>JAEOAD010000003.1:44537500-44612500 GCA_036365145.1 Orientallactaga sibirica
TCCCTGCATCCATTATAACAAGTGCTAATTTACATCACTTGCTTACAATCATGAGCCTGAGTTATAACAAGGTTTACTGGTTCAGTTTTGGGGATTATGTCCCAAGATATCAAACTCCAGCTTCAGAAGGAGCTACTATTATTTCAATTAACTATTTTTGAAAAATATTTTTTTAATGAATGTGATTGCAGACAATTAAATGGACAATGATACCATCACCATGTCCCAGGTATTTGGCAGTAAATTCCAGGCCTGAGTACAGAATTAGCCAAATCTCATCAAGCTTTAGGACAAATTGGGAAATAACAATTAGTGCTTATATGTAAGTTTATCTAGGCTCTTAAATTGCAAGCATGTGACTGTTTTGTTATGGTATTGATCAACTTTCTTGTCCTGGAAAGTACAAATTTCAGAATGACATCATGCCCAGTAGGAGTAATTAAAGCTATCTGATGAAGGAATTTAGAAGTTGAAAGGGATGATTGTAATTGATCCTGATTCAATCCTATTACAGCTTTTCATAGTTTAAGCTCTAGAGAAAGCACATTCCATGTCAGGACTTTATTTTACAGATTTCTTTGTATATGTTGTGTTTTCTAGTCTCTATTTTTCCTTTTAATTTTTTCTTTCCTGTAGTAAATAATGAGCTGCCGCCTGAAATCCGGCTTGCCAGTGGTCAGCTAATGGGTGATGACCTGTCCCTCCTTACTGCAGGAGAGCTGTCACCTTATATCAGTGACCCGGCGCTGAAGCTATTCCAGTGTGCTGTTTGCAACAAATTCACCTCTGACAGTCTGGAGTCCCTAAGTGTGCATGTGAGCAGCGAGCGCTCTCTCCCTGAAGAAGAATGGAGGGCTGTAATTGGAGATATCTACCAGTGCAAGCTCTGCAACTACAACACACAGCTCAAAGCCAACTTCCAGCTCCACTGCAAGACTGATAAGCATATGCAGAAATATCAACTGGTGGCCCACATCAAAGAAGGGGGCAAAAGCAATGAGTGGAGGTTGAAGTGCATAGCCATTGGCAACCCTGTTCACCTGAAGTGTAATGCCTGTGACTACTACACCAACAGTGTGGATAAATTACGCCTGCATACCACCAATCACAGACATGAGGCAGCTCTGAAACTCTACAAGGTAAGCTATGCTATCCATTTCTATTGGTGTGCAATAGATAAAGAAATTAACTCTTTCAGAGCCTGGAGTACAAGTCTGCAAGAAAAGGGGGAGAGGCAAGGTGTGGTTTCTGATTACCATTTCTAAAAGCATATGGAAATACACACCAGTAAGTTGTGTATTCAAAGATTCACTCTGCCCCATTTCTACCTGTCTTGGAGGTATGGCTTCCTGAAATAAGACAACTTTCCTGGGCATTGTCATAAATAAAATAGTATTTTATTATTCTGCTTTACTGATTTTTTTTACAAAACAAAAATATAGTGCCACTAAGTGTGTTAATAGTTTCAGGAAACAGATGACAGAAGAACACCTTACTCTGTGACTGCTCATTTGGTGACAAACACGAATGGCTGAAACATGTTTGTGTGTGTAATCTTGGTGACACTGAGCCTTAAGAGTTAGTTGAAAGTCTCCAACAGTAGACTCTGTTGTTTTGCATGACTCTTTTCCCACCTAGTATTTTTCCCCTCAAAAGGGTATGGCATAGATAAATATGCTCATGAAATGATATGTACAGTTTTATTTTACTGGGAAAAGTTATGTGGATGTAATGCACACACACAAATGACGAACATCATTTATTACACAACTTGTCTGGATAGTTTCTGAACCCTAATTACTGATTAATTTATTTTCTGCAGTTTTTTCACTAGATTGTCCTGATGGCCTTGGTTCACATGTAAATATAATACATTCATTTCTATGATGAATAACTGGGTTACTTATTAAGAAACTTCTTTTTGTCTAAAGGATATTAAAATTCAGAAAATGTTGCAAACCATTAGTCATTGTAACAAGCTCTAAATATGATTACAAAATCCATTTTGCAAGTGTTATCTATTGATTTATACAAGGATCAGTGATAACTATACTATCAGGAGTCAACCAAGGATTGTAATACCTATAGCTTTTCTAATCCTGTTTAAAATTACAAACTCAACAACAACAAAAAATCCTTGCCTATCTAGGTAGTTTCAGGAATTATTTATTTGGGTTGGTCTAGTGCTGTGTGCTTGGGCTGTTTCTTGAAGTTCTAATTTTAGATGGATGTATTGTGCATAAAAACATTAAGTCTCAGTGTGAAAATTTGTAACATTGTTCCTGTGATATTGGCACTCTTTGGATCAATAATGAAAGCATTAGATTTGGGTTACAGTTTGCAAGAGTGCAGGCCCTAATGTAAGATGGAATGCTTCAGAGTCAACATTATTGAAAATATAATATAAAGGATTAATTGTATTATAATTCATAGGTTTTTCAGCAACAGTTGACAACTGTTCAATTGCCTTTTTTTTTTTTTTTTTTTTTTTCTGTTGATACCTGACCTATTAAAAGTTTTAGAATGCCTAGGAGAAAAAAAAAAAAAAAAAAAAAAAAACAAACATTAAGTTTGTATAAATAATAAATTTAGACCCTGGGAGCTATATAGAATATTCATGAACTGCATTTATATTCATACAGCTCTTCTAACACCTTAAATTAGCATGTTGTGCATAGGAGATATCAATGTACAAATTTTTCTATTTTATTATTCTCAGGTGGGAACCAAGAGAAAGAAAGAATGTTATTATTTATTGCAAAGGTTATTTAATCACATTGTTTGATAAGTCTTTAAGAGTGTGTGTGTGTGTGTGTGTGTGTGTGTGTGTGTGTGCATGCGCATGCATTAAGGTCATCTCATTCTTTCCATAGCATGGATTGAATACCTCACTCTCTGTAAGGCCATTTGTTAGGTGACATAGTTCTTCATCATTTACTGTGTAGAAAGAGTTGGACATTGACTTTGAATTGATAAAAAAACAATTGAGAAAGAAAAAAACTAAATTACAGAGAGACGCTTTAAAGTCAACAGCTCTTTATGTCCCTCAACCAAAAGATGTGCACTGACCTTAAAGTTTTTACAAGGTATAAAAAATGTGCTCTTTTTAAATTGATTATTGCTTAAATAGGCAAGTATCTCCACTGTACTGTTAAATATGGTCCACAAATCAACAATCATTACTTTGGACAAACTTGATTTGAATTTAAAGGAGACTGAAGACAAATAGTTAAATGATTAAAATCTAGTATCCCACAGTCCAAATACATTGTTTGGCATCAGTCTAGAAAGAGCTAGAAAAAATTACTCCAGAGTAGCAAGGAGTGTGGTGAGTGTGCCACTTTCGAACAGCTTTCAGAAACTGTGTGAGTCAGAAATAGAGGATTTTCAAGCATAGTAATGAGGATATTAGCAAGCTTGGTCAGCTTGTGTCAGCAAAATAAAATTGCTTCATAAGTAACATTAATTGCTTTTAAATGAGAACCTAACAAATTGTCCTGGTCCTGGAAAAAAATCATGGTTCATCATATGGCTAAAATATTAAAATTAGAGTTAAACAGTTTCAGAGTTAATGACTGGACAATAATCTTCTACATAAAATTTATTTTCATTAAGTGTTTAATTTACACCATTTTGCATTGTGAATTATTTAAGCATTAGAGGAACGTGACAAGTTGCAGTTGTAAGACAAATGCGGCGTTGCAAGAAAACAGCTTTCCTCGTTATTGACAACATATTGATTCATAACACTCTAAATGTGGTGATGTGTCAGGTCGATTTGAATAAAACACTTTCCTCCTCATCTTGCCAAGCTGAAGCTGTTTTACCTAAAAGAAGTGTGTGTCTTTATTCTGTTTAAGAAGGTTAAAAGTTAAAGGTTAAGGGTTAGTACAAAAGCATCATCTGCCTGGCTGCTTAACTTTAAACTGATCAATTTAATGAAAATCTGTTTTACAGATGTTGTTTTAATGTATTTGGCAGGATTTAGGGAGCTTTAACATTAGACGTATGCTAGTAAAAATTATTTCTTTATTTGACCAGAACAACACCTTTCCTTTTATGTTTAAGGTAGATGGCTTGTGGGCTATGGTATTTTGGCAAAGAACCCAGAGACCAAATGTGTTGATGATCTTTCCATATGGACTCACACACAAAAAAAATACTTTATGTCTATGGCTAACGATGACTGAAAAAGCAAATAAAGCTGTGAAGCTGTGTGCATTTTTGGTACTCTTATTTTCCTTAGATTTTTCTAAAACCAATTTTGTTACTGTTAAGTCTTACTTATTTCAAGAGACAGTCTCTGAAGTTCTAACACAATTAAATTTTGATTTTTTTCCCCTGAAATTTTGATGATGAAGCAAAATTGGTCAAGGTAAAGAAAATAACAAAAAGGAAATTTACCTTACCCTTCATGTCTTGTCTGATTATATGAATGCATATTTAAATTGAGGTGAATAAACACTGAGTCTCTATAGGTAGTTATAATTGGTCTTCCAGATAAGTAACCATAGTCATCGATCCATAAATGTGAATGTACATATACAAAGTACTGGTTGTAAGCTAACCAACTTATTAAACTTGATTCTACTAATTTCATGGTTTTGCATTCTTTGAAAAATTTAGTCAATTGATATTCACATTTGGGTATTCAATAAATATTTGTTGGATGAGTAATGGACAAGTGAATTAAATTAGGAATGTCTTAAAGGTTCCCCGTTTACTTCCAATCTTCATTTAAAAAAATGCATTATAATTTGCTCTGCCTCTTAAATGAGCCTGAACTTTTTCTGAAAAGCCCAGAGGAAAGTTGCAGTGGGCATTACTTAGTTACATTCAACCTCAGGACCATCAAGTAAGGCTCTGGCAATGTTCCAGCCTTGAGTTTATTCTTGGCTTTGTGAGGCTGGGATTTTTCTGGCCAGCTCATTGGCCAAACCACCTCCCTGCATAGGAATACATGCATTTTAGCAGTACCTGTGCTCAGGCAGCCCTTTGTCTAGAGTGTGGATGTTCAGTGAATATTTATTTGGTCCGAAGTCCAAAGCTTAATTACATGAGCTTTCCCCATTCTTGCCTCTTCAAGTGGTATGGCAGGCTTTTTAAATTCCATAATGCTTTTTTCATATTAGGATTTCAAACTGACTAACAGCATTGAGTAATCACTTGTCTTCATGGTAAGCAACGACACATGCATGGGATCAAGTCCTAGGTACTTACAGTGTAACACTCTCCCAATGCATGGCTTTTGGGTTTTCTGAGCATTCATGTTATAGAACCCAGAGTAAGAAATAAATTCATGAGGAGAGGGTCTTACAGGAAATTAAAGGAGGCACATGGGAGAAGTGTGTGTAAATAAAACCCAAAATGAAATAATTAGCATCACCTTCTTTCTCTCTTTATTATTTTGTTTTTGCTCTTTTTACCAGTAGAAAATTACTCAATCATTTTGGAATTAATAGTGAGTCACAGGTATTTTCATTTTGATAGGCCTGAGTTCAACTTTGCAATTTAAAATCAAATGTACCAGATAGTTACCATTTCAATTATTGAACTGTCATTGTCCTGGTTTGATGGTGAAAGAGGTTAGGAGATTGTGAGGCTTACATTTGCATAAAAGTCATTGTGCAAAAGGAAATTGGAATATACATGTATACCTAAGAAACCAAAACAAGTTTTTCTTAATCTTATTGTAGTCGTTTATTTAGATGAAGAAAGCTGTTTTCAGAGATAAACAAAAGTCATTCATTTCTGTTCCTAAACATTAACCTAAATATGGAGTTATTTTGTACTTTTTGTATTCATTTCAGATTTACGTTCATTTCAAAGTTAAAGAGAAGCCTGAAGTTTGATTCTAACTATAGGATTTTTTTATAGTAATCACAATTCATATTATTCCATTGTGCTCTCATATAAAGACAAGTCAAGGTTGAAAGAGCAGTTTCTGTAGTAGAAAAATACATGTTCTTATAATACCTAAAACTAATAAATATACAGATCAAATATACAGATCAAATACACAATGGAATGGGCCAGCACTACTGACTGCCTTGCCTTCTTGTCTGAAACATAGCCGTGTCTTATGAACCAGGCTACTTCAACTCAAATATGGACTCTTTTCACTGCATTCAAATGATGAGTAATATGTTTTATGAGCTGAGAACTCTCTTTGAATTCCCCTAGAGGGAAAAATGACCCCAAAGTTACCAAGGTGTAGAATGATGGGCATGTATCAACCTTGCAGACTGAGACTGGTTTAAAACAACCCTATCACACCCATATCAGGATGATCAAATAATTGGTAGCATGAGAAGTTGTCAAACAGACAGAATTTTGACATAAGTGAAGTGTGGTATTGGAACCCTCCTATCTTTATTTTCTACATTTCTTTCCTTGACCAATAATACCATCTCCCTACACATGGGTCACGTGCTCTGACACAGCTTTCTGTTTTCCTCAAATCCATATTATTCTATCCTGACTATGTTTTTTGCTCATGGGAATACACCATTTTTCACAATTATCTGATTTCTCAGGGAAACTGAGCATTATTTTCATTTAGTGTTAAAAAAGTCATTCTAGTCAGGTGTGGTAGTGCACACCTTTAATCTCAGCACTCGAAAGGCAGAGGAAGGAGGATTGCTGTGAGTTGGAGGCCACCCGTCTCCCCCCACCCCGCCCGAGTGAGCTGTTGTTTAAGTATCTGCTTAATCCAGAAGAATTTCTCATGTTTGGAGGAAATATTTCAGGAATCATGACTAGGCAGGATAGTGCCCTCCCTTAAGGCTTCCTGCATGTACTGCCCCAACCCCCACCACACAGCCACACTTCAGAAACAGTGGGCAGTTTGGTGCCATCCTTCCGTCCATCCTACACGTCCATTTGTACTTTATGATTCTTGATTTCATGCTACTTCTTTTGCTTGCACTCTGTGTTTATTCGATCTAATGTAGAACATTGACATGTTTCATCTGTAAGTACTAAATGGCTTGTCACCTATCCTGAGGTCACTTAAGTAAAGCAAACAATGGTGGTCTCCTGGTGGGTATTCTGGGCTTTATTGCACACATCCCTGTTGGTATATCTGGTGTGTAGTTGTTGACACTTGTGAGGGTGTGGGCTGGCACGTAGCAGTGCAGTGGCATCATATGTTAGGCAGGCCTCACACTGCTGAAAGGGTCTTGGCCCAGGGTGGAGTGAGGAGGAGCTGGCATGTGCATAATGACCACAGATCTGCTTCCAGAACATCTGGCCTCCCCAAGTTCTACTGGAAATGCTTTACCAAGTTTGCTTTGAGTCTGAGGCTAAACACCATTCAAGCCTTAAAAGAAATTTTCCCCCACCCTGTCAGTACTTTTTAGAACACAGGAGGGTGTGGCTGATTCCAAAGGTGGATCCCATCAGTGGCGGCATAGCCACCTCTTTCCTTTAGGAAATAACTTCACAGACTATAACCTAGGCATGAGGTGACTACTATAGGCACAGGGATCACAGCCTTGTTTGTAGCATACCCAAGTGATAATGTTGCATGTTACTTCTAGTAAGAACAGAAGCATTTACTTAGTCCTGAATATGTGCCAAGTTTTGAATGTAACTTTTTGGCAGCTGTGTCTCATTAATACCATGGGATAAACATTAACTTCTTAAGTGCCATACAGAGACAGGTTTCCTGAGATGGTGGGTTCAAACCTTACTCTCTCAAATTATAAGGGACATTAATAAAATTAAGGGTTAAGTCCATAGACCTGGCTATGCAAAATTTGCTTTCTATTTTCAACAATTTTTAGTCAAAGGGCTGAGTGTGGTTGATATCTTTTTTTGTTATTGTTTTGTTTTTTGTTATTTTTGAGGTAAGGTCTCACTGTAGCCCAGGCTGATCTTGAACTGACTCTAGTTACATCCTGACATTGAACTCACAGCAATCCTGTTACGTCTGCCTCCCAAGTGCTAGGATTAAAGGTGTGTGCTGCCATGTCCAGCTGATATCGGAAATTATCAGTAGAGGTGCTCCAATGCCATTTCTATATTTTGCTATATTCTTATTACCTTATTGTATAACAACACCTTCTTGATTAGTATAACATGGGGATTTTGATAGACATTTTCATGCAGGAAGGAGCTTTCCTTAGAGCATCCATGTTGTTCTTCAAACAGGAGCATGATGCCACCAATGTATTGCCTAGACAACGAAAACAACTTAGTCAAGTATGTAAAATGTGTTCCCTTACAACTCCATTCAGCCCCTTTATATAACCAGGATGCTATTTATTTTGATTCATAGAAAATATGTAAATTCTAGTTTCAGCACAATCAGTGAAAATTCTCCCCAAAGGTACACTATTATATTGACTAGTTATATAGCTGTTATCTCAGATAAAAATTATACAAAACAACATTTATTTCACTTGGCTTGATAATCTTTTAATAATATTATATTTTGGGAGTCTATATTGGGCATGCTTTAACACACACCTATGATCCTAGTACCAAGAGGATTGTGAATTAAAGGCCAACCTGAGCTACATATTGAGATCCTGTTTCCATGGGCTGGAGGAAGAGAAAGAGTCTGTTTTTATCTCTATCTTTAGTTTAGGGGAAAAACATTTTGGAGTCATAAATAATATACATGAAATGTGCATATGCAAAAAAAAATTTAGAAAGCCGACCCTTGGAACCAAATTTGCCTAAAGGTTTTCTTCTTTTTTTTAAAAAAATTGAAGGCTGGAGAGATGGCTTAGTGGTTAAGAAGCCTGCTTCCTAAGCCTAAGAACGCTGATTCCAATCTCCAGCAGTTCCAATCTCCAGGTCCCACATTTAGCCAGATGCAAACTGATGCAAGAGCACAATGCCACACTTGACCACAAGGGGGTGCACGCATCTGGATTTCTGTCGCAGCAGCTGAGAGGCTGCTGGTGCACAACTCTTATCTGTCTTCTCTCCCTCTCTGTCTGTCTCTGTGTCTCTCTCCAAAAAAAAAAAAAAAAAAAAATTGAGAGAGAGGATGGCTAAACTGTTAAGGTGTGTGCCTGCAAAGCCAAAGGACTCAGGTTCTATTCCCCAGGAGACCACATTTGTCAGATGCACAAGGGGCGCACACATCTGGAGTCCATTTGCAGTAGCTGGAGGCCCTGGCATGCCCATTCTTTCTCTCTCTCCCTCTTTATTTGTCAAATAAATAAATAAATTAATAAATAAATAAAAATAAAATAAAAATTGAGAGAGGAAGAGAGAGAGATAGAAAGACAGAGGGAGAGAAAGAGGAAGTGTATGATTATGCCAGGGCCTCTTGTAGCTTCAAATAAACATCAGATGCATCTGGCTTTACGTGCTTTTGCCCACTCCTCTTGTTAAGGGAGCCAGTATTAGGGTAAATAACCCTTGATCAATTTAATTTTTTTTTAAATTTTTACTTATTTTTTTAGAGTGAGTGAGAGAGAGACAAATAGAGAAACAGTATGGGCAGCACCAGGGCCTCTAGCCATGGCAAACACATGTGCCACCTTGTGCATCTGGCTTATGTGGGTTCAGGGGAATCAAAGAGGGTCCTTAGGCTTCACAGGCAAATGCCTTATCCACTAAGCCATCTCTCCAGGTCCCTTCCCTCTATCAATTTTAAAGGAACAATACAGAGGAAAGCTAAAATTATATGCTTAGGTATCTGCTGGTAAAAGTCACTAAATGCAAGACTGTAGGTGGAAAGAAATGAACAATTGAAAGTCTCAACTGCATGAGCAATTCCAGCTGTGGAGAAAAGATTTTAAAGTTTGATGCTATTGATTCTGTGTCAAAACCAGCCTCATTTATTGGTGGAGTTAGCAGTTATCTGTCTATATATGATTGATGACATATTGGGAAACTTCTTACCAAAAATGTCCATATCCCTTCTTGTGATGTCAGGTATTCTATTGACAGTGAAACAATATTGAGAATTGATTTTTCTATTTATGGCTTTTTTCAGTGATAACACTTTTTGAAGAGAGAATGTTTACTGACAGTAATAATAAGTTTAAAATGTCCAATTATGATAGGAGAAATGGCTTAGTGGTTAAGGCACTTGCCTACCAACATAAGGACTCAGGTTCAATTTCCCAGTACTTACAAAACCTAGATACAAAAGGTGGCACATGCATCTGGAGTTCATTTGCAGTGGTTGGAGGCCCTGGAGCTCCCGTTTTTCTCTCTATATGTCTGCCCCTCTCTCCCTCACAAATAAATAAACAAATTAAAATTAAAAAAAATTAAAAGTACATTTACTCTTCCTAAGAGTTATATATTATTATTCACACCTAAACATATGAGGAAATAGAGAATAAGATAAAAAACAAAACAAAACAAAACAAACTTTCTCTTATCCTCAACTAGAAGAAGTGCCTGGACTGAATTGTAACTATAGACTTTTCCCAGGTTAGGCTCTGAGCTGCCTGTAAAGCTTCATCAATTATAGTTTTGTGTGTGTGTGTGTGTGTGTGTGTGTGTGTGTGCTCGTGTGTGTATGCACACGAATTTGGGGAAGAGCAGACTGTTGGAAAAGAGGAGAAAGGCTGGGACCTCAGGCACACTACCATTTTATCTAGGGTTTTTTCATTTGGGTCCACTGTTACGCCCCCAAGCTAGCAGATTCCCTCAGAGTCACTGCAGATGATACAGTAGGAGTGGACCAATGTCATGTACCAGCTCGGAGGAGAAACTGCTACTTTAAATGGTCACCTTGATATTGCCTGTCACAACAAAATTCTTTCACTTTCAGCAACTTCCTTGTATTGCCATGTTTGGGTGTTTGGTGTATTAAGAAAAGATTAATAGAATATTTATCACTTCCAGTTCCCAAGCTTGCAGTGCTTGCAAGTTAAGCACCTTTGGAGCCTGCATTAATTCATTCAGGTCACCAGGGTACCTCAGCAGTAATGTACTAATGGTCCCCCACTGACCTGACAGAGAATGCGCCTGTGCAAGCATTCAGCTTTCCACATAATAAATGCTAGAAGAGTCTATTCACCTAAAGCCCTACTCTCCCTCTTCTTTTTCTGATATCCTTAGACCTAAGATAGGAATTCCTACTCAAGTGATACCTACTAGAATTTCAGAAATCATCCTATTTTGAATTATTGGTTTTACATAATACTTTTTTCTTTCACTTGTTATTTTAATCTGTTTTGTTAATAGCTTTGTAAATTAGAACCTCATTTATTGTACTTGTCTCTCCCTTCCTTCTCTCTCCCTTTCACCTTTGAATTTAGATTTTCTTAATTTGTTTGTTTGAAGTAGGATTTCACTGTAACCTACATTGACTTGGAACTCATTCTGTAGCCCAGGCTGGCCTTGCACTTATGGCATTCTTCCTACCTTAGCCTTTTGAGTGTTGAGATTAAGGTTGTGCATCACCATGCTGGCTCTTCTGAGTTTAGAAATTTTTTTTTTAAATTTTGTAAATCTTAGTTAGTGATCCTAAGGATCCTTTTCCCCAACGTCTATTACTAAAGAATTCCTTTCCTACTTCTGTTTGCTCCTCAAAATTTTGATAAGGATTTTAATGTGAAGCAAAAGGCCTTGTTAGTACTAGGTACACTGAGTGGACCTAGAGATATTTAAAGGAATCTTGCCTCCTTTAAACTGACTGATCATTCTTGCATGCACGTGCATGCACACACACACACACACACACACACACACACATGCACACAGAGTTTGGTCATCCAAATTTTTGTTGCCTTTGACCACATTTGTGAATGAAAGATCTTTCTTAAAAAAATATTTTTATTTATTTATTAGAGACAGAAAGAAGGAGAGAGAGAAAGAGAAAGAGAGAATGGGCATGCCAGAGCCTCTGGCCACTGCAAACGAACTCCAGATGTATGTGCCACCATGTGCAGCTGGATTACATGGGACCTGGACAATCGAACCTGGGTCCTTTGGCTTCATAGGCATGCACCTTAACCACGAAGCCATCTCTCCAGCCCTGAATGAAAGATCTTTTATTGTAAAGTCAGAACTATTTTAGTTTTGAAACAAGAACAGGCTATCAATAAAGTAACTTTCAATCACTGTAGCAGGCATTTGTGTGTGTGTGTGTGTGTGTGTGTGTGTGTGTGTGTGTGAGAGAGAGAGAGAGAGAGAGAGAGAGAGAGAGAGAGAGGTTAGGACATTGAGGAAACTGTAATGGTCAGCATCTTTTGAAGACTAAATATTTCCTACTATCCATTTGGCAAACCTTAATAACGGGACATATGTCCTTAGGACCCTAAATTCATTTGTTGTTCACTTGTAGGAAAATAGAGAAAAGCAAGCCTAATGGCCATCTCATCTGATAGGCAGTTTACAAGGTGTCTTCTTTTAAACCCAACCTGTTTGTAGCATGCACCACTGAGTGTCAGGTGGTATGAATGATGGGGAAGAAGAAAATAATTCTCAACTATTGTTTTCATACATATTTGGTGTATATATGATTTAGGTTTAGGATATATATATATATGATGGAGTCACATGTGTTTGCATGTGTGTATATGCTTGTGGAAGCCAGAGTTTGGATATGTTGATTTCTTTCTGTCTTACTTTGTTTGTTTTGTCTTTGAGGTAGGGTCTCAATCTAGCCCAGGCTGACCTGGAATTCACTAAGCAATCTTAAGGTGGCCTTGAACTCAGGGTGATCCTCCTACTTCTTCCTTCCGAGTATTGAGATTAAAGACGTGTGCCACCACACCCCGCTCTGTGTTACTTTTTAAGATAAGGTCTTAATGAACCTGAAGCTTAGGAATTAAGCTAGATGTGGTAGTTTGAATATATGTCCCCCAATATATTCAGTATTTTATTAGTTTATAGTTTGCATCTGCAATCACCTTGCTAGAGGCAAGGTCACTGGGGGCCTGGTCTTAAGGTGTGGTGATGGTTTGAGATTCCATTGTAAAGATATGCAAATGTGCCTAGCAGGAGTTCCTGAAGTGTGCTGTGTGACCTTTTGGCTGTAGTTTTGCTCTGTGTGCTGTGGTGGCTGGTTGGTTTCTCTCTCTCTCTGCTTGGCCTTATGAAGAGCAGGCTGCTTCTCCTGACTTTATGGAACTTCCCCTGGATCTGTAAGTTTCAATAAATAATATCCCTTCCTCCATAACTGTGCCTGGTCTGGAAGTTCATCTCAGCGAACCTGAAACTGTCTGCAACAGTAAAGTGGTACAGAGGAGTGTGGGGTGAGATGAACCTGACCATGTGGATTTTCGTCTTTTGGAACCTTTGTTTTGGAGGAATGGGCATGGACTTGGTGCTTGCAACTGAAGATGCCTTCTGGAGTGGTAAGCCAAGTTTTATGGACTATTCTGATGAGAGTTTGAGAATGCTAAGTGCAGATAGTACTGAACTTCGAGGCTTGGCTTACGAGGTTTCTAAGGGGAAGGAAAGAGTGCAGAGGACTTTGTTGGAACTGGGCTACTGGCATAAGGGATGGCTACATTCCGCTATCCAGGCCCAGAGTGTTTGATCAAGGTTAAATTTGTAATGGACTGATGTGCTTGGCTAAAGGTATCGGACTGAGATTTTAAGATTTTAAGTTGGAAAACCTGAAGCAAGCTAAAAGTAGAGGCACTGAGACTGGTTAAGCTGCTATTGTTGACACATTAGCAATCTTAAGGAAGGTGGAAGGAAGGTGGCCTGACTTGATTTACATTAAAACAATGGAGAGGATGCCTGAGGAAAGACTGTTAGAAATGCAAACTCTTTGGAAAGAGTTGACTGGAGAAGGAACCTGCTTTTCAAGGCTATGATTTATTTAGTCCCTGGATTAAGAATGTGGCTGTGTCCTGCACACCTGGTATTAGTTTTGGAAGCATGAAAAATGCATGGAGTGGTCATGAGTTGCACACGGTTCCAGGAGCCGCTGCTGAGATGCGGCATGAGGCAGGGCATGGAGACCCTCAGGAATAGGCTGGAAGAGCCTTTGGAAGATGGACCGTGGTTTGCATGGAGACCTGAAGATGTTTTGGATATACCATGGAGTGCAGTGTTGGCCTAGGATCGAAGTTTTCCCTGGCAACTCTGCCCAGCTGGAGGAGCGGAATTGGTAAACATGGAGACTGTTAGTCTCTGGTTATATTGAACTTGAACTGCAGAAGTTTGATGATGGCTGATGGTGATTGAGTTTGCATTGTTTTAGTCTCTCCTTGCTATTCCTTATACAGTTAAAATGTTTACTCTGTGCCTTTACATGTTGAAAGTATTTAACTTGTTTGATTGTACAGGACTCACTATCTTAAGTTGATCAAGACTGTGAGAACCTTTGAAATTGGACTGAGTACAATTTACAATGTGTGATAGTTATAAATCTATTGGGGGGCCAGGAGCTAAATATATTTGGGGGCCAGGGGCGGAATGTGGTAGTTTGAATATATGTCCCCAATATATTCAGTATTTTATTAGTTTATAGTTTGCATCTGCAATCACCTTGCTAGAGGCAAGGTCACTGGGGGCCTGGTCTTAAGGTGTGGTGATGGTTTGAGATTCCATTGTAAAGATATGCAAATGTGCCTAGCAGGAGTTCCTGAAGTGTGCTGTGTGACCTTTTGGCTGTAGTTTTGCTCTGTGTGCTGTGGTGGCTGGTTGGTTTCTCTCTCTCTCTGCTTGGCCTTATGAAGAGCAGGCTGCTTCTCCTGACTTTATGGAACTTCCCCTGGATCTGTAAGTTTCAATAAATAATATCCCTTCCTCCATAACTGTGCCTGGTCTGGAAGTTCATCTCAGCGAACCTGAAACTGTCTGCAACACTAGACAAGCTAGCCAGCAAATCCTGTGACTCCTCCTCTCTCTGCCTCCCCAGTACTGAGAATATAAGCATTCACCACTGTGCCTGGCATTTTATATGGGCTCTCATTCTTAGGAGGGAAGCATTTTATCAACTGAATCATCTCCCTACCCACTGATCCTCAACTCTTATACCAAATTTAAAAGTGCTATTTTTAGAAATAGATTCACATGATGAAAGGTGAATTACGCAATGCCAGAATTTGCCTTTCAGAATTTATTTTATTTGATGAATTCATGTTGTACAATAATTGAAATGGCAGAAAACATTTTGTTTACTATGTATGATAAATATTACTATAGTTTGAGCTAGGAAGGTAATTTAATCATTAAAGCCCTTGTCTTCAAAATCTTCCAGGTTTAGGTTCAATTCCCAAGCTGCCCATGTAAGCTGAATGCAAAATAGGGCACAAATGTCTAGCATTTATTTCCAGAAGCAAGAGGTCCTAGTGTACCCACCCCACATACCACACATGTATACACACACACACACACACACACACACACAAACACACACAAATAAATTAATATTTTTTAAATCATATTTTAAACAGGAGAGCCTCAATGTCTTCTAAGAGATAATTGAGTAAATGTAAGCTCTGTCTTATTATTTTTTTATTTGATTATAATTTTGTTATAAAACCAAATAAGGCTGAAACCAATTCAAATGATGTAGAGAGTCAAAATTTTACATAATGAGTATTACCTGAGAAAATAATACCCCCCCCCGGTCTCATACCAAATCTTTAAAAATTGATGCTAGAGTATTATGGTTTGAATCTGAACTGTCCCCTATAGACTCATATTTTGAAAAGTTGGTTGCTAGGCAGGGATACTATTTTGAGAGATTTTGAAGGATTTAGGAGGTGGGGGATAGCTGGAAGAGGTGAGTGGCTGTGGCAGAACCTTGAGGGTATATTATCTTCAGCTATTTCCCGTTGCTCCCTTGGTTTCCTGGCCCACCACACTGTCACTGAACTGTTTCTCCAAGCCATTCCACCATGATGGACTTGGACTGAGTCTTTTAACATTATATGCCAAAACAAATTTTTTCCTTCTTTCAGTTTTTCAAGCATTTTAGTTACAGTGGCACAAAAGTAACTAATGAATTCAAGAATTCATAAATGACTTTTTTTTTTCACAGAATATAATCTTTCACTCTTCTGATTTCCAAGGAATTAGCCAAATTAATATGGTCTTTCTGGAGAACTAGTAAGCATTCTTTCTTAAAATAGAGTTAGAAATACTCACTAACTTCAATTCACAAAAGAAAAGTCTTCATTATTTTATAATTGCTCAATCTTGTCCACATTTATTCATATGTATGCTTCAAAAAGTATTGTCATATGTAGTACATACTATGGATAGCTATAGCAGGTTTTATTTTTCTCCTGAAACTACAACTATCCCTTTAATGGCAACAGCTTATAACTTACTGGAAAACAATCAACATAGAAGAAACACAAAAGCAAACATACATGCAAGTATCCTTTTCCCTCAAAGTGAGCAATTTAATTAAATTAGTAAATAAAGAAAAATATAACCATTTTTAGAATCACATGTGTGCAGTGATTAGAAGCTAGTAGATTTTTGAGATATTTAGGGAATCCTACTTTTGTCCAAATTTGGTGAGATAGAAGGGGAGGAATGAGACATCTGTATATTAAAAATATATTAAAAATTGATGAATATCATGAGTTAATCATTAATACCCCTTATTGTGTTTATAAGTAAATCATAGAAATATTTTCCTGTAATAGTAAGTGTTTTTGGTGCCTAGAGATAATAAACCTTTGATGATGTTATGCAAGACTCAGCAACAAGCACTGAATAATCCTGAATGAACACATGGCTAGTCAAAAGTACAGGGAACAGGATGTGATTTGATAATAGTGATAGGATACTCAAATAGTAAACAGTCTCACTAATTGTGACACATGAAGATTTTTTGCTCCAAATGAGACAGATCCCTATGCCAGCATTGAGATAGGTTACCTTTCCTCTCACAAAGGCATTTCCACTAAGTCCTTAAGAAAGATTTTTTTTAAAAGATTTTACTTTTATTTATTTATTAGAGGTAGAGACTGAGCTCATTTTTTGTACATGGCTTTGACTTATTTCCCAGTTCCAGCAATGAGTTCCATTCCACTGAATGGATTTATTAGCCAAATCAAGAGCAGTTGGTTACCCACCATGGCTGTTTGCCACTACTGCACTTGTATTAGCATTACGTCAGATTGTTTCCTGCTGGGTATCTTAGACTGCAAGTTGTTTGGACCAATGTCAGACATTTTCCCCCAGTTGCTCGTGTAGCACCCTCTGGTACTAGACTAGCTAACTGTCTGGGGACTGACCTTCTTCCATATTCTGGCCAGGTCTCTCTGTGTTTGGTCTCACACATGTATGCTGTCTTCGACAGTAGGGTCTTACCATTAACCTTTGGTGGGTCACCAAGTACTCTGACAGAAGTCTGTCTTTTTTGGGAAACCTTGTAGGTGTTTCAGATCAACAGCTCATTGTGGAAGTTAACCCCTTGCTGGCACTGGGAGTTATAAGTCTGCACCTAGGAAGGTGAGGGAGGAAAAAGATATATAATGTAAAAGAGAAAGTGAGTATAGAGAGGGAGAGAGAGAGAGAGAGAGAGAGAGAGAGAAAGAGTGAGAATGGGCACGCCAGGGCCTCTAACCACTGCAAACGAACTCCAGACGCATGTGCCACCATGTGCATCTGGCTCATGTGGGACCTGGAGAATCGAACCTGGCTCCTTATATTTTGCAGGCATGCACCTTATCCACTAAGCCATCTCTCCAGCCCAGATCTTTTTTTTTATGTACAGCTTTTCTCAAGTTCATTTCTACTAAGTTAGTGCTCTACTCTTTTCTTTTGTCTTAAAATCATGATTGCTAATTCAAGGTGCTCAGAGGTATGATCCCTGAATCACCAGCAGTGAGGCAACCCAAATAATAAACCTCTTAAATTGAACAGAGTAGATAATGATTAGATAAGTAGCAATCTCAATGTGTAAGCATATAATTATTGAGAAAAATATGATGAAAAATTCAATGAAAGTTATTCTAATTTAGGAAAAAGCATGTTATCTGCTACACATTCTTTTATGGTCACCTTGTGAAAATTTTGAGCTCTTTCCTTCTGCTTTACACCTGTCTTATGATTAGTAGCAACGTAAATGAGGCACAACTTATACACCCTGAAATCCATTAATTTAAAATGTAACTGAAGGGGTGGAAAAATAGCTTAGCAGTTAAGGCACTTGCCTACGAAACCTAACGACCCAGGTTCGATTCTCTAATACCCATGTAAGACAGATGCACAAAGTGGGGCATGCAACTGGAGTTCATTTGCAGTGGCTAGAGACTCTAATGTGCCCCTTCTCTCTCTTTCTCTTTCTCTTTTTCATAAATAAATGAATAAATTAAAATAAAATAAAATGAAATTTTATGGTGTTTAAGTTATAAAGAATTATTCAGCCATTATGATAAATGGCTTTAGATATTTTCATTCATCCAAATAGGCATCTTATACCATTTTAGTTTGCTACAACCATCCCCAACTCTGACCCCTATGCTCCTAGGAAGATGCTATTTTCTTTCTCTGTCTATAGACAGAAATTTATGGAAATTTTATAGATGCAGTCATTGTATGTGAGTTCCATTGTGGTTGGCTTTTTTCACTTAGCATGATGTTTCCAAGTTCACCCAATGCTTTAGCTCATCATTACTGAATCTCTTGCATTGTGGGCATAGTACAGTTTATTCATCCATCATTATTTGGATAAATGATTTTTTCTTCTTCATATTTATCATAGATAATGATGCTAAGAACATTTGCATACAACCCTTGTGTAGACATATGTTTTTATTTCTCTCAGGTATGTACTTAGCAATGAAATTGTAGGATGAACAATTGCTAATATTAACAAAATCTCATTACTGTTAGTTAATTCTTATTTTATCTCTGGCCAACTTGTTTTCTATTGTCCTATAAAGTACTACAACGCTAGGGATGAAACTCAGTAGTAGAGCACTTGTATAGCATACAAGAAGCTTCAGATTCAACACCCCCCCAACCACAAAACAAAACAATCAACACCCAACATTTTCAAGCATTTATGTGGTAGAGAAATGATAATACACTTAATTCTGTAGATATACTAATTCATTAAATTAAATTCATTAAACCTGCTTGTCTTTTAAATAGGTGCAATTATTAGGGACACTTTGAAACTAAGGTATAGGAAACTTGGTTAGCCAAGCTCTCATTACTGGCAGTATTAATGGTAAGTTAGGATTTGAACTCAGTCAGTCTAGTTCCAGAGCTGATAGTATTAATTAGAAGAGTTTATCACAGTAAAGACCCTGTATTGAAAATGGCCACAAGGCTGGAGAGACCTTGTTTTTGTCACAGTGTGATGGAAATAAGGATGTCATAAATGATGACGGGGTGAACAGGTACTGCTTGAAGGAAGAAGATAGATAATGATGAGGCAGAAAGACATTTAGGGGTTGATTTAGAAATTGTCTGGTACAATATGCAAGCTTTAGGTTTGGGATGTCTGAATATTTACTTATTTTATTCAGATGGCACCTTTACAGGTTTGGGTCTTTGTGTCATTAGAGTATTCATATGCAGATTTCCTGTATAATTTAGGGGAAAACCTTGAATTTATTCTTATAGAACTTTGATAAAGTGTGACTGTATGTTCTACACCAATAAAGAGTCAAGAAGTGACCATGGAGTGTTCAGCAATGAGTCATCTCCAGCTCACCTTCCAAGGTCCATTGCAGAAAAGGTGGCAGAAAACAATGTAAGAACCAAAGGAAGGGATGTAGTGCTTTGCAATACTGTCTTTCAGACACAAAGGGGCCATAGTATTCATACCCTCACAGTGGCTTTTGACACCTACACAAAACATGCATAATGGGTGGGGGGGAGTGATGACATCAAAACAGAATAGTGGTTAGTTAGAAAGAAAAAGGGATTTAGTGGATGTGGCATGAGGAGGAGGAAAATGGAGGAAATTTTAAGCCTGGTATATTGGATGTGTGTGTGTGTGTGTGTGTGTGTGTGTGTGTGTGTGTGTTAATAAAAAGATTTTTAAGATAAGAACAAGATATTGTCTTATTTTAAAAATCAAACAAACACAGAGTATAAAGAGTCTTTTATTCCTTTTGATTCCACAACTCTTACCCACTGAAATTTGCAAGTGCATGTTTGTATAATGGTAAGGATATAGATGAACATATATTTCTAAATATTTTCTTACTTATATTTTTTTCCTATCATAGGTATAAAAAATAAATGTTTCTTATATCTGATATGGTAATCAGGGTAGGACAGATTTAAGGTTTTTATCTCTTTCTGCTTCAGATACAAGGCTATTTGACTCAAAAAAGTTTCCTTAGTTTTCAGTTTCCAGAGAACTTTTGGTCCTCATAAGGCCCAGTGGCATGGGCAGGGTGATGGTGGAGGTATTCTAACTACTAGGACATTGATATTACATACTTTCTTCTCTCTATTTACCATAAAAATAAATAAGAAGGAAATTATGCATGATAAGCATTCAAATTTTCTCATGCTAGAAGATTCCCTAGAGCTGCCTTCTTGAGTCTAAAACACAGTGAAATTGAATGATGGTCTCAGCATATATGTCATGTGCTATTGATAAGCTTAATCAATACACTTGATGTAGTTATCACTTTTATACCCTCTCATTATGAATTTATCAGGGATGGAGTGTGGAGAGGGTAAGGTGATGTCTGAGAGAGCTAGTGAGTACTTTGCACAACTTTTACCGTTTTTTTTTTTCTTCTATTACTCCAGGATCACTTAAGAGAAGAAAGTCAAACATTTTCTGTCTTCAGTTGTCCAATGGACCTTCTCCCTCTTTATGTGTTTTTTGGCAAGCATTTCTGTGCCTTACTCTAATATATGAGAAAATGGAGAATAAAACACTCCACTGAGCTCTATAGATCTTAATTAAAGTACAAAAATTGCTTTGAAAAAAGCATTCCGAGATGAAAGATTTTATATGTGGAAAATATTACTCAGGTCTTGTCCACACATCTACTCTATTGGCATTGTTTGTGTACTTGGAGATAACTTCTGCTTTCTCATTATTGGGAAGGCATTTGTTTTCTTTTTTTAAATTTCTATAAGCACACTTGGTTACACTATTATATCTAGGAATTGTCATTCCTGAAAAGACATTTTTATATTTATCTCTTCTATTGGCCTTCAATTGAAATTTGCTTTGAAGAGGAATGCAGCCATCTTCATCAAATTGAAAAGGGGTGAATATAGTTGATAGGAAATAACCATTTATGTTTTCTTATATGTGCTTTCACTTCAATAACCATTCTTAAAGATTTGCCTATAGAAAAAGAGCTGTGGAATTCACTTTTAAATTCCAGGTTCAAGGCTGCCAAGGGTGACTTTGTAAATTAGTCATAGGAAGAGAAGCTCGCTGCTTAATAAAGGTCCAAGCCTTCTGTCTTGTCACAGCTTTTGCTTTTGCTTTTAGAGTGATAAAACCATCTTCCTATCTAAGAAATGGGCAGTCAGTAAAAACAAGATTTAGAAAAAGAAAATAGTGGCCTTTGAGATTGTGCCTAGACTTGTGTTTTAAGTGTTCATTCTATGCTGAGCTTTCACAAATAACTCCAATGGCTGAGGTTGTTATGATACCCAACATGTTGCTAGTTTCCCAGTATTTTGTTTATTCCTTGAAAGTTTGTGTGTTTTTCCCATAAATAGGAAGAAAGGTAAAAATCTTCTATAGAGAAATGGCCAAATTAGAGCTCTTAAATCCCTTACTTTGTTTACTTCTTTGATTACGCATTTCATTTACTTGTTTACTGAGCGTCTGCTCTGTCAGACACACACCAGGAATAAGGAGATGGCATCAAACAACGCAGGCGCAGGTCTTGCTCTGGTGGAATTTATGATTTAGTGGGAAAGACAGATAAGCATTAAACATATAATCATATACTAAACAAAGAAATGGGTATTTACTATTGTAAACAGGTAATATAATTCCTGCTTTTGATTTAGAGTGTTTATCTATGTCATCAATACCTTGGAATTTGAATAAATTGAATTCTTCCTCAAATCCTGGAATAAAGTGAAGAATAGAGGGCTGTAATGAGGTATTTAAAAAGGCAGTTAGGGACTAAAGTAAGTTGACCTCAGTGGACATCAATCATGTATAATTAAAAACCATATTTACCACCTAGATTTTATCAGAGAGGAAATTCTTTCAAACTTTTCAAAATCAGGAAAAACTCGTGTGAAAGGGCATTCTAGAAATGTCCATACATTCTGTGGAGAGGTTTGAGCAGAATGTATAGAAGGTTGGTTGTGATGAAACTGACCATTAGACTCCTTGGATTTTTAAAAAAACAAACTGATTTAAAAAAAAAATTATGAAGATTTATTTTTATTTACTTATTAGACAGAGAGAGAGAGAGAGAGAGAGGGGAGAGAATGGGTGAACCAGGGCCTCTAGCCAGTGCAAACGAACTCCAGGTACATGTACCACTATGTGCATCTGATTTACATGGGACCTGGAGAATCAAACCTGGGTCCCTAGGTGTCACAGGGAAGTGCCTTAACTACTAAGCAATCCCTCCAGCCCAAACAAACTGATTTTTAAAAGCCTCTTTCGCATAGCCTCTGCCAGTGCATGAGAGGAGTCTCTATTTAAAGACATGATTGTGCTAATCAGCCAAATTTGGGGAACTATAGATGAGCTATTCAAAGTTACTTGCAGAGCTAGGACTCCACATGAAAATGGTGAACATGGTGGTTAAAATGATCTCAGGGCCACAAGCATTTGTCCCTTCCAGTTCAGTAAACTAACCCTTCTTCTCACATCTGTACTCTCTCTTTTGACAGTTCAAGACCTTACTAGTGTCTAGTCCAGGAAGCCATTGCAGGCATTACATCTGTCTCAGGTATCCATCATGTTGCATGGAAGGTCAAGTTTCTGACAATGTTTTGATGTACTAATATCCCAATGAAGGAGAAAAAATAGCAAGCTTTCACATGGAAAACCTTTCTGTATAAAACAACTCTTCTTTTGTTGAAAGTCTGGCACTTAAGTGAGCTGTCTGGCCAAGAAACCATTTTCTAAGTCTACAAGTGGGGAAAAAATAAAGCCTACTGGATTGAATTTTATAGGAATATCTCTGTTGGTAAATATTTGGAACCATGCTTTACCTTATCATGGTTGCAGAAATCCACTTTACTTGTGTCTGAGGATATCCCCAGGCCTTAAATATATAGTTGTTTTCCAAACAGGAATCTTATGGGTCTCAGTAGATCCAACTTTCACAGCCTCGCTAGTTTGCATGCTCATTTGTAGCCTACAATAAAGATTCTGTAGTTATTTTATTTCCTTGCCATTCTAGGAAGACAGAATCTGAGGTTTGTTTTTAGACCTTTATTCCATAGCAGCAAGTATTTGTTTTCTCTCCTTTTCTCTATAGAAGTGGATATCATTATGAGTGTATGGGTATGTAGTGTCTATGTATGTGTGCATATGCACCACTTTATCTGTGTAGGAAAGAGAACTGTGTGTTTGTGTTCTCTATAATTTGATCATGTTATTCCACTGATAGCATATACTTCTCTCCAAAGTGTAGCAGCTAATACAGATTCACTGGCAGCTATATTAACAACCAATGCTAAAAAAAAGCAAGTAAATTTGATAGTCTTATGAGCAACAGAACTCCACGGTCATCACATATTACTCTGGGAAAAAATGTTGTATTTAATTATTTGTAATTCAAAATGTCCATCTTTATACGTTTCTTAAAGATATAATTCTTTGTTTGTTTTGCATGTGCTTGTGTACTGTATGTGCATGTGTATATGCATGTTTACGTGTGTGGGTACATGTGAATGTGGGTGTGTTATGCACATGGAGGCCAATGATTGATATTAGATGTCTTCTTCAATCTCTCTCCAATTTATTTACTGAGGTAGGGTCACTCACTTAAACCTAGAGCTTGCCAACTTGGCTAGTTTAGTTAGTCATCTTGCTGTACAGATCTCAGGTCTCTGTTTTCCAAGCACTGGGATGCCAGGCTAGTCACCATAGCCCCCTCCCCCCCCCACCCCCGGCATTGATATGGGAGCTGGGGATCTGTACTCCCATCCTCACACTTGTATAGTAAGTATTTATATACGGAGCCATCTCCCAGCCAACACAGATCAACAAGGCATCATCTTTCTCTCTGTATTGACCATGACACAGTGTTCTAAGCATAAATATCCTGTAAAATGTCAATGAACTGTACCTGAGTCTCACCAGCAATTTGGTTTCCATTCTACAAAGACCCAAACAAAATAGGCCCTTCTCCACAGACTGGAAAAGTTAGCATAGTAAAGCAATTGAATTTTTTGAGTTAACAACAACAAAAAAAATCAAACCAATTGCCTCAAGATTTTGCAAATAGTTTGGCAGGCTTGATTGTCGACTAATCATTACTGACTGGTGCTTCCAGATCAGTCCTGCCTGAGGTTTGTTCTGGGCGATTTGGTTATTTTAGGGTAATATTCAAAGAACACACATAAGTGAACTATGAACTTCTTGTGCCTAAAAAAATGGCATAGTGCATTATTGTGTGTTTATGTGACCTCAAGCATTTGGCTCTGCTGTGACAGACACATCAGCCTCCTGGGCCAGTACAAATGCAAGGAAATGTCATAGTCATCATCTGCTAATACCAGTTAGCAGTGTCAGAAATTAAAGCATTAGTGCATTTGTGTTGCTGGAGGAAACAACAGATACAAAGTTCTGAGATACTGAAGGAATAGGGCAGGTTGTTGGAACATAACTTTACTTCCTATGTAAAATCTCTCTGTCAGTGGCATGAGAAATTTGACTATACCTTCATAGCGAGATAAAATGAAGAGCTCACTATGCAAAACCATCTAATCAATTTACATTAAATTAAATACTATTTTAAAAAGTTTTGCTTCTTAGAAAATAAAAAAATCAAGAATTTATATCTTATTCAATAATAAAAAGACTGTACTGCTGTGTTAAAATTTGAAGTATAGAGTAAAAATTTTGCCTCAGACTCATAGACATGTTTTCTCTTTAGTTATGTTGTTTTACAACCCTATTTAAATTTAAAAGTTAATGATGATTTCTGAAATCATCATTTTTTGTAGAAAATATCAATACTCTCTAGTCATATATTTTCAAGTCATTAATTTTGATGTTGATATAAATGCATGACTATCTTAATATGAGGAGACTTGTAAGCTGAAAGTGACAGTGTAAATTCTGGAAGAAATATTCGATTTCATCCTCTTTTAAATTTATTAGTGATTTGAGATAGTTATTTATTATGTTTGTAAATCTGGCATTTCCTAGGCATTTCAATGATTATTCATATTTCCCTTTTTAGCCTATATTGTAGGTACATTCTGAGAGGAAGTTATAAGGTCTAACAATTATAGAGAATGAAAATCCATGGGTAAAATTATATGTGCATTGAACTACAATGAGAGTATTAAAAGTATTTCATCCCATTTGTAAAATATCTTTCATGACTATGAAAGGGCAATATTTTTCCAATTATATCTGCTGTAGCCTGCAAATGGATTACCTTATAAGAACTCTTATAAAGCAAAGACTCCAAAAATAATTGAAAATGTGAGGCTAGATAAGTTGGGCATATAAAATCCCTGAGCAAATTTCTTTCAATAGCATTCATGGAAAAGAAGAAAGTTTATCTTGACTTCTGCTCAGGTCCAGATGAACATTTTAATGCTTAGCGTCTTGATGCCTCTGATTGACAGAAAGTGCCTCCTACAGTGGGATTTCTAGCTCACTTCTCCAGTGTCTGGAAGATTACATTTTGACTGTCCCAATATTAATAACCAGATTTGATCTCAGGCCTGTCCAAGGTCAAGAAGACAAGCCAGGTTAGCCTGTTTGTTTGTGTGTGCATGCACTGTGACATCTCAGAGTGACAGGTAGAGAGGATCGAGGCAGAGAGACAAGGGTGTTAACCTTCAGTTCACCAAAAGAAGCCTCTTCCTGCTGGGCACAAAGAGCCCCAGGGCCTCCTACTTTTTCCTTTTTCTGCTTTTCAATGCTCATAATATTTTCACAGAAGGGGATACACCCATGTACAAACACATTTTAGAAGAAGGAAAATATATAAGTCATTTCCATAAAAATGGGATAATGTATATTTACATTTTTGTTCAGAACTTTTACCAGCTTTAACAGCATTTTATGTGGGTTGATTTTGTTTGACTATTTCTTCCTTAGGCAAGTGTCTCCCACAGCCATGCTAGAATGTGATATCATTATTCTTGAAATGCCCCTGATTTTATAAGTGCATGCCTCATAATCTCTAGACTAGATCATCAGCAATACCCATCATAAGAACCATCTAAAACAACTTTTCACAATCTACAATTCTTGGTTTGCTATCATAAAGCATATCAAATGAACTTTTTTTAAAAAAAAATCTTACTTCTATCTTGCTAAAAATTCCTAAGGAGCTATTTGGTTCCTAATTGATTTTCTACGTCAGTTGATTGAATAGATAAGTAGTGCCTGTGATATTTGATTACAGAGCAAGGCACCCATTTAACCTTCTGTTCTTTCCTGGCCAGGATTTCAAATACAATAGCACGTTCCTCCCTGAGGCTCAGCAGGATTAGACAGCTAGCAGTAATCCCTGATACGCTGAAATAGACCTGATAGAACTTCAACTCACTTGTTTAGGATTATGCTCATGAATTTCAGCTCACCCAGTAATATTAACCCTTTAGAGACTTGGGCTGAGATTCTCTATTAGTGAAAAACAAACAATAAGCAGAAACTTATTAACACATTTGTTCAATGATAACCTAAATTACAAAATCATTGAGGACAAATGTGTGATCCAAATTGTTTTCCCCAAATTTTTCATTAAAAAAGATTTATATTAATATTCATTTATCATCTTAAATCAATTTGTTTTGTCTAGAAACTTTATGACAAGTTCTTGTTTGTGTAATAGCTTTTCTATCTTAGTCATGGTTAAATCACATTGTGGAGGTAGAGGATAAATGTCTTCATATAAAGTAGGCCCTCTATATTCTAGGCTAACTGGAACCAAAGTAAGTATGAAAATCCCCAAACCTCATTTCAGCCAGGGGTTTCCAATCTCTTCCTTTTCCTTTCATTAGAGCAAATTCCATAGGTTTGAGTTTAATTTTCTCTCTTTCCCCTCTGGGGGATATGAAAATGAGCTAAGAAATGGCCAAGAGGCAGGAAATCAGTGGGTGCAAAAGAACTAGTAAAAGGTATAGTTAATCCACAAATTGGAAAGCCAGCCCCATGTTAATCACGAGATGAAAGGAAGAGCATCCACCCTTTCGGTGCAGGTGGCAGTACCAGACTTTATCATGGCTTTAATAATTTAAACATTGAAATCTAGGTCTGACACTATTAGGCTATCAAAATGAGGTCCTTGCAAAGTCACGGGTTTGGAATGGGTTATTAGTGACAACTAACACAGTCTGGGGGAGCACCCCCCAATCGTTATGGAAGTGATTACCCTGAATCATCTGGGCTTTTTGTGTTGACTCTTTAAATATTTATATTCACAACTAGTTCTATTAATTATTGAAATAAGTGATTCTGGTTTGGATGATCAGAAGACTTTCCCCCATGCTCATAGGTTCTAGGAAAAAAAAAAAAAGTAAGTTTATTTCAGAGACTTGACCTCCATTTAAGCTTGTGGTAAGGAATCTGACCTCATTGCCTATAGTAATATTTCAAGGTTGAAGATAATTTAATGCTAACGCAATGGTACAGCTTCTTTCTGACATTCCTTTTGTTAGTGGTTCTGTGAGGCATTCATTCAGCCAAACCATTTCTTTTTATTAAAAAACAATTTTAATGGAACAAAGTCAGTCACAATGAAAAGATAACTATGCAGTATTTTGGAGAGTATGCCCTGCTCTTGATTAGATGCCCTATCCACAATTTGACTGCCGTTGTCTTGACAGACAGCATCAGGGGGAAGTGGGGAAAGGTGGTCTGTGTCTTCTGCTTTGAAGCTTAGTTGTTTACAAGAAGTTGAATAAATCCAAAAGTAAATTGATGGGATTAAGGCTGAGACAATAGTCCTGTATAATACTGTGCTGTGATTTGGTGCAAGATGGAGAGGGTCCAGTGAAGTAGGGAGTTGTGATTTGGAATGATTTTCCTAGATCTTTAATTAACAAGGCTTTCCTTTACTTACTTTTTGTGCAGAATGTCCAATTTTCATGGTTTCAGAGCACAAAGATGATTTCTGTTGTTCAATTTAGGTGACATATTATTCCAATTAATTGGAAAAGTACTCCCCTGGGATAGACGGTGGAGGATGGGACTCTAGACTCTGTCTTTTACCATGGTCCTGAGTTTTGCCCTTTTCTCCTGACATGATTTTACATATGCTGTTGCTGAGTTCCCAGCTCTTTGTTGTATGTTGTAAAATTCTATTGCATCAGCATGAACAAAACAGAAATATTATAAACGTGAACCTTTCACCCCAAAAGACATATAACAGATTGAAAAGCTCCAGACCAGGGTAACAGGAATGCTAGCAGCCAGCATAGATGGGCTTACAGATGACTAAAAGCTGGTATTAATAAATCTCAAAAGGAGAAGAATAGGAGCAGAATTTACTGAAGTCTATGAAATAATAAAGGGACATGTAGCTAGGCCATGCATATCTTTGTAGTTTGTGTTAGAGCTAGACAGCCTTCTTTCTGTCTAATTGGGAGAAATAGATTTCAAAGCAACAAATAAGAGCTTGATGTTTGTTTGTTTGTTTGTTTGTTTTTTATTTGTTAATACCAAACCAATTTACCTCTGGAATAATTGAGTTAGAAGATTATGGAAAAAATAATTCATCCTGTAGTCTTAAGGACAAAGGAGACCTTTAGGAGTGCCTCCCTGGCAGACAGGCAATATTAAAACCACCTTCCAAAGAAGTCCATACATAGTATTTTTAAAGAGAAGGCACAGATTTAGTTGTGGTCAGTGTATTTCTTTGTCTCCATATTAACAAAGAGATAAAGACTGAGGAATTTAGAATTCTCATGCAGATGTGTTTATTTTGCACATTTTATTCATGTGGTATTTCATTTTTTTCATGTTTTTTAAGTTTTCCCCCAAATGGCAATGCTATTAAAACTATATTTTGTTTAAGTGACTCAAGGATAGTCAAACTTAATTAACACATGCTCCTTGACTTGTGGATAAACTAATAATGAATATAGCATCAGCATTTTAATCACTATAACATAAGTAAAATTGCATGCATATTTTCTCATTTGGTCCTCACAACAGCCCATGTAGTCACAGGGGTTGTCCAAATTAGAAAATGGGACATAACATGTCTTATGTATAGTTGATGACCTGGTATGTGAACCCAGACCTGCCTTCCTTCAAGCTGGGTAGTGATTCCTTGTGTGTCTTGCAAAGTTTCTCTGAAGGTTGATGATATAAGCAAGGGGATCTTGGACACATAGAACAAACATGGTGAGCTTCAGAAAGGTATGGAGGAGACACAGTGCATTTTTCCCTCTGAGGATGTGTCCATCCCTCTCATCACATTTGTAGAACCCAGACATTTTGAAAGAATTGTCTCAAGAATGACAACAGGGGTTACAAAGTGGCACATCATTCCATAGGTGGAGGAGGTTATAATTAACTGGCAAACCAGTAACGATGGTAATGTTTGAGATGAGCCTGGCAAGGTTTGGTCAGGAGGATGCATGTTTGAAGGTGCACGAAGGGGAGCAAAGAAAGAGGTCTGAGTCAGGACAGTAGTTATTGCCTCCAGGATTCTAGCTGGGTCAATATGACTATAGATATTTGTTATCTTAGCAAAGGCAGACTCAGCCATCTGCTCAGAAAACTAGTGAATGTGCTTGAGTGAGCACCTTTGCTTCCTTCTCATTCAGTCTGTGATCTGTGAATGTGGGCAAATATTTCACTACAAATATAAGTACAAGATTCCAGAGTCTCCAGAGTAAATCAGTTTATTGGGTTATAGTTTCTGTGACAGTAGAATAGAATAGTGCTCTATCAATGCATAACAGAATTAGTCTACATATCTATTTCTGAATCAAAGGAATGAATATAGACCATGTTGAACTTAATAATTTTAGTTAGTCTCATTACAATGGTATGCAAGAAAGAAATTTTAATTTATACAATACATGTAGGTGCCACACTATGATTAAATTTTCACAAGGCAAAAAATATGTGGCAATAATTTGTAATAAATTCTCAGGTACAATTTTTTCATAAGAAATATTTTGTTATGAATTCACTTTTTCATCCATGTATAATTGTGTATGCCATTTTTGTTAATGGGTTGATAATACAAGCATATTGGAGTAAAGTAACAGTTTTTCAAAACTATTTTTAGAAAGGTGATCTGTTTTACACGATATTTAAAAGAATCTGTGTTAATGAAGTATTGATTGTTAAGTTATTAGTATGCACAATATTTTATGTTTAGATGCAGTTAAAATTAATGAAACAGCTATGTCATCAATTTCACATTTTTTATTGAAAACATTTTTTTACCTAAAATTAGACATCCCTTTGAAGTTCTTTAAAAAGTAGAGCTTAGAACCAACCCCTAAATTAGCCACAACTAAACAGCAAAGTAAAGGAACAAAAACACAGTGCAAAAGCCTTAGAATATTTCCAGTGATCAAAATGCAAACCAAAGCTACATAGGAAACATTTATATTTTTGAAGCGTGACTTCATATCATAAAGTGCAATTGAAAAAGCAGTGGAGGGCTTTTAGAATCTGTGGTTTGGCCTCCATACTATACCTTTGGAGAATTCCACACGGGTTTGTTTCTGAAGCTGGAGCCCTAATAATGGTGCTGTCATTTTCTTCATTCTTTCCTCTCAGAACAAGGGCGGGGGAAGATTAGAATAATCTTCAAAGCAGACACCATTACTCTGAGTGGACCCTGGCATGCAAGCTGCTCTTCTAAGGCAGCACATTTCAGTCCCTTTGCAGAGGATAAATATCCACTCAGAGCATAGCCTCTTCAGACAGCGCTCTAGCCTGCCATGGATGGAGAGGACTGGAATCACATAGCCTTCCCTATGTCTAGTTCCTGAAATATATATTTTTTTTAATTGCAGAAAGGAATCTGTATTTCCAGTGACTATCAGGGAGATATAGCCTTGTATAGAGCTAAGAAATTAAAATGAAAGTGAAACAATGCTAGTAAAAGCAGGGGAAAAGAGTGGTCTAGTCCACTTGCTCCTTGAAGAAAATTGGTCATAGTTGTACCAGTCATTGCTTTCTTTGTTTCCTGTGGGCCATCTCAGTAGAGAAACCCAGAGCTGGCTACTGGGAAAGCTGAACTGCTCTCTGTCCCCCTTAGCTGAACTGTGTCAAGGCTGAGATCTATGGTGGTGAGGAGACACACAGTGGATCAATGGAGTCCCAGAGCACTGGGGGCTATCAGGATAATACCTTTTGTTTCAAGGAACAAAAACATTAATAATGGATGTTAAAGAACTATTTTAAAACGTGTCCTCATTCTACTTTTGAGCCCATAGTCCTTGCTCATGCTAAAAATAACAACATAAAGAAAATATGCATTTCTTTTGCATTATATTAAGATATTAATCATATGCTATTTTTTTTCTTTTCTTTTTTTTTTAAACAATAATCCCCAGATCAGTATTTCTCTTCCATAAATGGTCCTGATAAAAGTCAATCTTCCAAGTGTTTTACAGTATCATGGTTCCCAAGCCTCAGCAGGGAAGGCCTAGCTAATATGAGACACATGCTAATATGAGACTGATTTTCCATTTTTAATGTTCTATGCCAGTGCCAGATGATGTATCCAGCTAACCACTTTAGACCTTCCAGTAAAGGTTTGATAATAGATGTCATTATGGAATGTCTTCATGCATGCCCCTTTGAAACAAATGATCACCTATTAGAGGATAGAGACAAAACACATTTACTTGAATGAAATGTTTAATAAAGTACATCAGGACTTGTTTTTATTGGTACTGGTCTATGAATACTTTATGTGCTAATTTAGGGCTTAGGAGTACTTAGTCATCCCAGTGCTCCAGTCTGCAAAAGGCATGTACCTTATTATTATAAACGCCAGCCTTTAATGTTTAGAACATATTTATAAAACATACTTGTCCTCTTCTTAAAATTGAAAACATCTGTTACAGATTTGCTGTTAAAATGTTATGGACGTGAGAGCTCAGTGATGAGGCAGTCTGCCATTTTGAATGGAATCAAGCTGACAGTGCACTCTGTACCAGTGAGGCTGTGAAAACAAACAAACAAACAAAAGGCAGATGGTTCATTTAGTTTAGTAATTGTAATTTGTTGTTCATTAAAAGTAATTCTCATACAGGCATTCTTTATTCTAATTCAGTATAAGGAAAATTTTACTCTGTAAACCTGCCTAATAATTTTTTTGTGTAGCATAATTTGCCCTGACATTTGATAGGCAGTTGATTAGAGCAGAGTGACTTCTTTTAGCATGAAAATTAATTATGATTTTTGCAGCTTTCATTAGTCTGCTTTTGTAACTACTGTGATGAAACAGCAGGGGTTTGGCCCTGAAATGCTGAGTATCACTGGATCATTTGCAGGGAATCTCCCTTTTAAGATGATTGGACCTTTTTATTGTAGTTTCTAAGTCTACACAAAATGAGGCCTGCAATAAAAAGAATTCAGTGTTCTTTGAAATATAGTTGAATATGTATTTACACAGGTAAAGATAGCATCGTGGTAATTTAACATTATAGCCTTTGAAACATATTCAAGGACAGAGACATTTTAGACTTCAGTGTTCTATAATAGGTAATATTTCCTGAATTTATACAAATTGTTACATGTGCACACAAAGAGCATAGATTTTTAACAGCAGGGAACTCATTTTTCAGATATAAACAAAATTGGTTGAAATACCTTTTAAATGAAAGAACATGATTCTCTACACAGGACTGATGATGGCACAGATTTGTAGAGAAACCAGGTCTATTGCAGCATTCAGAAATCATCTTCTAAAATACATGTATATCTGACAAAATCTATAGGAACTAGAAAGAAATCTAATCTTTTGCATGTACACATGATATTGCTTTGCTATTTGCTGTTTCTGTTTTACACAACACATCTGTATTAATGTGTTTTCTGACAGAAGGTAAGAATCATCTGGGTTTCTGCATCACTAGGTGAATTTGTGAGTTGGATTTATTTTGCTTTGAAAATTCATTGCATAGACTTAAGATTTCAGAAAGTGTTAAAGAATAGCCAAGAAACAAAGCATTGTCTACAACATATGTATCAATCATGGAGAAAGGTCCATGTTTTCTATTTTCATTAAGAAAACAGAGTTCAATAGTATTAGCAATATTTTGTTGGATTATGTAAGCTCTTAATTAAACATTACATAGACCTTTCTGCATTCACAATTTCTTATAGCCAGAGTTCTGAATCTTCATAATTAACTATCCAGGAAATGGTTTTTAAACTGTAAAGAACGTCTTCTGTTTTATAACACAGTTCCTGTTCCTGTGGCGTATGAACAAGACAGTGTTTATTGTAGTCAGAAAAATTGTTGGCGTGATTCTGCATAAGGAAAGAATCTCTGGACTGTCTCAAAGTGTTAGCTGCCCATTTGCAGACAAACAAGCTTTTAGTGTGCAATTTAGGTCAATGGATCGAGGGGAGAAGATGTGTTTAGGCGACAGATTTTAAATCACCATAATATAAATATGCTTCCCTTTTCATCCGGAATTTGCTTTCTTTCAAGGTAATTTAGTACAGCAGACGTGCACTTATGCCTGTCTTTGTAATTTTAGGGATTAGGATAGTGAGGATTAAATGGTGACCCTTAATCTTCAATATCAACTTTAAGAGCGAAATATAATATGCAAATGGAACACATTCATTTTGTGTTTATATATTTTAATCTCTGTAATTTAGTTATAAGAAGATGGAACCTCATCTTTGCCTTATTTATTTTGAGTCCTAAAGCAAGATGCCATTAAAATCTTTATCCTTCTGTCTTATTGGATAAATGTTTATCCTTTAGGGCTTAAAAATATACATATATATATGTTTAAAAAACAGACATGTCTTTAACATAACAATGTCTTTCTATAGAAGGAAGTGGCATGTTTATCTAATATAACATACAGTTAAATGAAAGGATATGTTTTTAGGTCATGTCATGGAGAAAATATATTTGTGTTATTTAATTTTGAATTTAGCTATATAAATCAATAAATCAAAATTAATAAAATGAGTATATTTATGATCGAGTTTACTTTGTTCTTACTATGCTTTCACCTTCTGGTTTGAATTTCAGTGTATGGACAGGAATGTCTTCTAAAGAAAACATTTATTAGGGTGAAATACTAAACTGATATAAAAATCTGGGCCATATTCCCTTAGACAAATAAACCTAAGAGCTATGTTAAGTAAGCAGATCAAAAGAGAAATATAGTGTGAAAAACAGAAACAAAGAATCTTTTTATGCCTCTGGCTTTCTGGAGAGAATGGGCTTGGGACTGTCAGCTTGGTTTGCTTCACTGGTTCCTTAACCAGGTAGTTTCTGGTTTGCCAGATCTCTGCATTTGAAACCTAAATGTCTACCATGCAGAATCAATTTTTGGAGCTATTGGTGATGAATTAATGGTCCTTATGTTGCCAGAAAATGCAACTAATTTCAGATTGCAAGATATACACAAAGTTTTTCAAGAGAGAAGGTAAAAATAATGTGATTAATTGTAGGGATGTCCTGAATCTGTACTCAGGTACCCAAATCTAGACTAATGTCATGTCCTAATAAGTTAATACAAAAATGAACATTTCAAACAAGGTGTGGTGGTGCATGCCTTTAATCCCAGCGCTCGGGAGGCAGAGGTAGGAGGATTGCCACAAGTTCAAGGCCACCCTGAGACTACATAGTGAATTTCAGGTCAGCCTGAAACTACATAGTGAATTTCAGGTCAGCCTGAGCTAGAGTGAGACCCTACCTTGAAAAAAAAAAAAAAAAAAAAAAAAAAAATTCACCTAGACTTTTCCCCCCTAAATGTGATTCCTTCCAGAAAAAAACACATGTCCCTCATGACCAAACTTATTCTTATAAATTTGAGCACTTGCCTACTCAGTCCTAAGACTGGACTTGCTGATAGAGCTAACAATGGCAAGGTGTTCTTTTTGGATAATTACACAGGTCTAAACTACAAGTAGGAAGTCTGGATCTATGAGGCTACCATGAATGAATTTGTTCTTCTCAGAGGCTTACCCAGCTCTATGTTGGGTATCTCTGGACTCATTAAAAACAAACAAACAAACAAAAAACCAAACAAACAAACAAACAAACAAAAAAACTTGTGTTTGTGGGAGTGCACAATCAGAGATAAGTGGATAACTTGGAGGTGCCTGTGTTCCACCTACTTTGTGACAAGCTCTCTAGCCCCTGAACATGAATTGCCAGACTGAAAAGAAATATCAGACCACATGGTCTTTGAGCATGCGATTCTCCTGGTTTTACCTGCCATTGCCAGAGGCACTGTGGAATCACAGATACATGTGCCACTTTGTATCAGGCTATCTTTGGCTTCTGGAGAATTTAACCAGAGAGGGAGACTTTGGAAGCAAAGCCTTAAACTGCTAAGCCACCTCCCTGAGTTATTTCTTATTTTCTTGACATAAAATGCAATAATACATTCCATTATAATGATTCCATATACAATTACATATACTGACTACCACTGCAAAATTCTGCAGTTTCAAAGACTTTTTATACTCTGCCCATTGCTTTGCAGGATATACCATGTAGTGACAATGGGCACTGGCATCAGAATCTTTTATTGAGTGAAATGGAGGAAATTTCTTAATGTCTATCACCTTCAGCTTCTTTAATTATAATGTGAAATTCTTATAGTACCTCTGTAATAAGAGTTCTGTGGGGATTAAGTAAGATAATGATTGTTATCTGCTTTGTATAGTGCTAGAATATAGTGAAGGATTAAAAATAATTATTATTTTTATGAGTCTACCTATTATGCTATTATATTGAAATAAGCTAATTACAATTGCATCTACGAAAGACTATGAAAAAATGTTATAGTCACCATTAATTTTCTAGAATCCATCAAAACTTGTTAGCAGTGGCTTTAGCCAACTGGAAACGGTATTGTGTTTCTTTCATTTGAATTCCTCCATCCTCTGTGAGATTGAATTCATATTTATCCACATGAAATTGAGTCAGATAAAATCTGAAGATCGATATTTGAAGTCAAGGCACAAATGCTTCTGGAAGAGAGCACTGCAGCATAGCTTTTCAAAGGAAGAGACATAATATTTTAGTTTTCTAGTGTTTAACTAGAGGTTCGGTTACATGTATAGATCATGTTATGAATTAATGAGCTTAGGCATAGCAAAGTGCAAGGAAAGCTCTGTAAAAGTGGCAGTCGAGGTTAGGTTCAGTAGCACATTTATCAAAAGTTCACTTTTTTCTTGTTATAGACACATATAAAAAAGTCATCCCTTAGGGACACTCTCAGGACATCTTACCTTGTCCCTGATCCTTAAGTGCTTATTACGAGTAACTCTTTTGATGATTTTCACAGTTTTGCTTATTTAATCAGGTCGATTTGGTAACAGGAACTTACATGTTTATTCAGAAGGGTATAGATGCATGTGGAGACACGGAAGCTAATTCTGAAAGACTGCTTACCACTTAGTTGTCTGTAAGGGATGGGAGTGTGATAGCCATCACACAAGCATTCATCTCGGAACCTAACCACCAAGTGGCCTAACTTCTGATATTCAGTCTCTATCCACATTCATTGTTATAAAGCCAAAACCATGGTGGAATGAGACTTGTCTTCACTTTTTCTTTTCCTGTAACTAAATTCTTATAGAACTACCCAAGGCAGTTTAAGCAGAATCTGTAGTTTAGGAAATTGACCTTTTTGTATTTGAATAGTTGGATCAGCAATGACTAAGTGTCATGGTTTTCAAGCCATACCACTCTGTCATAGACAATAGGATTAGGACACTTGGAGTTTTCTCCAAGAACAGACTATGCTGTGACATTTGGATGCAGGGCCTTTTTTTTTTTTTTTTTTTTTTTTTTTTTTTTTACAATCTTATGTTCAGTTTCAAAACTTTTAATAACTGTTATCCTTAAGTCTTTATTTTTGTCTCTTTGAGTTTTGTTGCTCATAAATACCAAAGAAAGGAGTTGTAAATTGTGATAACCTTTGCTCTGGAAGATCGTGATATTTTAATCTCATGGTTCCTTTGAAATATCACCTAGAATTTAAAAAAAGCCAAAACATTATCTGTACATTTTTAGTGTGACCAAGAGTTCATGATTATCACAATGGGACAGTGATATATTAAAATTTTCAGAGTTTGAAAGCTAGAGGATAAAAACATCTTTATATATATCAATCAGTAGAAGCTTCATGGAGATGATCATTGAGTAGGGCCTTAAATACATATGCAGGGCTGACTCATGCAAAGATGAGGGGAGAGAAGAAGGGAGGATGGTTGTGAAGTATGATGAGAGTGTGAACTTTCCATTTTCTCATAAGTATTCTGGCTCATCATGATTGATTGAAATACTCAGGAGAAAAAGAATGCACAAACAAAATTTAGTGCTATGAGTTCATTCGTGCTCAGTAGGGATGTCAATACACAGTGGTTCTTATATTTAAAGGTCTTGACCCTAGGAAAAAGATTCAGTTCTAAAATAATTAAACAGGATTTCTTTCTCCTTCTCTCTGAAAAGTACATCTTAAGTCTTGCTATAAAATTGCTAGTCAATATTAAGGAAAACAATGGGACAAATATTTCAAACAATTGAAAACTGATTGAGTTCCAGAAAAAAAAAAGTTAGACTTCAAGAATATGTTAACACTAAACCATTTTGATATATTAGCTGTGGAAGATTTCTGAATACTAGAAAGAGTGTGAATTTTGTGATGTGTTTGTTTAGAAAGCCCATTTTTTATTTTTAATGCATGTATGCAATGCATACATGTTCATGTGCATGGGTATATACAGATGTGTGTGTGTGTGTGTGTGTGCGCACACGCGTGTGCATATGGAGGCCAGTGGACAAACTCAGGTGTTAACCTCAGGAACTCTATCACCTCCTTTGGTATAGGTTCCCTCATTGGTCTGGAGCTCACCAGTTAGGCTAGACTGGTTGAGCAGTGAGCCCCAAGAATCTTCCTGTCTCAGCACCTCAGTGCTGAAATTACAAGGATGTGCCAACATGTCCAGTATTTGTGCATGAGTTCTGCAGCTCTCAGGTCGTCATGCTAGTGAGGTAAACACGCTAAGATCTGAACCATCTCCCTAGCCTTTTTAGTTTTAATTAAATGAGTTTGTGTAATCTTCTGACTGAAGGGATTTTGTTGGTTTTGTTGTGTTTGTATTTCCCAGTGCATAGAATGTGTTAAGAAAGGAGGTAGGTAATGAGAGCAAAAGGAGAGAGAAAAGAAAGAGAAGGAAAGCAAAACAGATGGGGTAGGAGGAAGGAAAAGAAGAGCATAGGATGTGTTGGCTGTTCAGATCAATGTGAAGGAGAAAATAAACTTTAATATTTGAGGAAATAAAGTAAACAGAACATAAAAACAGGAATTTAAATGGGGTGAGGTAGAGTATTTAAAAGATTTCTCTGAAAAAGTGTAATCAAAACATGAAAACATAGGGCTGGAGGAATGGCTTAGTGGTTAAGATGTTTGCCTGCACAGCTAAAGGACCCAGGTTCAATCCCCCAGGACCCTCGTAAGCCAAATGCACAAGGGCACACACTCGTCTGGAGTTCATTTACAGTGGCTGGAGGCCCTGGCTCACCCATTTCTCTCTCTCTCTCTCTCTCTCTCTGTCAAATAAATAAATAAATAAATTAATAAATAAATAAATAAATAATATTTTTTAAAAACCTCATTAAAAACATGAAAACATATAGAGGTTTTCAAAGTGAAGGAAACAGAAGAGTTACAAATGATTACATTGCATTCTGTTATTATTGCTTTTTTGCTATTTTTTTTGAGACAGGGTTTCATGTAGCTCAGGCGAACCTCAAATTTTCTATGTGACAGAGGAGGAGGACCTTGAACTCCTGATCCTTCTGCCTCCACCTCTTGTACTGGGATTAGCAATGTGCATTACCGCACCTGGTTTAAACAGTGCTGGGCCTTTGTGCTTACTAAACAAGGACTCTACCAAGTTAGCTACATCCCAACCCCTAAATTGCTTTTTAAACATACAATAGAGCTGGGTGTGGTGGTGCACACCTTTAATCACAGCACTCCGGGAGGTAGAGGGAGGTGGCTTGCTGTTAGAGGACAGCCTGGGACTACAGGGAGACCCTACCTCAAAAACAAACAAACAAACAAACAAACAAACAAACAGACAACAACAAAACATATAATAACTGGAAGGACTACTGTATCACAAAGAGATAACAAAGTGAGCAATGAATGTAGTATTCAATGCATTGGTATTTGACATTCTTAAATGGAATCTAGACAGAAAAATACAGAAATCTGAAATATTCTTACTGTTATCATTTGAAAATCACACTGTTGAACTGGTAAGTGGGTTGATGAGGGTGGATAGATTTCTAGAACAGAGCAAGTGAGCTTCGTGAAGGAATGCATGGACTAGCTTCTATCCCTGACAGCGGATGTAAAAGAGAAGCAGCCAAAGGGGGAAAGAGCCAGAAAGAGGGAAGAGCAGAGGAATAGTGAATCCAACCAACAGAAACCTAGAAGGAGAGGATGAAGTTCAGAAGATATCTGAGCCAGAGTGAGAACAGATAGCAATGAAATCCTTTGGAATATTACCCACTCTGGGCTGCCCTGAAGAAGAGCAAAGGAGAGGTGGTTGTATTCCTGTGTGTGAGATCTGTGTGTTCATATTTTGACATTGGTCAATTGGAAAACCACAGGTCTTTTAAGGGAGATGATAAACATAAACCATACAATCTTAAGTAGAAGCCCTACTTCGCAATACCAACTCTGGCAGGAAGCATGGAGAACACATGCCAGTGGCCAAGAGCAAAGTCAAGTCCAAATGTTCTAAGATTATTCTCCTCACTCTGCATTGTATCCACAGGTCCAAAATCTTGTGATCTAAAGTATGTAAATGAGAATGAGTTCCAAAAATTGGAGTTTGTGTGGGTCAAGATCTAGAAGAGATAAATGTGTCTTTTGCATGGAAACACAGAGAATTCATACTGAGTAGGTGCATTCTAGAGACTCAAAGCAATCCGGAAAGGCTTTGAATGGTATAACTACAAATACAGACACTTTTACAAGTATAAGAAAATTATTTCCTTTATATTTACTATTCTAAAAATAGTTTCAGAATATGCATGTTTTAGGTAAAAGAATTATTAGCAGTTTTCTTAATTTCTTCCTTAGCTGTACTAAAGACAGGAACAGAATCATTTCTGAAGAATTCCAGCCAGCTAGCCAACATTTTCTGGTCATGTTTTTCAGCCTCCATTCAGTATAGCACACTGAAGTTATTGATAGAATCTCAGAAATCATGTTCTCCTCAGTTGCATTGTTATGTGGGAATGGTGGTTGATTGGTTTGAGCACAAAAGTGCTTCCACATAAATAGGTCCAGCAAATTTGTCCCTAGGGGGAAAAGTAAGGATGCAGAAGAGGAACAAGCAGAAAATGAAGGTATTGTATGTGGAGAGTGGGCCACACAAAGGACTAGCCTTTGATAGTTTGGTACTGATGTTGGGTCATGTCAAAGAGCTTCACCAAGTTCTTTTCTGAACCCTTCGAACTCTGCCCCCTCCTTCTTGAGTCTGACCAGATGGATTGCACTTCTGCTTTCTCCTTCTTTGCTCTTTTGATTTAACAGTTGTAATCCAGAGATTTTGGTACCAAATTCTATTTTGCTTTTTGTTTCAGCAGCCATGTAACTATACCTTTACCCATCATTCCAAACAAACAAACACAAAAAAAGCTGAAACTGTCCCTTACACTTAATGACACACTCATGCCTTATTCTTCTGTTCACGTACTGTTCTGAGGAAATGAGTTCTCAGAAGGCCCGAGAGGTTAGACGTTGCACTTAATACTACTCTCAAATGCTGTAATATTTGTTCATTTAATGCATAACCCATTAAACCAAGATGACATTAGTTCACCGGGAAGAGGCGAGGGGAATGAACGAGATCATTTTAGACTTTGTTTCACTGAGAGTATGCCTTCTGCGAATGCATGTTAATCACAGAATCAAAATAAACACACTTAATTGAACAGTATTCAGATCAATAAAATCATTGACTGAGTACCACTGGTGCTCACTTGAGGTAAACAAGTGATTTAATAGTCTCCACTTCCTTCAGGCCTCTTTGGTGTGGCCATCAATAGTGTACTCTTAAATCAGAACTGGCAGTGACCAAAAGGCCCTCAGCCAGCCACCCAGCTTGACCTCCCGAGGTGCATTATGGCTTGATGTCTTGCAAGCCACTTCCCATTTCCTATTTGTCTTATACTTCTTATTCCATAATTTGAAGCTATTTGTGGGAAAACATGTATGCATGCACACATGTATACACACACACACACACACACACACACACACCCTATCTGCCACATCTTAAGATCATGCTATAAACTACATGCTAAACACATGTCAGTAAGACTTCTGAATAATCCTGGCTCTGTGATTTCACTGCATTTTATTGCATTATGCGTACTTTACAGGAACATGGCTGACATCCATGATGACAGTATGTTTTTGCAAGTGCATGTAAGTGTGGTGTGCATATATTCACATGTGTGTGGGTACACACGTAGGTGTGGTGCATATGCATGTGTGTGTGTTTATGCATGTGGATATCAGAGGTTGGCATGGAGTATCTTCCTCAATCACTCTTCACCTTCTTTATTGAGACGAGTTCTCTTACTTGAACCCAGAGCTCCCCGATTCAGCTAGTTTAGCTAGTCAGCGTGCCTAGGAATCCCCACTCTGTTTCCTCAACACTGGGATTACAGGCAGGTCCATGTCAATCAAACCTTGACAAGAGTGTTAGGGATCCAAACACAAGTCCCCATGCTAATACAGCAAGCATTTTACTGACTAAGCCAGCTCCCTAGCGCAAGGATCACAATTTTAAGTATGTTTTAGGACATATGAAACTATTGATGATCAACTTAACAAATTCATGGTTCTCAAGGAAAATTTAAAAACTCCCAACTATGGTCCTAGGAATGAATCTGTGCAGTGCAACTGAAATTTGCTGAGCAGAGTTGTGTCACAATTTATTTTAGCTATTTCAGTTGGAACATTTTACTCAGCAGAGTAGAGTAAGTGAAGCCCTGTTTTTCGTTTGGATTTTCTGTAGTTAGTTAGGTATCATTGGCTACAAATCACAACATCATCAAGAGCTATTCACAAATACTTTTTTGGAATAATCACAATTATTAACAGAAACTTACAGTGTCTTCCAAAGGTCATATCTATATTATACTGTTATCAGTCTGATGATGCAAATAGGTAGTTCAGCCCTGTCATTCACCCTAGCCAACTCCATTGCTATGTGTTGTATGAAAGACTCAGACTTTTTAAAGATTGTGATGGCTGACAATAGTTAACCCCTTCATTTTTTACAGAGCACAAATGTGAGCATCAGTATCCTTCCTATAGCCTTTTGGACTGTATCTTGACATTATAAATACCATGTTGATGACAACATATGCAATTTACATTTTGCTTTTTGTTAAGAATTCCTTTTGCTATTAGTAAAGTATCAGTTGCAAAGTCAGAGGCAATGACATGTGTGCCATTGAGTCCTTCCTAGAATAAGTTTCCAGTGTCAGTCACTTTCTTAAAGAGCTTTTGAAATGTAGATTCTCAGGCTGGAAAGATGGCTTGGGAATTAAAACACTTTCCTGCAAAGCCAAAGGATCCAGGTTCAATGCCCCAGGACCCACTCACATAAGCCAGATGCACAGGATGGTGCATATATCTGAGTTCACTTGCAGCAGCTAGAGGCCCTGGTTCCCAGCTGTTCTTCCAGTTTGAAATGTTCCCTTATCTTCTTCTTGAAAATACTTGCTCATTCTTTAAAGTTAAGTACAAAAATCAACTTTTTATTTATTTATTTTTAATTGACAACTTTCATAATTGTAGACAATAACCCATGGTATTCCCTCCTTCCCCCCACTTTCCCTTTTCAAACTCCACTTTCCATCATATCTTCTCCCCCTCTCAATCAGTCTCTCCTTCATTTTGATGTTATGATCTTTTCCTCCTATTATGATGGTCTTGTGTAGGCACTGTGAGGTCATGGATATCCAGGCCATTTTGTGTCTGGAAGAGCATGTTGTAAGGAGTCCTACCCTTCTTTTGGCTCTTACATTCCTTCTGCCACCTCTTCTGCAATGGACCCTGAGCCTTGGAAGATGTGATACAGATATTTCAGGACTGAGCACTCCTCTGTCCCTTCTTCTGAGCACCATGGTGCCTTCTGAGTAATCCCAAAGTCACTGCCATCTGAAAAGCAAAGCTCTTCTAACCAAAAGTAAGAGTAGCATTAATACATGGATATGAACATTAAGAGAAATGCTTACTGGGCAGTTTGTTGAGCATAGTATATACATTTAGCCAGACACTAGCATACATTACACCCCTAGGGCTCATGACTATCTCTGTTGTAGGTTTTAAGTATCAGGGATGTATTCCTCCCTTGGAGTGGGCCTCCAGTCCAGTTATAGAGCAGTTGGTTTCCCTTATAACAGACATGCCACTATTGCACCCATTGGCTCATTTGGCCTGGCTGGCCAAATTTAAGGCTTGCAGTGTCCACTGTTGAGTATCTCCTCTGGTGATTTCTCTGTCTCCCATTGAACTGCATGCAGCGTAGCTTTTTCCAGCTTTCGGTCAGGTGGTCTACATGGAGGAAGTTTTCAGCTCAGCTCTAGCAGGATTTCTCAGTGACCTTGCAGCCCATGTATGTGGAGGCTTCTGCAATAAGGTGTTACCATCTATTCTTGGCAAGAAACTAAGAGCCTTAGCAATGGCCTGTAATGTTTTGGGGGTATCAGTGACCTCCCTGTCCAACAACTCACTGGAAGGTATTCCATCCCTGGCACTGAAAATTTTCTAGTATCAATCTATGGCTTCTGAGTGTTCCATTGTCCAACAAAGTAGGTTTACATATGACTTATTTATATCCTCTTAGATTTTGATTGGCCCTCTCTCCCCTTTCCTTTACTCAATCTCTTCCCCTGATTTCACTTAGGCCTATCCAACCCCCATTAATCTGTTCTTCTACTTGCATATACACAATACCATCCTATTAAGACCCCCTCCCTCTCTTTATATTCCCTTTATATGCCCTTTCTAGCTTGCTGGCCTCTGCTACTGAGTTTTATTCCTACTCACATAGAAGTCCAATCATTTGTAGCTAGGATCCACATATGAGACAGGATATGTGATGTTTGGCTTTCTGGGCCTTGTGTGGCACTAACTTGACCCTTTTCCCATGAGCTTTTGTTGTTGTCAGGATGTTAGGTTACCTCACCTACTTGACTATGAGTGATGGGAAATGGGCATGGGTTGAAAAGCTTTATGTTTTTTGTTCATAATAAAAACCAATAATTTGAAAATGTATATGAAAATATAGATGAAATTAAATCCTCATTTGTTTAGGTCTAGTTATATTTTCTTCTTGTGTAATTTATTTGAAAAGATATATTTGCACTTAGCAATGAATAGGGGCATCATAGGAGAGACCTGTGCTTTGGCGGTGAGGAATGGTTTCTTTTTAAATCCATAAAATAAAAATGATGTTTGGAAAATCAGTCATTTTCTCAATTTAACTTTACAAAGTTTTCTAAAGGACATGTGGCCATACATTTTCATCTTAACTTTTTTCCCTAAAGAGGTCATCTCATTGTGTATTTTTTAATCTGAAAGAGCCAATGGTAGAGAAGGTGAACATGTTCAATAAGTGAGATTTGCTTCATATTATGAAAAACTTACATTTTGTTTGTAGAAATCCCTGACAATGTGTCAAGTACAGGACTGCTAACATACAGCATTATGTTTATTTCTTTAGTCTTGACGGGTGTCAATTATCAGGCAATGTTTTTACTTGGCTATAATCTAAAGGTAGTATTGTTTAATATTAAATTGCTTTAAGAAGCAAACCTTTTTAATTACTTTTTCTTTTATGGTAGAAATTTTAAGCTCTGACCATCATTTTCAAAACTTTATTTTTCTGAAGTTTATGTTTTACTACTTTCATTTAAAAATATGAACAGAATTAAAGCCTGTGTTATTATGCTATTTTGGATAAGACATTTATAGTATTTTCTGTCCAAAGCATGTAAAATGAATGCTAGTTTTAGTTTTTTTTTTAAGGAATCTAGAAATAATGTCTCTAGCCAAATCCTGGAAAGTGAAAGGATATTTACATGGTATAGCAAAACTTAAGAGCAATATTGAGACTAAATTAATATAATTGAGAAATTGAAGCAGCCAGGCGTGGTGGCACACACTTTTAATCCCAGCACTTGGGAGGTTGAGGTAGGAGGATTGCTGTGAGTTTGAAGCCAGCCTGAGACTACATAGTGAATTTGTGGTCAGATTGGGCTAAAGTGAGAGCCTACCTCAAAAAAAAAAAAAAAAAAAAAAAAGACAAAAGAATAGAAGCTGACTCTGATGTTCCTGTTGTAGAAAAGAGAGTAGCCAGTTCTCATGATCACAGTCATCTTAACCCCACTGAAGGTCCCTCTGAACATGGGCTGTCTTAGTAAGTGTCCACAAACCTAAATGTAGGACTCTGTCAGTTCACCAGAATTGTGCTTTGTTTACAAAATCCTGTTGATTTTACCAAATTATGACCTGCTGAAGAACACAACCTTGTCAATTTTTTAAAAATCTTTTTGAAATTTGTTCTGTGAAAAGTTCTGCAGCACTCCTCCCCATCTATCAGCTCTGCCATTCTTTTTAGACTCTCATCAATGATGTTCCCTAAGACTTGAAGTAGTAATATAACTTTTATTAAAAACTAACAATCAAGCTGGACGTGGTGGCGCACACCGTTAATCCCAGCACTTGGGAGGCAGAGGTCGGAGGATCGTCATGAATTCGAGGCCACCCTGAGACTACATAGTTAATTCCAGGTCAGCCTGGGCTAGAGTGACACCCTACCTTGAAAAACCAAACAAACAAACAAACAAACAAACAAACAAACAAACAAAAATCCCTAACAATCAAACAAATAAACAAACAAAACCTCTGTGCTAAGTTTTGTGTTAGGACTCTGCATTTTTTCTTAAAAATTACTATGTTTTTCAAGGAAAAATTATTTCTAGATTTATAACTTCTCAAACCGAAACTAATAAAATTTTCAGCATCTAGGAAATTCTTTTTAGCTATCAGGTCTCAAGAGATCCTTTCATGAAGAATGAAAATGCATAATTATAAACATCACAAATGAAAACAGAGGATGCTTTATTTAGCCTAAACTTTTTGGTTGCAACCACTGCTAAAATAATGAGACCCTATAGTTTTTTGGATTTCAAATACCTATTGTACTTACTGTTTTGGTTCTTTGTATTTAGTATTTAGCCTGGTGCTTAACACAGAAGTAGATGCTGACAAAATGAATGAATAAAAACTGTTTCCACAACTTTTTGTAGCTAAAATACCACTTTCACTCAAAGTTCTACCACTTGTTGTTGCAGTCAGCTTCATGTTGCTATTAAAGGACCCAACTAAGAGCACCTTGTGGGAGGAAAGGGTTTATTTGGCTTACAGAGTGCAGGCAACACTCCATGATAGCAGGGGGAAACAATGGCATGAGCAGAGCCTGGACATCACCTTCTGGCCAACATCAGACAAACAGCAGCAGGAAAGTGTGCCAAACACTGGCAAGGTGATGCTGGCTATAAAACCCATAAGCCTGTCCCAACAATAAACCTCCTCAGGAGCTTTAGTCTCAAATTGCCACTAGCTGGAGACTCATCATTCAGAATACATAAGTTTTTTGGGGGGACGCCTAAATCAAACCCCAACACTGGTTTTATTCTAAGTTTTAAATGTTTCTATATTTTTATCTCCTCACAATACATTTATAATAACTTTATATTTCTATCATTTTGATATCTATATGTCTGCATATATCACAGATCTGCAAACCTACCTCATAATGTTAGTAATGCCTGTTTTATTAGCAAAATATCTATATTCTCACTTAATGAGCAATTAACTGCCCTTTTTGCTATCAATCCAATTAGTAAGCGTTGAAATTTCTTATTTAGTATATTTTCTGAATTATATCATTTCCTTTTCAAAATTTTAATTTTTATTACATCACATATAGAACACTGTATCAGTTTACCAGACATTTCACTTACTATCTATTTTTATCTCCTGCCTACTTCTTACAATGTTATTATATTTAAATCTTAATCCACTATCTTATTCATGCTAACATTTTTGCATAGATATCCCAGTAGTTCCCTCTTTCATGTTACATAAAAGTTAAATTAAGTTATGTGGTTTAGAATTATTAAATTTCAATAAAATAGTAACTTATATGTATATCAGATTTAACATTGACGAATTGCTGTCATCTTCTGTTTAATCTCAGTAAAGCCAGCTAAAATTAGTATTAAAGAAAACTTTAGTACAAAGCTCAGAAGATCCAGGGTTTCTTTATAATCAATGTTGTGTTTGCTAAGTTCAATTCTAGACCATTGTGTATCATGACTAATCTGTGCTCTACCATCGTTGCATAATAGCCATGTGGTATTTCTTATGGCTTTATGCAACTGAATATAAACTTTTCATAAAGTGGTAGTTCGTAGTCAACTGTCCCAGCTGTGTGACAGTAGGCTGATGTTCTATAAGAGTGTTATAAACTCTTCCTCAATTTGTATATCACCATCCTGTAAGACCAGGTAATTTGTCTTTAAGTTTCCTCAGCAGAGTGACATCTTTTACTCCTCCCCATTAACTTAGGGTATTTCCTTGAAAATATGCTTGGAACTCTAACTTTGAGTTACTTTACAGACCACCTATTATTTACAAGAAGCAGATTGAAAACTCATGATTCTCTTTCAACTAGGCAGAACTTTCTGCATCATACATTTGTGTAGCCTAATATCTTAGAACAACAGAAAGAAGCTGATTTAGAATTTTTACAATTCTTATAATATAGGTGAATGAAATGAATAAACTATATTATGTTATAAAAATTTCAATGTTGACCCAAATAAGTGTTGTTTATCTTATTATAGGTATTTTCAGAATAGAATTGGATTTATTGAGCTGAGTTAATTACTAATTCTATACAAATAAGATTTTCTAAGCAATGTAAGATTTTGGCAGTATTTTCACATGTTTGATAGACTGTTTAATTATACTAAACAAACTCGATTGTACTATAAGATTATGTATTCATCTTAGATATAGTCAATAGCACATACATTCTTTTTCTAAGCTATGTTCTATATCTGGAAGCTGGATAATTGCAGTTCAGATTGCCTCACCTAACTGATAATGTGTCATTAATTCATATTTTTAATAACCTCAACTGTAGTGTTTTGTCATGGGCTTAAAACTGTATGAGAAGTAGACCTCACATTCTTCTGTTATAAGGCTGTGTTGTTCTCAAAGATGCTAACCTGTTAGCCACGATGAGAGTCTAGATGTGTGTGGTTATCAGAAAGCTTTCCCAGGGAATGACTTCAGTCCAAGGAGGATTTCTGCACTTATGTCTAGGATGGATTCTCTAAAGTCACATGTACAGTGGTATTGTGAAGGCTTTATGATGCTGGTATGTACTGACCAGAGTGAAAATTTTTACAGCAAAGGAATAAGTACTGAACATCACTTTGATATGTCAGAACCTGTTGTTCTCAACCTAATCGGAGGACTTGGGAAATGTAGCTTTGCATATTTATGTAAGAGAAGTCACAGTGCATCCTCAGAATAACCATGTAAGGAATAAGAATGTGCATTTCTCTCAGATTCAGGTGAGGAGGGTAGAACTCTGATGCTAGTCAGGTTCTAATCTTTTCTACTTCTAAACTGCATCTGAATAATATTTTCTGCTTTGCTGTTTTGTACTAGTCTGTTCTTCAAAGTATATTGTATATTCAAGGAATTGTTTTTAGTTCCTTTTTCCATTATTTATAGTTTTCAGTAAATCTTTGCTGAACATGGAAATGAATGAGTGAAACACATCAATGGAAGGGCTGAGGCTTGACCCAGAAATGGATCTGTGAATCACCCTTTTCTCTTTGGAATCTAAGGACTCATTTAAACATTTTTTAGTGATTTTTTTATAGTTTCATTTTATTTATTTATTAATGATATAGAGAGGAAGAATGAGAATGGGTGTGCCAGGGCCTCTAGCCACTGCAAATGAACTCCAGACACATATGCCACCATGTGCATCTGGCTTATGTAGGACCTGGAGAATCGAACTGGGGTCCTTAGGCTTCACAGGCATGCACCTTAAACACTAAGCCATCTCTCCAGCTTTTAAACATTTTTAAATATTACTTTTGGAAGTAAAGCATAAAAATAAAAAAAAATAGTTCTTTGTATTTCAAGTGGATACATTATTCCCTGTCTTTTATTAAACCATTTATCATAGGTCTTAAGAAATAATATAGAACCTGATAAGAGTAGAAACAAAATGGTAAACAGCCAGTATTGGAAAAGGTGCCTGTCTACTATCAGCAATCTACGTATAGGAAGATTATATCTGAAATTTCATACTTTGCAGTCTATGTGACTTCTGGAAATCACACACATACACACAAAAGAAAAATCAGTTCCTGTGGCTTAATGGGCTAAAGTCACAGGATGTTCTCCTCTGTATTCATTGCCCAAGAAAATCTTCCTTTCACATACTGCTGTGTTTCTCAGAACAATTAAAGTTTTGTTTAATATTTACTAAAATAACAACATCCTTAGACTTATCCACTTGTTTATGTCCCCATGAAAACAAGGTGAAGTTGGAGGATGAGCCTAACTCTGAATGGAAATATATCAGACTTAAGTGCCAGCAAAGAATAGAGTCAAATGGCAACCCTTACTCTCTGGAATTTACACACAGTCATCTGTAATTAGTGTAATTAGTAGAGCTGTTCAGAATCCTTCTTGGCACAATGTTCTCGGCAGCTCATCAAAGGGGCAGGCAAATTAAAACCTATTTGTATCCATATCTCATTCTCCAGTGTAAGTTAGGTAAACCATAGCAAAGCTTTGGCTGTTTCATCTTGTGTTTTAAGAAAAGTTTTGAATGTACTACAAACAAGTGACAGAGGTATCAGACAAGGAGGTGAGATAAAAGAGTCATGGTCCCTCTTTTGTAAATACCTTGGCTAGGTTTCCCTGTTCTTGTTCTTTTTTGAATATGTTTTTGCTGTCCACTTGCTCAATTTTGGTTGGGGTCACAGTTTAGAAAAAATGGCACTCAATTTGCTATATGTTCCAAAGGCATTTCCCATGATTCATTTCAGAAAGACAGGATGTGAAGGTGGTGAAGATGCTAATTTAGTCCTGAGCAGCTGGAGGGGTTACCAACATGCTATGACAGAGGACTATTGCTGTGAAAACCCTAGTTCTTCGGGAAAGAATGCTCAAATTGCCAGGAAAGGATGACAAATCTTCTCTAAAATCTTATTTTGCATATTGAATTCAGTTCAAATATGGATAATACAATTTGGACAACTGAACTTGTAATTATTAGTTACCCTGCTGAAAACAAGAGAAAGAAAACTCTTGAGTGATTCAAAAATATTTCTCTATATGTATGAGAAATATAAATAAAATATTTCTTAAATTTATCAATGATTTGAAAGAAAAATAAATGCATATAGCATATATAATATATATCACATATATATAATATCAAATATATATATAGCATTATATATACATATGTAACTTTTTCTTAATTGAGAATACATTGCTCCACACAATTTTGTAATAACTATAATTTTACCTGATTATAACTATAATGTAATCTAACATGGCTATATGTGTGTGTGTGTGTGTGTGTGTGTTGTGTATTCATATCCTTAATGGATATGACACATGTATTCTCATTAATGTTTCTTCAGTTAGCATTTTAACAAGTTACATGTTGTTTCTTGGGGTTTGTTTGGACAAACATGCATGGACATCCTTGGGTGTATAATGTACATTCTTTATAGAGGTGAAGTAACATATAAAGTTTGCATTAAGATGAATATTGGAATTTCCTCCAGTATTGATTATAAGCTATTCATGTATCCCCAAATTAATGACACAGAGGAAGTGAACTAAATCCCCCTCGAGAATTATGTTGGGCCATCATTTCTGCTGTCATTTATCATATAGTCTTATAACTCCATTGGTACTAATTTCAACTTTGGGCTATTACCTATTTAAAATAATAATAGAAAACTCATTTTAATGAAATATTCTAGTCTATTTTCCCCATGAGTGCCTTAGAGCATATATCCAATTAAAAAATTATGTTGACTGCTTTTATTACTAATAATTTATTTTAAAATATTTATATTATAAAAATAATAGCATAAAATATAAGAAAGAAAAATGCCAAAAGAGGGCTGAAGGGATGGCTTAGCGATTAAGTGCTTGCCCGTGAAGCCTAAGGAACCATGTTTGACTCTCCAGAGCCCACATAAGCCAGACGCATAAGGTGATTCAAGTGCCCAAGGCCTCAGATGCACACAAGGTGGTACAAGATCTGGAGTTCGATTACAGTGGCTAGAAGCCTTGACATGATAATTCTCTGTCTCTATCTCTTTTCAGCTCTCTGGCACAAAAAGGGTGAAGCTATTGGGCTTGCCTCAAAAAAAAAAAAAAGAATAATTAAGAAAAAAAATATAAGTGTCAAAGTATTCTTGTTTTCTTTGCCCTTCATTACCTTGGCCATTTTTCTCCTTGTGTCTGCATGTTTCATGTTCCTCTTTAAGTGTGTTTTCAGTTCACTGTTACTTTCAATCTTTGTTTTGTCCTAGGACATTTTTTTAAAGAAATATGTGAAGCAAATTCTTCTATACTTTTGTATTTAAGGTTTTTGAATCATACAAATATTATTTGGTTTCTTGACTCTGCTCTTTTTGTCTTAGGGAAATGATACCACATACCCAAGACTATTTTTGCCACTTGGGATTTTTGTGAATATTATACAAATTAGAACATATTGAGTGTCATATATAGCATTCAATTGTTAGGAAGCAGGAACAGTTATTCTAGGAACATGCTTGTCTTTAGATAGGTTATTTAAAAAATATTATTTATTCTGAGAGAGAGAGAGAGAGAGAGAGAGAGAGATGCAGAGAGAGAGAAAAAGAAAGAAAGAGAATGGGTGTACTAGGGCCTTAAGTCACTCTGGAAGATTCCAGACATGTGCACCCCCTTGTGCGCATATGCAACATTGCACACTTTCATCACTGTGCATCTGGCTACATGGGGCCTGGAGATTTGAATGTGAGTTCTTAGGCTTCACAGGCAAGAGCCTTAACTGCTAAACTATCTCTCCACCCCTAGATGTTTTATTTTTAATGATCTCACATTAAATGCCCATATTTGTAGGGTACCATGTGACATTTTCACACATATACAGTTTATAATATTCAAGTCAGGGTAATATAATCAATCTTAAACCTTCAACATTTATTTGGTTGGAGAATATTTAAAGCCCTTTCTTCATTCTTCATTGGGGGAGTGGTGTTGATGAAAGAGAAGGGATATTTTGGATTGAACCCAGTCTTAACTCATGCACAGCACACTACTCCTCATCAAAAACTTTTTCTTGGCTTTTTAAAGCACGCAGTACAGTGTCCTTTTCCAGTCTCCCCACTGTGCAACATTGTGGATAGTTATCTTCTTGGAAGATAACTAGTTGGGTACCCGGCATATGTTTTTGACACATGTTGCCAAATTGCATTGGGTTGACTCACTTCACTATCAATACTAGACTATATCCTACCCTTTTCCAACGATGGGATATTCTTTTATTAAAAATTTCTAATAATAAATGAATATGCTTTTACTTTGTATTCTTAATAATTTTAATATTTCACTTTATAGTTTAACAAATTATATGTTCATGTATGTGCATAGTTTTTCATTGAATTTTTAGTCCTTTTCTTGATATGTTGGGACTCTTACCCCTAGTTTGTGCTGTTTTTGATGAGGCAATGGCTCAATGGCTACATAAGTCACAAGTCTTTTATTGTTTCTACATTTTAGATGTAAGTGGTAGGAAATATTTTTTTCCTCCTATTCATTTTCTTTTCTGTTTGAGTATTTAGTACAAAAAACCTTTAGGATGGCACTAGTATGAAAATCTCAGCTAAAAAGTAGTAGAATCCATGTATGCTACCCAAGGAGTAATTTTATGTATTAAAAATTAAACCTAGTAGAAACTGATTTTTTTGGTTATGATTTACTATGTTGAAAACTGAATTCTCCTTAAGTAACACAGAATATAACAAAAATTATTTGATGAAAACTTTTCATGAGAAAACTGGTGGAATAGTGTCTTTGCTTTACTATCAATTGTTCTTATTTTGTCACCATCAATTAGAAGCTGTACAACTTTCAGCCAATGCCATTTGATGTCCACTAGACAGTCCAGATTCTCTACCCATAAAGTAATATCAACATTGTTATAAGATCTAACTTTTCATAAACCAGTGATATGAGCAGTGCAACTCTTGCCATTTGTATGACTGACTATATATACATTGTTTTCTAATTATGTTCCTAGACCATCTATCATATTTTCAAATAGTCCAATTATTGACCTTCAAACATCACTGTGTTCACTGCAAGATTGGAATAGACATCACTGTGAATAACTTTTTCCTCTGATTTATAAGAAGTATGGAGCCTAATCTACCGTTCAACTATAACAACTGTGCAAGTCTTTATCTATGCATATTTATGATCTCCATTTTCTTCTTTCTCCCACAAATGTGTTTTCTTGTATCCTTTGTGAAGAGAAGCAGGGTAAAAATTGCCAAATTAAAAGAAAAATGTTATTATGTCTATTATGTACTCCCAAATTAATATCATATTTTCCTCTGCATTTAGTTAATTGACCACAACTTGGCTTATATTTTCAATAATAGTGAAGGAATTTACCATGATATACCCATGTTTAATCAATATACATAATGGCCAACTCTTAATTCAGGAACTTGAATAGCTGTCAAATAAATGGATTCCAAGCAGTAATGTATTCATCCTGCAGACCTTATTAAATGGCACTATACATGAGGCACCAGACTTGGCAACAATGATACAGCACACATTGCACATCAGTTCTCAAGGGCTCCATGGGCTCCAGCAGAAGACAGAGGACAGTGGTTGTGGTAAGGGATGGTGAGTGTTAGTATAGGGATGCCTAAGTGCCATGGGAGGTGGTGGTGGTGTCCAAGAGGAGAGTCAGTAAGTGTACAGAAAATAGACAAGGAGGCAGCAGGAACTTTGATGAGTTCATGAAGCCTGGTACCACACACTGAGAGGGGGAAGTCTCCAAATGACTTCATGATGCCAGAGTTTACTTCCTAAGGGGGGCAGGGGATATATTCTGAGTACCCCAGGCAACCATTGGAGACATTTAAGAATTAATGGTGGTATCGTGTCAGAATGTAGAGCACTTTGTCTTGCTCAAGGGCATGACATTTATACTCAAATGGGTCCTATTCAATACACTGGCCTCTCAAACCCCAGACTCTCCTTTGCTGGTAGACAAGGAAGGAGCTTCAGGTAGGGAAGTACTTTTTGCAACTGCTCATACAGGTAACTAAGCAAAGGTCAGATCAGATCATCAAGCTCCTGAGTCACAGGAAGTGCATTGTGTCTGTACCTTCTTTTCAGAAGAGACAGAGTATGAAGAGCCCAGGAAGAAGGGATATCAAGACAAGGAAAGGGGATAGGATATTGGCATGTATCCTATAAATGGATTCTTAATATAACAAGCATGTCTCCATGGAAGACTGCCCTGAGCCAACTAACTGTTAACTGGTAACGATAAACCAGTGACTTTTCTGCCAGTAGTCAAAGAAGCTATTTTATTTTAGGTTCTGACCCCAAAATATTCATTCATGACTTTTTTCTTTTTAATTGTAGTCAAGGGACAAGTTTTTCCTGGAGACCATCATTCACTCATTTAAAACAAATATATTGAGCTCCTATTATGTGCCAAGATCTGTCTTAAGTTCTAAGGATGTAAAGAAAGGAACAGAGGTTTTCCATTCATGGAGCTCTGATAGAAGAAACAGGCATGTAAATAAGCAAGTGGCAGCACAATACAGTGATTAGACAAACAGATAATAAAAACAGACCCATGAATAAATAAATAGACATGTAAATAAGTAAGAGACAGACATGTTAAGAAGTAAGTGGCAACACCATACAGTGATCAGAAAAGCAGGTATTAAAACTGTTTTTGCCGAGCATGCAGGACAGAGACATTGACTGAGCACAGAGGATCCTCCAGAGAAGTCACATTCAAAGTTAGTCTTGCAAATAATTTATAGACCAATAATTTAAACAAGTGAGATTTTTACTGTGTTCTAAATTCAAGTATAGGAAAATGTATGTGCCTCAGAACTATGATTGGGCTTTTAGGTAAATGTTATCCTAAAAGAGTTATACATTTTTAACAAATTCTAAGACTGATCCAGTGTCTGTTATGAATTCAGTGGCACTTTTACTGCTTTCTGCTGCTGTTAAATGATGGCTTTTCCCATCTTGATGCATCCACATTTCATTGTCAACTACAACTGGGCATAAATTTTGAAGACAAATAGAAAAATCAATTAAAAATATTTTATTTATATATTTTATATATTTGAGAGAAAGAGAGAGAGAGAGAGAGAGAGGGAGAAAAGAGAGACAGGGGCTGGAGAAATGGCTTAGCCTACAAAGCCAAAGAATCCCTGTTTGATTCTCCATGACTCACGTAAGCCAGATGCACAAGGGGCACATGCATCTGGAGTTCGTTTGCAGTGGTTAAGAGGCCCTGGCATGCCCATTCTCTCTGTGTCTGCCTCTTTTCTATCTCTCTCTCTCTGCTTGCAAATAAATAAATAAAAATTTAAAAAGAAAAAGAGACAGATATAAAGAGAGAGAATGGACATGCTAGGGCCTCTAGACACTACAAAAGAACTCCAGAGACATGCAACACCTTGTATATCCGATGTTACATGGGTACTGCAGAACTAAGCTCAGGTCTTTAGGCTTTGTAGGCAAGTTCCCTACTACTGAACCATCTCTGTAGCACCCCAAATCAGTTTTTTTCATTGCATAATGTAGATGTGACTCAAATATTTCCACAAAAATTAAATTATTATTTCCAAAATAACTTTAAGAATTAGTTATAGTTAAGAATTTACATTGGGGAAATAAATTGCCAGTTTTGTTGAAACATGTGAAACTTTGCTTAAACTTTAAACCATAACTTACTATAATTTTGTTAATTTGGTTTTTTGCTTCATGTGCTACAGATGGCATCCTTATATTTCCAAGCCAAATTATGTGTTAAAAAGAAGTGCTAAACTTGGGAACACATGGTTGTTTATTAAAAGTATAAAAACTCTGTTCCCCTATTTTCTATTTAATCTGTTCTTGGTCATTGTTGTTCCCCTTTACAAGGGTAGTTTATTAAGTGAAATTCCTCTCAGGATGGTTGGGCTAAATCTCAGCTTTTTACTTCCTTGGGATCAGCAGCATCAAGATCTATGTTGTTATGCAGGTGAGATCTTGGTGATACAACATTAAATAACATGATCTGCCCCTAGGCCAGGGAGTTGGTTGATTGCCAAATAGTAATCCAGAACAATTAACTACCATAGATTTGAGTACTCCATTCTTCTGAGAGGTAGGACTGCAGCCATCTGCAGAAATGGTGATTGTCTGGCTATGTTCTTGTTTGGTGATACATTTGAATAATCAGATTTAGACACTTCAACCTTTAGGCATCTTGAGTTCTGATTTCATTAATTCTAGTTATTACCTAGATAATAAGGGAAAAAACTCATTCAGTCTTCACTACAGGTAGAAATGCTTTATATATTTTATACTCCTCAAATCTTGGGTAGAATGAAGCAGCATATAAACAAATAAAATAAACATTCTCCATGAGAGTTTGAAAATAACGTATTATATCAAAATGACATAAATGACTGATTATTTTTATATATGTTGTGCTAAGCTTATGCTGTTAGTGACTGAAATCATAAGTCTAGTATTATAGTACATTTAAAATAATATTTTGAGAATTCAAGCTCTCATCTACTCCACTAACAAGACTCTGAAAAATGATAATTTTTCTGTTTGTGTCCTAGAAATCAAATTAAGTTCATTAGATAAGAAACACTGCTTTCTCATTTTGACTATTATTTTTATCATTTATTCAAAGCTTTTCTTTCCTTATCTCTTTATCTTAGATTTTTAAAGATAGATCTAACAGTATAATAGACAAACACGCACACTGGGAGGTCAGTATTTAAGCATATCAACTGATGAAATGATATAGTACATGAATTGAGGCTGTTGGGGCATTAAAAGTTCATTTCTGCACAAATATCCCTATATTATTGAACATATACCTTGTGCCAAAACAGATTTGCCCCTGAGGACACAGGTCAAACAAATAGATAACTTCTTTAGCTTCATGGAGCTTGGAGTATAAGAGTAGAGATAAACACTTCAAATCACCCACCTGATTAAGATGGTGATGTGTACTGTGACAGATACAAGCTGGGGACTGCAAACTGTGTAATGGAGGTCTCTACTTCCCTCATCTGAGCAGCTAGGAAGGCTTTCCTGAATCAGAAAGTGGCATGGGGAGTTAAAGTCACTTGGCTTCTAATAGGAAGTCTGGATTGATTTCCTGGGTTTTAACAGGGCAAGTATTGACCAAGGGTGTTTTGGAAATTTGTGGAGGAATTACTAATGTTCACAGTGTTAGGCATTTATTAGGTGGGGGTCAAGCCCACCAGACAACTGCAATATGCAATTCCAGCATGAGAAAGACAGTCTTCCAGTTTCAACGAATCCATCAAGCATTCATAATAAATAGTTAAGCCTATCTGTATTTCTCAGACCAATGAATCGAGTTTACATTAAGTAAATAATATTTTTTTTAATCGTGGTACTGAAATTTTTAGGAAAGCAACTGTCAAGCATACCAAGGGAAGTTATGATTTTTACTTGGTTTTGTATCTTACTAAGAGTTAGTTTCCACTTTGAAATATTATAACACTATTTTTGCAATATAAGTTTTTCATATATATGAGCTTTTGTACATTTGAAATCATTCTATACTGTGGTGCTGGCTCAGGTTTTCCAAAGAGAAATAAAGATGCATCATTTTTACACTTTCTTATATGTCATGGTTAAGTCACTATAAGGATTTGTTAAATTCTGTGTAGATAGAAAATATTGTAATACATGTAGTTTTGTTTCCTTATAGTAATGGAGGACAATATAAAAGCCTGGTTCTAATAGAAATTAAAACTACTTTTGAAACAGTGCATGTGTTTTAAAATATAAGCCAAAGTACTTTAATATTTAAGCAGGAATTTTATTTGGTTCTCTGATCTTGGAATATTTCAAAGATTAAGCGTCCTGATTTTCAAAATAAAGGAATCTCAAAGGCAAATGTCTTTGACTGCTGTCTTCCCTGATATTCAAGACAACATCTGACTCTGTGCAGAGAAGCTGGAAAGGAATCATATTACAGCAGGTCACTTGGGTGCATCTGAATTGGGCTGTCCCGTTGTCTGTTTAGGCTGTTTAGTAGTAATATCCTTGGATTGAATGCTCTAAAAATTGAAGGGTCATTTGGAGAAAAATTACTTATAAATAAAACCAAGATTTTTAGAATGCTTTCTTGGAGTGGGTCTATTCCTCTGGAGGACAGCCAGTAGTTCAATAAAAACACATTGAGATGCTTTACAAGAGAGTGTTTTGTTTTAATAGATACCATCATGAATGAGTAACACACTATCCCCACTGGTGCGACAAAGAAAGTATGACTAATTTCTGATCCAGAACACCCAATTATATTCTTGGGATTTATAGACACAGCCTCTTGGAGATTATAGGAAGTATGAAGTCAGGAGAAAAGAAAAACTTTTATTTAGAATGCACTAATTATTTCTCTACTAGACAAAAAGACTTTTGGCAGCAAAGAAATACTGAAGTACACATTTGAGATCACCAGAGATGCATGTAAAAGTCCAAAACTCAAGCTTTAAAATAAATTAATGTCTTCTTTCACTTTTATAAGTAACTCTGTGAAAATCAAATGTTATATTATGTAAATAATAATTTGTATAAGTAACATCATTACATATGTCAAATGTTAGGATGTATCAATAGGAATTTATCAGGTGAAATCCAAAAAGTCTAAAGTATTAGATAAAACCACATGTATCAGTTTCCTTGAAGTATATTTTTTGAATTAAATTTTTTACCCTATTTATTGAGATTCATATACATAGAGTCAATTTAAATTTATAACTCCTGGGTTCATCTTTCTGTTCTATTTTCTAAGAGGGTTTGAGATCTTCCTCCAAGATGTCTATCCATAGTCATTTTTTAACAATGTCTGAAACAGCATATTTTAATCATTGTACTTTCCTGTAAATGCAGCTTTCTGCTACTCTTTGTACAACTTGCCAAATATCTCACTAATAATGAGCATGAGGAGGACACTTGATAGACAAACAACTATTCTCTAGAAATCTCCTCACACTGAGATCTGGCCTTCTTACATTTCTGCTTATTTTTATTATTTTGCCCGCTTAACACCCAGATTTTGAGGACGAGAAGCCATTTTCAGATTTTCTTTCCTTCTCCCCTGTCATTTGCCCTATTAGAGTTCTGGTGACTTTCCTACATTTAATATTTATTTATTTATTTATCTATTTATTTATTTATTTACTTATGAGAGAGAAAGATGCAGAGAGAGACAATGAGTGGGCCAGGCATGCAGCCACTGCAAATGAATTCCAGACGCATGTGCCCCCTTGTGCATCTGGCTTATGTGGGTCCTGGAGAATCAAACCAGGATCCTTTGGCTTTGCAGGCAAACACCTTAACTGCTAAGCCATCTCTCCAGCCCTCCTACATTTGATGTAAAGATCAAATGGCACTCCAGACTGTTCCTACCCTGCCATTTCATGTGCAATGCCCAGCCTGCAGTTTGGAATTTCAACAGTAATCTATGTCTGGGTAATTTCCAACCAATTTTCATATAAAGAACCATGGTGGAAAAAATAATGTTTATTTAAAATCATTAACAATTTAAGGAAAATATCAACAAAGTGATTTATTGTTACAAAATATACTAGTTACTTTTCTTGTTGCTGTGACAAAATACCTGACAAAAACTACCTAAAGAAGGAAGTTTTATTTTGGCTCACAGATGGGAGGTACCATCATGGTTCATGCTTGGTAGGTATGGTCACAGTAGGGTGAGGCAGGTGGTCCATATTGTGTTTGCAATTAGGAAGGAAAGAGAAAAAGACAGAGAGTATTATTGCTGCTAACTTGCTTTTCTCCTTTTTATTCAGTTTAAACCCCAACCTATAAAGTACTTTTACCCACATTCATGGTAGCTCTTCCTTCCTCACTAAAACCTCTCTGGTAACAATCTTACTGACATAAGTAGAGGTGTGTCTCCTAGGTGATTCTAAATCTTGTCATGCTGATAATGAACTTTAATCATCTACATTAGATAAACATGTTGCTATGAAAAAGACCGTAGATGGTTGTTACCAAGGAAATAAAATGAAGTGGAAAAAAAAAATCAGAATTTTGGGCAGAAGAGATTGGCTTAGTGGTTAAGGTACTTGCCTGCAAAGACTAAGATCCCAGGTTCAATTCCCTAGTACCCATGTAAGCCAGATGTAGAAGGTAGCACATGCAACTGTTCATTTGCAGTGGCTAGAGGCCCTTCACATTCTCTCTCCTACATAAATGAATAAATAAATAAATAAATAAATAATATTAAAAACAGTTTATTTCTAACAAAAATTAGAATTTTAATGGTTCTGAGAAATAGCAACTGTAAATATTTATAAGAAAAGTCTAAAATGTATGCTCAGGACACTTGGTATTCTTCATAATATACATGTTGAAGTGACCACAAGGAAAACAAACTATTTAACTATGCACCATCACAGATAGATCATGTTCATTTTGTTTATAATATAGCAGAGAAACTTTATAATATGTATAAGTTCATCAACATCATCATCATTTATTTCTGTCTTTGCATGACTTAGTTTAACAAATAGTAATATGGAGAGACTAGTGGAGCCAGTAGACTGCCACTCATAACATAGGTCAGATCCTATATAGACAGTTTAAGATCACATAGTTTTAAAAGTCCATTCAAGGAAATATAAAAGGGATAAAATTGGTTTAAAACTTTAGACAAGTTTTCAGAACAAATTGTCAATACAATTGAGATTTGTTTGAAGAAATGATTAAGGAATACTTAACAACCTTTTCTTCTTTTCTTCTTTTGCTTGATTTGGCTTAATGTTAGTGCAGTATCTAGTTCCACAGCCCCACTGGGTTTAGAGTGAATTATCAAGAGGCCATTTACACAATGTAATGTGTGTGACTAGATGTGACCATATATGTTTTTGAAAGAAAGCCATATAAAAATCTCTATCCTTGTGGATTTAAAAATATATTCTTTGTAATTAATATTAGGCAAAGAAGTGATCTAGTTAAAGGCTTAGGTATGAAAGAGATGCCCTTTTGAGGTTGATTTTATGGCCAATTAATATTCAAGTGTGGAGACAGGGGTCATTACTCCAACAAGACCCACATTCTGACTACCCTGTTTTGTCACATTTCCTTTCGACTTGTTTTCTAAAAGAGTGGTTTTCGGAAGGTTTGCCATTTTTTCTGAACACTTGTTAGTTTCATGTTGCCACTCTTTCTCTTTTTTAACTTAATACTGCACAACCTTTGGGGTTATATTATAAAATAACATTCTTTTCTCCCAGGCTGTGGGTTCAATAGTGCTTCCCTATTGTTCCAACTTTCTGGGATTCTTCACAATAGGTTCCAGACTGAGGTTAATTAACAACTCTGTTAACACCTTCTGGAGCTCAAGTGGTTCAAATACAGCCTGCTGAGACATTATTTCTTAAAAGGTGAGGACTAATGACCCAACTATAAGGCACCATCTCAGAGGCCAGTTTTCAATCTCGTAAAAATTTTAAGTTGAGGAAGCTCAACATAGAAAGTCATGAGCTGTCATAAAATACTATTCCGGATATAGTTGGTTGGAATGGCCCAGGCATTTGGTAACCTAAGAGACAAGTTAATAGTAATTCCACCTCATTTAGTTGAGTTTAAGGTACCTGAAAGTACCTTAATAGACTATAAAAATTATGCCTTGAGACACTACTTAAATACTATAAAAAATCCTTTGCAAAGTTCTACCAGAAAGTCAATGAAAAACAATCACTATGAGTGTTACCTAAACTTCACATATATTTCTGTATGAAGACTTAGTTACATAAAATTTCAGGTGATTCAAAAGTTTTAAAGGAAACTGAGTGTAGTGGCATACAATTTTAATCCCAGCACTTGGAAAGCACAAGTAAGGAGTACTGCTGTGAGTTTGAGGCCACCCTGGGACTACAGAGTGAGTTCTAGGTCAGCCTGGGCTACAGTGAGACCCTACTTAGAAAAACAAAAAAACAAAAACAAAAACAAACAATAAACCCCCACCAAAAAAAAAAAAAAAAAAAAAAAAAAAAAAAAAACAGTCTTAAAGAAATAAATTGTTGAGGCTATAAATTAAGATAAATTTGTAATTTGGATAGTAAATGCTTTAATATATTTTTACTCAAATATATTATACGTGTGGGTTAACATACTTATCTTGAATAATGTATAATTATATTCTCTAATAAATAGCCATGGGGTTCAATTCTTGCAGAAATCACCGACACATGGCATGGGACCAAATCTGGGTGGCAGTTTAAAATGTAACATACCAGTGTACATCTGTATTATGACTACAAATTCATTGCATGAAAAGTATCATAAATTAGACTGTCAGAGGAGGAGATGAGGATAGATTATTTTCTGTATATTGCATTTCTAGGTATAACACTCTTTGGTGCTATATAACTATTATGTTATTTATCCTGTAAACTAAGTCCCAGAAGTAGCCACTGCAACTCTTAGTAACAAGTTGAAAAAATTAAGACTTAGTTTATGCATTTCATGCAGTTTATAGTGACATTAATTAAGGAACTAGTATTGAAACCTTAATCTATATCCCATTAAAAATGTATGCTTTCATTTATCTCACCATAGATGCATATACTAACAATTTTTAAAGAGACAGCTATGCAAAATGAGTAAAACATATTTTAATGAATCAAATATTTTCCCACTGAGAGAAGGTATGACAAAAACAACAGGTGGGTTGAAAGTGTTATACGTACATACTAAGGAAATTTGAAAATGATTGACTATGCAACAATAGTTAAATTTTTGAGAAAGCTTCTTGAATTCATGCTAAAGAGAAGAGGTTAAAATTTGATCATTTAGGCCAATGGATACATATAGGTAATTGGACTTTTGATTAGGAAATAATCTTTAATGTCTTAATGCCTGAATGTAGCCAGCATTTTAGTGTGTCTTTTCCCCGTTCTCAATGCAGTTTGCCTGTGGGTGGCTTCTGAGAGCCTAATCAGGTCAACACATTCCTACCTCCATTATGAGGAAGCAATTATGCAGAAGATACCACAATGTGGATATTTAAATTGATCTCTTCTATTACAGATGAATATGGCTTTAATTACTATTTCACATAGTTCAAATGCAAAAAATGATCTTTCTTTTGGGAAATGTACAACTTCAGTTATTACTTAAAAATAAAAACAAATTTACTAATTATTTTTCCTTCTTTTCTATTTTGAATTTGGTTTGCCAGGCTAAAGAATGCAGAAAATAATACCATGAGGTCAATTTATTTAATATTTTATTACATTATCTATGATTATTTAATGTACCTTTAGAAAAACAAGATGCTTTCTCAACTTTTAAGTTATTGTTTGAAAGGAATAATTTTTGTCTTAATTAAATTAAACACTTCCTGTCTCAAGAAAATCCTTCAACAAAGGCAAGTCTAATTTTGGCCCAGGTCAGGCAGTTGATTAATGTTGGTGTGTTTCCCCTAATTCTCAGATATTGGCAATCAAAACCAAGCAAAATACATTTCCTTAAGAAAGTCAGATTTCTCTTATCTCTCTCATAAAGAGGTCTGTGAAAGTGTGTGTGTGGCAAAGTGACCTACTATGATATGAGAGTAGGTATGATAATGCCATAGCTTGTATTCCAGTTTTATCACCATGTAGGTGACAGTGACATCTTAATATCTGTGTTTTAGTTTACTTTTACAAAAACTAAAGAATAAATGAAGTGATATAAAAGTATCTTACTACCTTACCTCTGTCCAGTGATATTGAAACCCATTTCTTCCCCCTTGTGATAACACTAGATTAACATTTCTGAATACTAACAGAATATTTACACAAACAACTTTATTCCCCCCCTCCCCCGTGGTGCTCTGATAAATAGGAAGGAAATATAGCTTAGGCCCTCTCAGCTGGTTGGTCTTCTCTAGCCTTCATTTGCATTCTTGTTAAAGCAGCACACCTGAACATAATGGTAAGTAAACAGTGCTGAATTTAGGTATGGGAATCTTTATAGAGACCCACTACAAATATACTGATGAAAAGAATGCAGCTGATATGAGCAAAAGTTCTGCATCTGGTCATCGATGCATTACTTCTTAACTGAAACCTAAGGGTTAAGTAACATCCAAAAGATAAATAACTGGTGACTGGTGGTGTAAAATGTAAACTTTGGACTTTCTTTAATTTTTTTTTCTAAAGTGCATTATTTCACATGTCATTAGAGGATTTCTAAATATAAGCACATAAGTCTTTACTAACATGTTCACTGAACAAGGTCACTCCTTGAAGGTGGTCTGGGCCTTGGCCCTGTGGTAGAGACAATGTAAGTTATATGTGTAAATATTTAGCAAAACACATGATAATTATCATAACAGATTCAAAGAAGAAAAGATATATCCAGTTGTAGCATTTAAGAAATTCTTTTTTTGTGAGGTAATATTTTGATTGGGTTAGAATTTGAATATGCTCATATAGGGAAACTGGGAAATGGTAATAAAAGGGAAGAGTCTGAAGGATGCAAGATAAGGGAATAATGTGAAATCTTTGAAAAAGAAAAGGCCACTTTTTCAGTTTTCCTGGGACAAATAATACCAGCACTGAAATCATCAGGAAAGGAACTTGAAACCTTGAATAATTTATACTGGATGTGGGAAGGATCTTAGTGGATAGAAACTGGGATAGCATTGATGGGTTTTTGGCCACAGGATTGCATAGTATGGTCTAGGAAAACTCTAAATTGGTTGCAAGAAGCTATAACTTGAGCCATCATGCCATATACTTGTTTGTGCTCATTGTCAGGCTACATGGTAGATGATGGCTGGGGACAAAGGTTTCAGAGAGAGGTAGACAATGTTGACAGGGCAGGTGGGATTAGCAGGGAAGGGGAAGAAGATGATATTAGAACAAGAAAACAACTTTTTAGATGCCTGGTATAGGAGTCTGAGCTGATAGCCACATTTTTCTTTTGTATCAGCATCAGAATTGTGGAAAGTGCAGGGAAGTTGAGTCAGGAGTTAAATGAAGGGTGAAGATCTGGACATGGTGGAACACATTTGTGATACTGGCACTTGAGAGGTTGAGGCAGGAAGATCATGATTTCAAAGCCAGACTTGATGAGAAGCTGTGTCAAAAACAAAACAAAACAAAACAGTAACCAAAAAAACAAACAAACAAACAAACAAACAAACAAACAAAAAACCTGGGAACAGATGGACGGACTCGTGGAAAAACTCTCACCATTTGGGGAAAAAGAAAAAGTCTCAGAACAAGGACATAACATGGTTGAATTTTAGATAAAAAGTTTGTTTTGGGAAGAATGGTTGTTAGGAACTATGATTTGTAAGTGACTCAAGTCCAAGGGACACATTAAAAGAAGAGAGAAAATAAAACTATTGGGGACCTGATCTTGAACAACAGAGAGGTCTATATTGAGATGAAGAAAAAAAAAAAATGAGAGATGCTACATAGAAATAAATAGACACAAAAGAAGTTAGAAAGGTGCTTTTACTTCCTCTTCTTTTTTTGCTGAAAAATTAAAGGAAGGAATTTCAAGAAAGTTGTAATTGTTGATATTAACCAATATGGGGAAACTCAAGGAAGTAGAAGAATAAATGATATCTCAAAAATTTCCCACTTTTTACAAATGGAGATGAATTTTTTTTTTTCAATTTTTAAAAGGACTCAGTGTAAGTTGTATAATTTGCCACACTTCCTTAGAATTCAATGAGCTTTCCACAAGACAGCTTCACTTGGCTCTACTTAATGAAGTCAAAAGTACAGCTTGATTTCATTCTCTTTGCAAATCATTGGATACATCAGTGTCAACTGGTGATATTAGCACACAGGGCAAAGGTCTTAAAAACAGTCCTCTGTATCAAAAACTGTGGCTACTTTGCATGGGTTACACTCTCTTGTGGCATCTTGTCATACATCTGACTTTGCTGTTCAAACTGCTTTTTAGCATCATACTCATGTGTGGAATCTGTCAGAGTCAGAAACTTGTGGAAAAGAATGTCCATCCCAGGCTGCTGTTTTGGCTGTTTGAACTGGAGCTTTATTCCCCAAAACTGAAGCTGTAGAGACAATATAAATACTATGATTTCATTTATCACTATCCTGCTAGAAAATAGGAATTTCTAGCTTTTCACACACCCTTTTTAAAACTTTCCTGGATCTGAGTTGACATGGGTTCTGTTAAAAATATCATTGTTATGAAACAGATGAATTTGCTGTAAGTAATAACAAACTCAATCTAGACATCCCACAGTCATCTCAAATTCAGTATGATAAAAATAGAATACATCCCTTTCCCCCAATCTGTTCATGTAATTGGTTCTCCGTCTCTGTCAATGACAGCATCCTGCATTCACTAGCTCAATCTAGAAACCAGAGAGCTATTTTTAATCTTCAGCCAAGCAGCCAAGAAGTTCTATCAAACATTACATCCTGATTAAAACTTGAGTCTTTTTCTGTAAGTATGTTTGCCATTAGTTGGGCCTCACTATTTTCTTCCTTACCATGTTTGTTGAACTTCTTGCTAATTTGCTGAGAATCTTGGAGGTAATGGAGACAAAATGCTAATAAATAATTAGTCAATATCTCTTTGAAGCTTGAATACTGGTGAAGAGGATAGACATTTATTAATCAATTATGTTCATATGTGATTACTGATAGATTGAATGTTCCAGAAGACCACAGACTGCATGGCAACAAACTGGTCTAGTGTCTTAAAAAGACTAAAAGTTTCTTAAGTGACTATGTTTGAATTTAGATGAAAATAGGTTTAAGAGTGGCAAAAAGGAGAAGGGAAACTTTCAAAGCTGAGGGAATATTCTGGAAATGGTGCACTTGAAGTGAAGCTTACTGTTGGAAGGATCTGATATTAGGAAAGTTGCTGTAAAGTGAGCAGGTGAAGATAATGAAGAAACACACTCTAGGGCCGGGTTGATGCCATCATCTTGCGAGGCCCTTGGATAAGAGGATCTTGTACTTAATACTTAACACTGAAATATGTTGAAAGCAGTGGGGAATGGGTATTAAACTGTTGGGGTCATGTTAAGGATTTAAGTTTTAGCCTAAACAAAAACAAAAAATAAAAAAGAACTATAGAAAAAGAAGAATACTTAGGAAGGGATATGAATTTATCAGATCCTTAAATGGCATCTTCAAATACCATACTTACCCTCTATGTCTACTTTGTCTTGCTTTATTTTCATTAACATTTCATATTAGTACTATAAATTAAATATTTATTTTCTTGAGGTTTTTTTTTTAATTTGTTTGTTTCTTGAATAGAGGTACATTATTGAAGTGAGACATTATTTAATTCACCAATGCATTCCAGTTCCTAGAATAGTATTCAACACACAACAGGTGCACCAAAATTGTTAATGGATAAGTTTGCTTTTCAACATGCTATTATTATTATCAGAGTGGATAGAAAGAAGAAAAAGAATTATTTGTAAGAGATGGTGATAACAACTAGACAATTTCGTGGATGGAGAAATGGTTTGAATGTATATTTAGGACTGAGTGATACTTTAAATATAACCGGTAAAGAAAAAGAAGCATCAAATATGGTTTCTTGATTTCTGGTATTAGCTACAATGTGAGTCAAACTGGAAGGCTTAAAGAAGGAATATGGTATAATGATTATGAATACAAATGGTTAGAGCTGAGAGATGGCTTAGTGGGTAAGGTACTTGCCTGTGAAGTTGAAAGGACTGAGGTTTTATTCCCCAGAACCCACGTAAGCCAGATGGACATGGTGGTGCATACATCTGGAGTTCTTTTGCATTGGATAGAGTCCTTGACATGTCCATTCTTTCTCTTTATCTCCCCTCTCTCTTTCTCCTTGCAAATAAATAAATGAATGCAAATGGTCAGCCTGATGCCATATTTTACTGACCTTATAAACTTGGGCAACTTGCTTAGTTTCTATATGAATTCATTCTTTCATCTTTAAGACAGAGGGAAAGTATCTGCATTCCAGTCTCTATCATAGAGATTTAATGAAAGATCTTATGTGCAGTACTTAGAACAATGTATAGTATATGAAAAATGACTCAATGAAAGCTACCTACCAAAGAATGGAGAACTAGTAAGATAAGAGAATCAGTTCACATTTGCAGTTTGTGGTTAAAGACAGTAGTCATGATGCCATCTATATATGAATGATGATATTCACAAAAAGAACTGAATACAAAACTTTTGAGGACAAAGTCACATAATTAGTAATGAATATGAATAAGGAAGACCAAGAAGGATGGTCAAGAGAATTATGACAAAAGATAGGGGGCAAAAGAGGGGACAGTGATGAACAGTCTTAATAATTCTTTGACTTCAAGGAAGACTAAAGCTAGCTGCCAGACTGCTCTCCACTCTCCAGTTCCAACACTCTAGCCACATCTCTCATGCTGAACCTCATAGACCCAAGAAAGTAAACTGGCCTGACTCCCACTTAACATCTTTAAGTGACTCCTCAGACCATGAAATCCCGGTCCAGTCTCAGCTGGCTACTTAAGGCACATTCACATTCAGCTTTGCCTTAAGTGCATCAAAATTCCTTATGTGGCATACATCAAAATGTTATACCCTGTATTCCATCTGCCTTGACTTTCCTTCTACCCACTGATTAAGAGCTCATTCTGGGAGAACCTAGCAGAGTAAGCACTAGTACTTGCCTGAAGATACTTTAAGGTACCTCATAATTCTCTTCAGGGGAGACCTTACAATACTAGATTAAATTTGTTTACTCTGTTTCCTGACTTATTCTCTTGGGCTTGCCAGGATCTTCAGTTCCTTGTCCAGGATTTACCATAGTCTGTGCACTAAATGCTTATGGAGCTAAAAGATGATGAAAAAATAATTCCCTCTAATTTCTCAAATTCCACGTTCACTCAATGGAAAAATAATTTCATCTAGAGGAGGTCTAAGTTCAAAGCACACTGTATTCAGATCATGATCAAATATATTTATAACAAATTCAAATAAACAGAGGGAGGCAGAGTGGCTCTATAAGGTTACTGAGTTGGCTCTATAAGATTACTGAATTATTTAAAATGTCACTGAATTGTTTCAAAAATATGTAAATAATATCTTTTGTATAATCGTAATTTAGCAATTTGGTTTAGCTCTAAGTTTAAGATTCACTTACCATGTTTTAACTGTTTAATTTAATCTAGTTATTAAATGCATTTTAGTTCTCACATTCTTTTACATATTATATTTAGAACTTTAATATAAAGAACTATTGAAAGTATTGGGTTATACTCTTATTTCTCCTCTTTCCCACCTCCATTCCACTTGGGGTTATCAGTAATCACTGTGGGGTCATGAAAGCACCAGTCAGTCTGTGTGTGTATCAGGGAGGGGGGAGTACCTGAAAGTATACCTTCCTACTCTATGCCTCTTACATACTTTCTGTTCCCTCTTCTAAAATGTTAGGTGAGCCATGGAGGGCATGCTGTAAATCTCTTTTAGTGTTGAGATCTGATTTTCTGCTTTGAGGAGTTTTGAATCTCCTCAGTGTCTACGTCTCCCATTTGGCAGGTGTTGTATGCTTATAAAAAATAGTCATCTTACACACTTGTTTTTGATATGATACAAAATAGAAAAAAAAATAAGATAATGCTTCAAAAGATGAAGAATAGATCCTTCAAGTTCTCTTTTGAATTGGAGTAAATAAATATTGATACAGGAATTTTGGGGTTGCTTGACAATGGACCAATGTATACCATGTACAATATGATGCAGGAAATGTGATTTCTCTGCTAATGAACAAATATATGCCAATTTACCAATAATTTTAGGGCATCCTTGGATTCTTATCTTGTGAATTCAAGAAATTGAAATCTGTACACCAGAAAGTAAAGTTTAGAGAGATTTTATTAGATTATAATAGAATTTAAGAGAAGGAAGGAAGACAGAGTTCATGCCCAAGAAGCATGAGTGGGGTTTCCAGAAATAAGGAAGTCCAGAACTTAAGAGAAGGAAAGGAGAGAGTACAAACAGCCCCTACTCATGAGAAGGCAACATCAGGGAAAAAACCAGAGTACAGGGAGCTCCTGCCTATGAAATGGCAAGAGTGAGTAAAGCCCAGAATTTAAGATAAGGAAGGAGGAGAGAACACAAAAAGCTCCTAGTCATGAAGGCAGAAGCAGGTTAAAGCCCATCTAGGTACCCAAATTGGGGGACATTTATGGGTCCTTGAATTGTCACTGATCTAACCAGCCAAGATGCCAAGTTTTGGTGTCTGATCCAGCCCACCACAATGACAAATTCAGGCTTAATCCTTCCACAAATCTCAATTCTGGTAAAGGGGAAATCCTGCCTAGGGAAGGACTCAGGTTCAGTTTATGGAAAAACAGATCTAGGGAACTCCTTTAGGTATCAATAGATAAGGAAAAGATGTAGCCATCTCTTTCCTCTAGCAAAGTGGTGACTTCAAGGTCAGGCTCAAGAACAATCCATATTATTAATTTTCTTGGGAGATAGGTAGGTGGCTGTTATCTTAAACTGTTTCAGTATCACTATCACTTTAATATTTTGACTTTAGAAATGATTTATGTTAGGATATTACTTCATTACTCTGCAGAAACACATGGTCTTTCTTGAAATAAATAACATTTGATTTCCTAGTTTATATATTCTATGCTGTGAATTCAAATGGCATTTGGAAACATTTTTTGGTTTTATTATTATTTATTTATTTGAGAGCAACAGACAGAGAGAGAGAAAGGCAGAGAGAGAGAGAAAGAATGGGTACACCAGGGCCTCCAGCAACTGCACATGAAATCCAGATGCATGCTCCATCTTGTGCATCTGGCTTATGCAGGTACTGGGGTATCGAGCCTCTAACTGGGGTCTTTAGTCTTCATAAGCAAGCATCCAACTGCTAAGCAATGTCTCCAGCCTGACATTTGGAGACTTTTTTGAGGACTAAAGGAACCGTATATTCTATCTCGGGTACATCACTTCAGATATAAGAAGAGAAAAAGTTAATGGAATATACATGCATATATACGTACACATATGTGTATAGGTATGTGCCTGAGAGAGAGACACAAGATAGTTATTAGTCATTCAGTAAAACTATAAACTTTCTCCTCTCTTCTAGAGTGGCATATTTTTGGATGAGACTGAATGAGATCACTGGCTGTTTTGTCTTTGCCTAGATTAGAGCCTTACTCAGTCTTGATTTGGAAGCTGATCAACAGAAAATCATTAGATAAGGATGAAGTACTATCTTTACCATGGTTTGTTCCTGTTTTGGCATTCAGGGTCCTTTTTCTTCTTCTTCTTTTTTTTTAACCTATGAGGGTTTAGGGGGGAGAAAGACACCAGGGCCTTTAGCCACTGCAAACAAACTCCAGTTGCTTGTGCCACCATGTGCATCTGGCTTATGTGGGTTCTAGGAGTTAAACCTGAGTCCTTAGGCTTTGCAGGCAAACACTTTAACCACTAAGCCACTTCTCCAGCCCATAGAGTCCTTTGACATAGCACATAGTTGGTATTAACAGTCTTTGATGGTTGCCCATGGCAGATAACAATGATATTACCAGAAAAAAATATTTCCAGTGATATTATATGTGTATCAGGAAGTAATATGTGAATCTGCTATTTATATTTTTCCCAGCATTGTCAATCTCTTCTGAAACATTTCATTTGGATTTAAAACTAGGTGCTGGTCTGGGGGATAGCTTAGTAGTTAAGGATCTTGCCTGCAAAGCCAAAGAACCCAGGTGAGATTCCCCAGGTCCCACGTAGGCCAGATGCACAAGTTGTCTCATACATTGGAAGTTCGTTTGCATTGGTTGGATGCCCTGGCATGTCCATTCTCTCTCTCTCACTCACTTTCTCTCAAATAAATAAAAATAAAGAAAAAAATAAAAATAGGTGCTATTGCATTCGAAGACTATTGCTAGTCATATTTGTTAGACAGAAATACCTCAGTCTTAACTTATGCTTACTCTGTTTTAGGTTGGTCTGATATTTGAAACAATGATTGAGCTTCATTTGTCTTCTGAATCCTAAGAAAATTGTTTTGTTTTTGTTTTTCCGTGAAAAGGAAAGTAAAAAGTGTAAAAACCTGAGAAGTGTACAAAATATTTATAAAACAGAAAATACTTCAAAATAAATTATTCTAAAACAAGAGTATTTTAAAGCATTCGAATTGAAATGATTCATCTTTAAGAAAATGATTTTCTTGACATTTAAATGTGTAAACATAACACTTATTCAGTTCTTTGCAATCTTTTTTAGAAATTAAGTTATTTTCTGCAAGACACTGTCAAACTTTCATTTCCACAGGTTTGAACAATCCCAGATCAAAATCACTTTGTAAACAGTTAAATCTATATAGTACATAAATAGACCTTTTCTTTTTCTCTCTCTCTCTCTCTCTCTCTCTCTCTCTCTCTCTCTTTTAAGTGTTTTAAGGTACGGTCTTACTCTAGCCCAGCCTGACCTGAAATTCACTATTGTTGTCTCAGGTTTGCCTGGAACTCACTGTGATCCTATCTTGGCCTCCAGAGTGCTGGTATTAAAGGTGTGTGTCCTCATGCCTGGTGATAAAAATAATTTTTCTTATGATCTAAACAATACAGTGGGATTTGCACTGAATTAGGAATCACAAGTAACATAGAGATGATGTAAAGTATATGAGAGGGTGTGTATAAGTTATAAGGAAATGCTATACCACTCCACATCAGGTACATGCTCATCTTGTATATCTGGTATATCATGCTGGTATTATAGGGAGTACTGGAGCCAAAGTCTGTCTTATGCATAATGAAGAGCAAATGACTATCAATTTTTAAAATATTTGTAGTGGTTCAGAGACTTGGTACAAATACTAATGGCTTTATTTTAGAGATATATGAAACATATTCTAATTATATGCAACTTTTGTTTTCTTACATCTTTCATTTTTGTATCTATAAAGTATTGTCAGTGACAGTAGCAGCTGATTTTTATATGCAAATAATAAGAATATTTACCTGATTTAAATGATCTGTCAAAGTTTGATATTTCCAGCTATAATTATACACCATTGGGTAAAGCAAATAATTTGTAAATTGATAAGGACGTCATAGAAGGCAAGCTCACATACCCTGAGTATATGAATATGGATGCTGAATAAATAATGATGTGAAAAGGATGAAGATAGTTATATTTGAAATGCAGAAATCCATGTAAGAATTCAGCTGCTTGATAACTTACAAGGCAAATTTATCATTAATGAGAAAGGGTTTTTTTTTTTTTTTTTTAAGACTTAAGATTGTATAAATGCTTTGTACCTAGAACTAATGGAAATAATTGGTAAAGTGCTTAATCAAGTCCCACATGGAACTGAATGGGAACTGGCAGATAGAAAATGTAGGCTGTGTGAGTAACCCAACAAGTTAGCAGAGTTCTCTTTACAGAAAGAAACAAAGATAGCAGTAATTAATGACCCTGACTCTGTGCCAGAAAAGCTTTCTTCTGACAACTCCAACTTAATTAAAACTTAAGACATTTCAATGGCCTCCGAAAGCCCCTGATGGGGTGAACTCTTGCAGACTCGTGAGAAAATTTTGTAAATTAAAGGGAAAGATGTGTGTTACCACTAGTGCCATGACTCTAATCCTTGACAGTCAAAGAATCTATTTAGTCCAGGCCTTTTCTTTTAACCATCTCACACCTGCAGGCTTCCTGGCACTTCCTCTGCTCCAGGGAAGGCAGTTTTTTTGTGTTTTTTCGGAAGATCAGATAAGAGGAGCCTTGCTGTTCCTTTTGTTTTTGTGCATTGTTCATTAGCCTGAGAGTGTTGCAGGCACACTTGCTATGCTTGGCTTACTCTGGAGTAAGCCTTCAGTGGTATAACATAGGGTGAAGATGGGTTGGTGGAAAAAGTAAGGTTTTGTGTGCATTTTTTTTTTTTTTCCTAAACGTGAAAGTGGCTCAAATTAAAACTCACAGTTGATGGGGCAGTCTGAATGGTTGTAGCCTGCTGTTCTTAAGACAGGGGAATGACAAGAAAAGGGGTACTGTGCTAGACAGTGCAGACTTGAGACACCAGGAAATACATTGTTAAATAGCCCTTGCTCCTTTCATTGGTACCATTTTTAATTCCCTTGAATCAACAAGCAGGATTCTCAGTGGTGGTGGAAAAGAGGCATACTGAGTTGTAAAGAATGATGTGCAGTGATCTATTTATTAATAAGAGTACCCCAAAGAGCAATCTTAGAAATGACATTGGTTGCATACCGATTGAGGTGATTATTTCTTGATTTACATGAGAAAAATAAAAGAGTTTAATTTCTCCTCCCTCCTCTCTGGACAGTGTCTTGGTGTGTTATAATCACAAACACTACCCCCAGCATGCCCCGAGGAA
>JAEOAD010000003.1:44617500-44705000 GCA_036365145.1 Orientallactaga sibirica
ATGGTAGGAAAGAGCTTTACCACTGAAGTATACTTCCAGCCCCCTCATTTTTAATATATTTTAAATCTTGGGACAGGATCTTAATAAGTTTCCTGGGAAGGCCTAAAACTTGCAATCCTCCTGCCTTTGCTTTCCAAGAAGCTGGGATTGCTAATGTATGTCATCAAGCCAGGATTAAGTTTCCTTTAATATCATTTTGTTGTTGTTGTTGTTTTGTTTTTTCGAGGTAGGGTCTCACTCTAGCCCAGGCTGACCTGGAATTAATTATGTATTCTCAGGGTGGCCTTGAACTCACGGTGATCCTCCTACCTCTGCCTTCTGAGTGCTGGAATTAAAGGCGTCCACCACCACGCCTGTCCCTTTAATAGCATTTTTTTATGTGCACTCTATAACTATGTTCAAAATGGCAAAATAATCAAGTTAGTAGAAAAAATGAATTACTTAGAATGAGTAGATGAAGAAAAGAGCACAGGCATGATGGCTAAGCTTTTTCACTTTTCTCTTGATTGTGTTGGCATTGTATATGCATAATTTAAGAGGAAGATATTTTTGAGGTATTCAGTTTTTATTATTGTGCAGAATATACCTTAAACATAAGCATTTCCCTTGACATTGACTATAAGCAAATTTCCAGCAATGTTTAAACATGTGATGATAAAATATTTCCAGTGGCATTTCCTGACCAGTTAGCAGCTGTTACAATGGCTTCCAACATTGAGTAAGTAATAAGAGATGTGTATGGTAATGTAGATTAGCAGGAAAGTTATCATCATGCCAGGAGTGCAAATTTTAGATGGATACAAGAACCTTCCAATAAGACTGTTAGCCTTCAGTAGAATTCCACAAAGTATATTGAGTATAGCTTAAGATGTTTAATTTCAGATGGATTTCAGAAAACAATTTATTCCTCTTCAGTGGAATTTCCATTTTACTAGCTGTAATCTCAAATATGTAAATGGTAGCCAAAGCTTGCTTTCTTTTTTTTTTTTTTTTTTTAATTTTGCCCATTACTTCTTCTAGCATCTTTTCCCAAACCTTCTGGAGAGCTTGTAATTACCTCTGTACCCAGCCCAACAAGCTCACCAGCAGTAGAAGGTAAACATAATAGATGTGAGGAATTTCTGGATATTTATAAGGTTAAGTTATTTTGAAATGCACACTCTGTCTGGCTGCATTTGTACCTGGCCACATGTGGACTCTATGAATTGAAAACATTATAAATGGGGCATCACTTACCTGTTGTTAAGAATAAGGTTTAGAAACAAAAGATATTTTCTGTGAAAGCATTGAAAGCATACCTTATAGTTGAGAGGAAGGAACACAGTAGAGATGAAAAGAAATAATGAGTACTTTAAACCTCCCACTTCTAATCTTGGAATTTGATATGAATCCATTTTTCCTTGATTTAGAATATGGCATTGCTATCTTCCTGCATCTTCTTATACCTCTTTACTCTCCATTTACAATCTTGAGAAACAGCTGGATATCTGTGCAAAACCTCCCAGCAATATCAGCAATTTCTAATGAAGACTATTGACACTGGTGACATTTGGCATGATGTACTGCCAAAAAGGAAATTAAAAACTATGAGCCATTATCCTAAAGACCATCTGTTTATGAAAATAGTTAATTTTACATCACTTGTTGAGTATAAGAATGACCCCCTGGTGAAGGACAAGAGTGTGCATCTCTCATGATCTCTGTAGTTTCATTGCTTTTTAAAATGATCCTTTATCTTTTTCAAGGGCTCTGTTGATATTAATTAATCAGCTTTAATTCTCTGAACATCCCAGGCTCTAGAGTACAAGATAAACATCCATGATAGGATTTCTTCTGCATCTGTTATTTAACATATATCTGGCTAGAGGAGGGAAGCATAGCATTAGAAGAGCAGAGACAGACCCCCATTTCCTTCTTTTATTTACCTGTACCAATGCCAGATGGTGGGCTTCTAATCATAGCTACAAATTTGGTATGGCCTTGAAAATGGCATCATTTTCAAGGACTGGCATCAGTAATAGTATGGACCTTCCAGAGATCATTACTTCTGAGAACATCACTCTTACCTGGGTCCTCATCCACAACATGCTAGAAAGGAAGAAAGAGCCCAGCATGGTGGAGCACACCTTCCATCCCAGCACTAGGGAGGCTGAGGTAGGAGGATCTCAGTGAACTCAAGGCCAGCCTGAGACTTCACAGTGAATTCCAAGTCAACCTGGGCTAGAGTGAGAACCTACCTCAAAAATAAAATAAAAGAGGCTGGAGGCAGAGGAAGGAGGATCACCATGAGTTCAAGGCCACCCTGAGACTACATAGTTAATTCCAGGTCAGCCTGGGCCAGAGTGAGACCCTACCTCGAAAAACCAAAACCAAAACCAAAAATTAAAATGAAATAAAATAAAATAAAATAAAATCGGGATGGAAAGATAGCTTAGCAGTTAAACACTTGCCTGTGAAGGCTAAGGAACCCGGTTTGAGGGTCTACTCTCCAGGACTCACGTAAACCAGATGCACAAAGTGGTACATGCATCTGGAGTTCATTTGCAATGGCTGGAGGCCCATTCTCTATCTATCTACCTTTTTCTCTGTTGCTCTCAAATAATAAATAAATAAACAAAAATATTTTAAAAATAATAAAATAATAAAAGGAAGAAAGAAAGGTGGTATTGTTTAGCAAAGACATTTTAATGGAAGTTCCTCTGACTTTGGGGATGAAAAGGCTTCAGCCTTGTTGAATGTTTCATTTAATGTATTTCAACTCAAGAACTTTACTTGGTTGCCTTTTTTTCTCCTGAATAGTGGCCCTCCACGAATCTTCTAACCATAGCTTATTGCCTAGTCTTTTGAACCTAAGATTTATGAGAATAACAGAACCTGTTATTGTTTTCTTCTCTTTTTTGTATGTGTGTGTGCATATGTGAAAAGTTTATGTGTGCTGTGGTATGGTATGTGGTGTGATGTGGTGTGTGTGTGTGTGTGTGTGTGTGTGTGTGCGCACGCGCACGCAGATGTGCATTCTCATGTACATGTGTATGGTGGCTAAAAGAGAATGACCAGTGTCCTTTTCTTAAAGTTCATTTATGTATTTCTTTCCTTGAGGTGGAGGTCTTTCCCTCAACCCTTACCTGCTATCAGTCAACACACCAACCCCTGAAATTCTCTGGTATCCTCCCTCACTTATGAACTAGGGTTACAGACACCATGCCCAGTTTTACACATTGGTTATGGAAAGTCAAATATATCATTCCCCAGCATTAAAAGACCTCTGCTTATGCAGCAAGCACTCTTAATTGTTGAACAATCTCCTCAGACTTTATTTTTTTTTTTTTTTTTTTTGTCAAAATGGTAATTTCCTTATGTCTCCCCATTCATTGCTACTCTGAATCTAGGAAAAATTAATGCTTATTGTTCACAGTCTGTGTAAGGTTTATAAATATATGCATGCCTTAAAAGCATTATGCTATCTTTCAATATGATAGTCAAACAAACATATTTCAAAGAATAATGTGAAATAGCCATTATTTAAACTCAATAATTATGAATGAAATCAAGATACTGCCTTGAAATTTTTATTTTTATTTTTATTTTTATTTTTGGAGAGATACACAGAGAGAGACAGAGAGAGGGGGAGAGGGAGACAGATAGAGAATGGGTGTGCCAGCAGTCTCTCAGCTGCTGTGAACGAAATCCAGATGTGTGCGCACCCTTGTGGGCAAGTGCAGCATTGCGCCCTTGTGTCATTTTGCATCTGGCTAAACGTGGGACCTGGAGATTGGAACCGGGTTCTTAGGCTTAGCAGGCAGGCGCCTTAACCGCTAAGCCATCTCTCCAGCCCTGCCTTGAAATTTTAATGTAGATGTAAAAGCAACACTGGACCCTAATGTATGTAAGAGCAAGTACTTTTTACCTTGGTACAGAAATGCGTGATATTTAATATCCATTCTAATCTGTCTTTTCACTGCTCTAGACATGAATGATGTCTTAATGTGGAGGGCACCATTTTCTTTTCCTCCTCCTACAATGGAATAGAAACCCTTGAATGACCATCAAACTCCACTCTGTAATTATTTTGAGGAAAGGTGGAATATACAACAGGAATATTTCTGGGTTGCCTTTAGACTTAAGGTCTATGACATATTTCAACATCTGAACAGTCTGTAATTAAGGAAAACAAGAACTCTTCAAAAGTCCTTTCTTAGGCATACCAAATCTTTTTCTTCAAAAGTTTTCTCAATTTTTATTACATATGAATGTCATAAAACACTAGATTATCTTTATTTCTGCTTCCCACATTGACTCCTCAGACTATCAGAATCTTAAGAGCAGGTTGCAATGCATATTCTATTTTTCTCTCTATATTTACTTGATTCATGATGCTACATCACTTAAACAGCAAAATCCAACCCAAAATGTGAAATAACCATGCCACAGGTAATGAAATCAACTCTTTAAATTTAGGATTACCTTTTAATCTAGGAGATATATTATCAAAATTCAGTATCCTATGTTATCCAGGTTAGCATAATTTATGATCATCAGAAGCAAATGGTAATTGTATACACATTATATGTGTAAACACATATAAGTATAAACTTATAAGGTAAACTATTTCTCTCCAGAGTAATTTCCAATAATGAAGAATATTGGAATATTTATGAGACTAGGGCATAATGAGTCAAATGAATTTTATTTTCATGGGGCAGCAACAGCATAGCTGAAATTCTACACAACAATGATAAATGCTTCTGATATTCTGTGTTATCTTGAATAGATTTGGTAAATGTCTATGAAAGAGAGTAGCATGGTGTTCTGTGCCACTTAACCCTATTACGGAAGCTGAAAAGTGGTAAAATCTTAGATGCATATATTTACCAGCAAATATTATGTTAGAAATAATGTCATGGGGAGGAGTAGCCTATTTTCAGAATATGTTATAAATTTGCCATCCTACTTAAGTTTCCTACAAGTGGCTCTTCTTTTTTGAGAGTACTAATATAAAGACTAAATTGTTACCTTATGTTTTCATGGGGTAGGTTTGTGACCACTGACAGTTATAATTTACAAAAATCACAATGATTATGAACATCAACATACTTGACAACAGCCAGTATTTTAATTTGAAATACAGAGGTTTTCAGTGGATACTGGACATTAAAACCTTGCCAATAAATATCAATGGCCAAACTAGTCGAAGAAATGAAGCAATTGTTCAAAGTGTTAGTAAAGGTGGCATGGTTTTCTCAGTTATGTGGGCAGTTCTGGTGTAAATGCTTCCTTGGCTTGGATGTTCCCCCACCTTTACCGTATGTATCCTTTGCTCACTATGTTTTAAGACAGTCAATTTGGATTTATCGTGGATAATGACAAAAGCAAATGATTTTTTTTTTTTTTTTTGCCTCTAGATTCAACTCAGGTATTTCCCTAAATGTCCCTGGTATGATATCAAAGGGTCTTGCCATTCTTGTATTGCAGATGAGGAAACTGATGCCAAGGCAGATAAATACTATCCACACTCTTACATAGCATCTTTAGCCCAGTAACGGAGTAGGCATTTGAAAAACAGTCAGACTGCAGAATCCATGCCTTTAACTGTATTCTGGAAATTAACACTCTACAGGAAAACAAATGATATTTTAACAAAGAACCCAAGATACCCTAAGATACACATGCATACATATACCCCCGCACACACAGTAAATGACACATTCCTATGAACCCCACCCCACCCCTTACTATTTGGAATCAGTAACAAAATTCATTTCTAATATTATTCTCATTATGGAAAATATTAGCATTATATACAGAGCAGTCATATGTGGTGTATATAACATGAAGTCAGACATTGCTTACCAGGAACTTACTGTTTGAGCATTGTGTATCAACAATGTGATAATATAAGCAATGGAAATATTTTTGAGGATAACAGTTTTGCTTAGGTATAAGAACTGTAATGTTATAGACTGATATATCAAATTCTGTCAAAACTTTAAAGTGTTCCTATTTTAATAATGATGCCTTTCATAATCTATAACACAACTATTTTTTTTTTTGAAGAAAGCCCAACAAACTGGCCTTTTTGAAGCAAGAGAGTTAGAGAGAGAAAGGGGGGAGGGAATTGGCACTCGAGGGCCTCCAGCTACTGCAATAGATCTCTAGATGTGTCTCCCCCACCCCATGCACATGTGTGAGTTTGTGTGCTTGCATCGCTGTGTGTCTGGCTTACGTGAAACCTGGAGAGTTGAACAGGAATCCTTAGGCTTCACAGGCAAGCACCTTAACTACTAAGCCATCTCTCTAGCCCTATAACCAAGTTTTCTATTAATATATTCTGAACAGTAACATCTATGAATAAAATATATAAAAGGAAATATTCTGTCCTCCCAGCCAAGTAGTGCTGGGGATAAATTCAAGGTCTTATGCATGCTTGGCTAGCAGTCTACTGCTGACATGTTATTTTCAGCCCATCAACTAACTTTCTATGTAAGATATAATAATCATAACATTAATGCATAATGAGAAAATCAACATAACTGAATTCCCATAGGTGAACTTTGAACAGGGATTACCAATTGCAACTTGAAGCTAAGAAGTCCATGGGCAAGAGGAGGCTTTGTTGACAATGCTGTTGAAGGTGGAAGGTTCAAGACTGTGTTTACCATTATGAGGGAAAGTCCAAGGCATGAGATTTCTTGGCAATCACCAGTAATAGCATGATTGCTGTTATTTCTGGGAAGATCAAATGATCAGCATATTTATTTTGCCTTAGGTGGATAGTCAAATCTCTTAATTTAGGGGTTATACAATCTCTTTCCTTATAAACACCATAACCATTACAAATACATTCATAGTATATAACCCATGTTTTAACTATTTTAAATGATTTTTCAATGCAGCAAAGATTAAATGACTATTTATTGTCATACTATTGGATAGACTCTAACCAAATGGAATGCTTTTGCATTTCAGCACAATATAAGAAGAGTATGTGATGAACATGATTGAGTGGTATTGGATGAGTAACATCAGAATGATGGGAACCCAGAATAAGTAGCTAATATCTAAACCTGAGAGAAAACAGACAAGGATAGGATGTGAGACCTTGCAGTAGGGGCAGGATTTCAGCCCTGGGAGAAGGACGTGTGTGGGTTATGAGCCTCTAGATGAAGGAAAGTACGGTAAGCAAAGACTCCAAGTGTTAAAAAGGTCCGCACTGGATCTGGAGTCAGTTGTGCTACCAACATGGCTCAGGGAAATTCACAGAAGAGGGGGTGGAAAGAATGTTAGAGCCACAAGTTGGGGCATTATGCACAGAGACTTGGCCTATCCTCCATAACTCTTGACTACCCCCACAATGCATGACCCACATTCCCCATTGATTAGGGTCCCTTTGGAAAAGGGAGGACAGGGAGGAGGATAATGGAGTCACCATTATGAATGTAAACTTAGAATAATATAAATAAATAAAAAGGTCAGCACTGTTGTTTGGTTGAGAAACGGCACATGATTAGAAAGCAAGACTGAAAGCATGAACTGGACTTAGGAAAGACCATTAATGCCTAATAATGATGATGATGGTAGCAGACCTACATCAAATAAGCTCTGTGTGGCAGTTACCATTTTTAAATACTATACACATATATATTCAATCATTCTTCACATTAGTGGTACACTGGAGATATTATCCTGTTCCCTGTTTTACAAAGGAGGAAACTGAGGTGTTTTTTTTTTTTGTGTGTGTGTGTGTGTGTTTTTTTTTCCCAGTATGAATGACTTTCTTGATAGTTTACACAAGTTGCAGTTATCAAGATCCTTGAGGTCTAAGGAATTTGAAATCTTTTTATTGAGGGAAGATATTGGGATGTAAAATAATGTAATTGACTATGGTAGGATATCTTATTTCTTCTTTAACTATATTCTCAGTATGTACCACATGCTCATGTCTTATCATATTGTTCACTGTGTTGTCTTTATTTCCAGAAGTACAATTATTCCTTTTCCCCCTCCTCCTTCGCCTCCTCTTTATATTCTACATAACTTTTAAAAAATACTTATTTTTTTTTTTTAATTTATTTGAGAGAGAGAGAGAGAGAGAAGTAGGCAGGGAGAGAGAGAGAATGGGTGCCCGGGGCTCCAGTCACTGGAAACGAACTCCAGATGTATACACCCCTTGTGTATCTGGCTTACGTGGGTCCTGGGGAATCGAACCTTGGTCCTTTGGTTTTGCAGGCAAGCAGTTTAACTACTAAGCCATCTCTTCAGCCCTCCTGTGTAATTTTTTTTTCCTGTGTAATTTTTAATAGGCTCTCTTCTTCTCCCATTTTCCTCAAAATGTCAGTATGTATTCAACTCTACCCTTCATGAATGATCTAAATTATCTCTTGCATGATACAATTCAACACCCAAATTAAATTTTCTTATTAATTTTTTTGTTCCAATCTTGGTCCTTGGCTCTTGCTTTTTATTCAGTTGGATTTTGTTTGTAAAACTACTCTTACTTCTTCTAATATAAATCATGCCACTAAACTTATAGTAGTGACTCTGTTGTATTATGGTTTCTGGCTCACTTTTGGTCCAACAGACTTTGGACACTAAAATGTCACTTTGGGTATTTGTAGACATGAGAGCTTATAAATGAAAACTGAATTTCTCCCAAATCAGTACTGCCTATAGTCATATTATGATGTCTGAACGATATCATATCAAGAATGTGTTATCATGAAGAACCTGGTTTGGGGGCTTTTGTATGTAAAGAAAAAGATAAAGATTGATAGTGCAGTTTGAGTGCTTGACCGACTTAGTGAGCAGTTTAACTTGGCTATGTGCTGCGTAAAAAGTACTCAAAGTGTAAGAATGAGGGCTAGACTAAATTGAATGAATCATTTGACTTGGTCATTATTATATCACTGTGTATTTTATAAAACTTATCAGATTGTGCCACATTGCCTTTATGATTAAATTGTGTACTCAAATAAAAATAATTCATGAAAACATGTATTTCATACCAGTGTGTTCTTTTGTATTTTGGAAAGTTTATAGCCAAGGTATCATCATTATGTGGGTAGGCAAAGATATAAGCTAGTTTCATATTAAGTGATTTCCATTATGGTCTGGCTGTTGGTTCATGGAAGACTAAACTAACACACAATTGCAAAAGGCCTCAAAAGAGCAATCAAGCATTTTGGCCAAAATCCACTCCTGGATGAGTAAGAATTAATTTCAAAGAGTGTATCAACAGATTGTTCAGACTGTCTACAAGATGGTAAATAAACATTTTGGCTAAATTCCACCTTTTGATTATAACATAATAGCACAATTTGAAAGAAACATTGTATGAAGTGCTCTAATGGGGAATCAGAGAGCAAAATTACCTCAGATAACAAGTGAGCCTTAGATTATGTGTTAGGCAAAAACTGATTTTTTTTTAGGGAAAAAACAAGTGCATATCATAGCAAGCAATTCCTTTTAGCATTTTGTATTAATGAAAAAAATAACTAAATGACTGTAGAAACTCATTTTCACTTTATGCTATCAAACAGTGCATTGAGCATTTTTAACCAGTTTAAATCAATTTGCACAGTCAAAAGAAGCATTCAGGATCAACATAGATCTGTGTGTCAGAAGTATATAGCTTATTCATCTCCATTAAATAATTAGTTAGATAATTACCAAATCTTCATTTCAATTTCTGGATTTGAGATCTGATTATCTTGGTTTCTTTGGGTAATGTTTTAAAACTTTAATTTCTGGGCTACTAATGGAACTGAAAATAGCATCAAATAATTTTAGAAACAATAGCCTATTCTAGTAGTGTCCTTGTAGTATATACATATGTAAATACCTGTGCTCAAGCACTTAGAAGAATAATTGTTCAAATTTTAATGCTCTTCAGCATCTTCTGAGATATTAGTTTATTATGTAAATAGGTATTTGAATATCACTTAAAATGTGTACTATGAACTCATTTTTGTTTCAGAGTTGATTTTATGTGACTTACCACAACTTCTAAAACATTCCTTTCCTTATTACTTTGTAATTTATAGCAAAATATGAATTGCTCAATTAATGTGTATGTATGTTTGAAAATTATAAGGCTTGAAAAAGTTAACATATCCATATATATATATATATATATGTATATATTAATAAATTATATAAATATATAATTAACTGTTTCCAGAAGTATACTGTATGCTAAAAATTGCTCAAATCTTTTCATACTTTTCTAATAACACTACTACTGCTAATATAAATAATGATTTATTGGTTCCTTACCCTGTGTCAGGATTGGGATGGACTCTAATAACTCAAACCTCATCATGACTAAATTTCAGTGAATCTTCTTGCTCTTTGTTTTTCATCCTATGAAACCGAGGCAATATATTACCTAATTTGACAACATAGCATATTTGAAAATCAGTGGACTAGTCCTTTTATTCAACATGCTTTCTATTTACTTGTTACCAACAATCAAAACAGTGAATTATTTCTCAAATGATGTTACTGAAAAGATAAGAGCATAGTACACAAAAATTTAAAAAGTAAGTCTTTGGAAATTTTACATTTTCATAAAAGGATTATTAGCTTGAGATAAATTTTATAACAAGGTAAAAAGGTTTAAAAATCATAACCTCAATAAGAGAATTCTTATTTCTATACTAGTGAATCAATTTAGACTTCTATAATTGTGTCAGAGGAATGCAATGTCTTTGGTTCTGGGTTTGGAGACTTATAGAGCCAGTGTCATTACCTATCATTTTCTTTAACATTTTCTCCCATAATGTAAAGGAGAGCTCATTTAACATTCAGCAGCTATTTCCAGGTTGGAATAATTCAGTTACAGAAGCTTGCTACCTTTTGGTTTCCCAAGGGCCAAGTTTGAGTTTCTGCTCAGCCTGGCCTTAGCAACGGAGGAGGATGGATTACTGGGGTCTGCCTTGGTTGAGTAACAGCAGCTCAACCAGAAAAGAATTTTTAAAGGGGCCAAGAGACCTCTGCCTTTCAGTATTTTTTTTTTTTTTTTTGTGGACTGTTTCTTACTAGGATTCATGTAAAAACAAATAGTGGATAACTTCTATTATGTAATATTTTATGATGATTAGCTAAGACAAAGAGGAGTTAAAAAAATAGATAGACATTTTTTTAAAAGTATTCCAAAATATTCCTTTGTCTTTAAGAAAAGTAAGTTTTTCCCTTACTGTTCATTAGTGTCCCCTTTTCAGTTAGCCAGATGGTTTTGTTGTTGTTATTGTTTTGTTTTCCTTTTTTCTTTCTGAATTACAAGAAATGTGAGATCCTACTTTGCAAGTTCTTCCTTCCTTTGTTAAGCAGATCACCCACTACTGTTCAGTCTGGTTATTGAGTGATCATTGTTCACCTTTGCTTATGCAAGGGGCATTGGCTGCTTCAGACTGATGCATTTAAGAACTCTGGCATTCTTATATAAAGTAGGTTTCCTACACTTTACTGTAGCAATCTATTAAGATAATTGGAGTATTTATATGTAGTTTAAGAATGTGCTTAGAAGTAATATGAACATTAGCTGCAGAATAAATTTGAGGACATATTTTTATGCCCACAGATTTATTTTTTTTAATTTCAATGTTGATATGTTTTTATGCTTTATAACAAAAACTACTAACCTTATTTAAGGAGAACAAGGGAGTAGGGCAAGGAAGCAAAATCAATCACCCTGAGTATGTAGAACGCAGGATAGCTGAGGCTGTGAATATGTCTCAGAGGTTAAAGGAAGCAGGATGTTCATTTTAGTCTAGTTCTTCACTGAGGAAACTCACATAGTATCTCAGGGATGCCATTTCTTCATCTGCAAAATGAAGGCTGGGGGCTTAATAACCTTTAATTTTTGCAGTTCAATTATTTGTAATATTTTACTTGCATACAGCAATATAAAACTTTCAGCATGCATTTAATTTTCACATTTTACTATGAAAAAACTACCCTTTTATGCAGACCCCTTTATACCAGTTAACATATAACATAGTATGTATGAATGTGCATCAGATCTTTCATATCTATCTTTTTTCTTGTTTTTTGTTTGCTTGTTTGTTTGTTTTTTCGAGGTAGGGTCTCACTCTAGCCCAGGATGACCTGGAATTAACTATGTAGTCTCAGGGTTGCCTCGAACTTACAGGGATCCTCCTACCTGTGCCTCCCGAGTGCTGGGATTAAAGGCATGTGCCACCACGCCTGGCTCAGATCTATCTTTTAACTATATAACTATGACACCTTTAAAACTGCAGATGTAATTTACATAAGGTAGTAACTTGCATCCATTATTCTGGTGGAAATTTTGACAATCAGTAACAAATACAAATAAACTCTAATGGTACATGCCTAGAGCTCTGGTTGAGCCTTAGCTTTTGCACTGTGAAGAGTGTTTCTGTTACATACAGCAACAAGAAATTCTGAGGTGAACATAATGTCAATTCATGGTGGGCAGATGTGTCACTGGGGTGTATGTGGGGGAGTGGTATGAGATAAAAAGAGAGCAAGGAGAAGACTCTCGTCAACAGACCCTGTAGTTTAGAAGTAATTAGGAATCCATGCAGGTGTCTATTAAAATAACATACAATAAATCTTGGGTTCTCTTTAACTATTGTGCAGATTTCATAAGTTCTGTGCCTCAAAGGGTGAAAAAATGACTTCAAGGTAAATGACCACAATGGCTTAGTTCCACTATGAAATTTATCAGTGTTCTTTTAATTTGAACTTATTATTTTTGTCATTATTAATGCAATCATTAAAAAGATTATTGTTTAAGTGGGGCTTGGTGGTGCACACCTTTAATCCCAGTACTTGGGAGGCAGAGGTGGGAGGATCGCTGTGAGTTCGAGGCCACTCTGAGACTACATAGTGAATTCCAGGTCAGCCTGAGGTAGAGCGAGACCCTACCTGGAAAAACAAAACAAACAAACAAAAAAAAGAGATTATTGTTTAATAATTTTCAAAACCAAATATTACAAACGTAATGTTTGTGGTTGAAGGACAGGTCGAGAGTTAGACCCTTCAGTGCACACGCAGCCCTCCGCCTGTCAGAAGTTGCTTATTCCGAAGAGTGCTTGATGCAGAGTTCACCTTCATGGCACTTTAAGAACACCAAAGTGGTAACAAGGTGCCCAGGGCTCCGTTGTCCACGGGTTCTTCAGCAGAGCAACTAATTGCAGGTAAACTTAGCTAGGGACTGACATTTCTCCCAGCTCCTCCTTCTGCTCTCTTTTGACACCCCTGCCATTAACTGTCATTTTCCTTTAAATATACAGTGGATCTGAAAGGCCAGCTCCACATCACATCATCTCAGATTAGGGGCAGTGCCTTTGAGTTGAGCACTGTTTAGGTGTCAGAGAGAAGTCACCGACCTCTCTGGAACCACATTGCCGCAGGGCCTTAATTAGCAGTAACTCCAGCCATTACTGAGGCCGGCAGAAAGGAGAACACATCATTTCTCTACTTAGGAAGTTAGTGTCTGACCTAATAACTTGTCCAAACTCGCAGGACCTGTAACTACACCGCAACAATGGGTATTATCTGGCTTCTTCCTTCCATGGCAACTGAAGCATAGTATGAGGTACAAAATGCAGGAGGAGGAACTATGGTTACTTCCAAGAAACATTTGGAAGTTTCCAGGCCTGTAATTATGGGTAAAGGAAAAGAAAGAGACAGTAATGGAGACAGAGATAGAATAAGAGTTATTAAAAATGGGTTTTATATAGATTTTTGTCAAACACATGGGCTTAAAATTAATTTAATCCAATCCACAGCTCAACTGTGTATACTTAAAATATATATTAAAATATTTTATTTATTTATTTATATTTTTATTTATGAGAGGGAATGGGCATGCCAGTGGCTCCTGTCACTGTGAATGAGCACCAGATGCATGTGCCACTTTGTGCATCTGGCTGGTTTTACATAAGCACTGGGGAATTGAACCTTGGCCATCAAGCTTTGCAAGCAAGTGCTTTATACTGCTGAGCAATCTCCCTAGCCATATTTAAAATATTTGAAACCAAGTATATCTATCTGCATTGCTTCAAACATATAAAATTATATCTAAAGATGACTTTCTTATTAAGAATTTTTTTAAATGAAGGAAACAATTTTAACATTGGAATTTATTATTAAAGTTTCTGTTTGAGAAGCTGTAGAGATGCTCAGTAGATCAAGTGCTTACTACACAAGTGTAAAGACTTGAGTTTGGATCCCCAGAACCCACATGAATGCTGAGCAGCTATGTTGGATTCCCAGAACTCAGTGGTGGAGACAGTGGATCCCTCAGACAAGCTGGTTAGCTAGATAGCCAAATCAGTGTGTTCTGGCTTTAAGTTCACCTATAACTAAGGTGAAGAATGACTGTGGAAGACACCTGTTGTCAACCTCTCAACTTCACTCACATGTACATACATATGAACATGTTTATACACGTGACTGTACATTACAAAACACATGTCAATAAAGGAAAAAATCATATTTAATTTCCAATTATAAGCAGAATAGGGTCTATAATTCAAATGCCTATTTTTAAATATAGACTCATAGGCTTGAGAGATGGCTCAACATGTAAGAGCCCTTCCTGTGGGAACAAAGGCCTGTGAGAGCCTGAGACTGGTTGAGTTCAATTCCCTAGAAACATCAAGCAACTGAGTGTGGCCATGCATGCTTACAACACCAGTACTGGGGTGAGCAGACACTGCAGAGATATGAGGATCTCTGAGGCTTGTGAAAACCACAATTCTAAATTGAGAGAGACTATTTCTTAAGAAACTACCTAGCTGAGCAATTAAAGAAGGACACCTGATAGTCTCCTCTGGACCCCATGTGCCTTTGAGTGCATGTTCACTCACACACACCACCACTACCATTCCCTCATACTACACATATAAATAAATAAATAAATAAATAAATAAATAAATAGAAAAGAAACCCCTCAGACTCATTTTAGGAAATATGCATTGATTATTTTCTTTCGGTGGGGGGATTTTCTAATGGAGGAGTGTTGAGGGGCAAGTAGATCGGATCCTATGAAAATAATTTCTCTTTACTACCTTTCTAGCATCAGTGATCCTAAAACATAATTTAATATAAATGCCACTTGGGGTGGACTCATTGTAAAGGGTAGCCATCCAAATAGACAACAAAAGACTGGCCTATATTTTCATTGTAGGCTTTCTTCTTTCTTCTCTTTTTTAAAATTTTAGAGTCTTCCTTTTATTTTATCTTTTCTGTTATTCTTTTCTTCCCTATGTTTTAACCAAATAAACTGAGTGGTCAGTAATAAGATTACCACTTTTGAAAAATCCAAATAAAACATTAAATAAGAAAAATAATAAGGCAATACATGTAAGTATGTAAGACTATTTCGATTAGGAAAACTCTTCTCAAGTCCCCAATTAAGTTATTAATAAGCTGCACTCAGAATTGATTATGTTGAATAGGAAAGGTTGGCCTGGTGCATGTTGGACCCTTTTCTTCAAGTCATAAATGAAAACAGTATTTTCAGTATTTCAATAGAACCCCTTCCTCTGTTACTATTCCACCACTGTTACTTCTGCTAAAAATGCAGTATTTCATAGCTTTATGATCCTTCTGTGAATACTTCCTTGGAACTGTATGTCATAAGACCACAACTTAAATACCTTTTATTAATTTAAACTTTAAGTTGGAAATATTTTTGAACTGCTATTGCTGAAAGGTTAGAATTTGCTGCAGTGATTTCACAAGATAAATATCTGTATCTTGAAATTTTCAGCTGAAAATATTTAGAGTCTTGTACAGGCAGTTTTGTCTTGGGTTGTTCTCAAGAGGTTCTCACACATTTCTCATGTGAAAGGAGGTTTGCATATACAGAACTCAGGAAAAGATACTTGGAGTGTTCTTAAGGAACACACACACATCTCTTCTGCAGCCATGTGTCCTACAAAGGTTGTCATAAATTTTGACACATGCAATACATGGTTAATCATAGTGTGAACACATACAAAAAAGTGCAACTTGTCCATATGCTTTATATAATCAAACTGGAAGAATGTTCAGTGCAGACCATATCTATTGCCTCTTTTCAGTCTCCATGTTCCCTATCTTTGTTTTAGAGCTAAATTTGGGTGTAATCTAAGTATATCCACTCCAAAAAGTATTAATTATGCATTATTAGTTTTAGTTAAAGATTTAAATGATTATAAAAATAGCAAAACACATTTTATCAAACATCTTCAGGTCCAATTAAAATGAAAAGTGATGGAAACAGCCTCCAGCCTGTCATTCTTCCTCCTTAGTGGGAAAGTCAAGCCTCTTCCAAGTTGATGTCCATCTCTGTAGACATGTTCATGGAGCACTGTACTGTCTCTGGTTCAGCCATCAGTCTTGAGGAGCTACTAACCATACGTGCTTTTAAGTCCTTGGACAAACTGAAGACAAGATGTACCCCATGCTGGTCATTCCTTCCTCCCTGCCCTGTGAGGACACCTGATTGAAGGATGGACAAGGGATGAGATAAAAACAAGTGAAAGGCTGGATTTGGAAAGTGAAGGCTTCTTTTGTGTGACAATATAAGTAATAGTAAGTTACCACAGAAAGGAACAATAATGTCAATTTTAAACCTTCTCAACTTTTGTAACAAAAACAATTCAGATATTTAAGAAGTACTAGACAAGGTTTGCTTAAGAACTCTGGGTTATTTAGCCTTTGCTTGTTTTGTTACTGAAAGGTTTATTGTGCTTTTCTGGAGCACTCACTAAGACCTATTCTAAGTATCTGTAAAAACTGATCGAGTCAAATGTGCCTCACACTTACTGGATCACGGTGGAAAATAGGGATGGGGTAATTGTGCTTCAAGGGCAGAGGACATTTAAAATTACATGAGGAATATGAAAGCAGGAAAGAAATATGACTGTATAGAAAGGATATTAGGGACGATTGTGGAATTCTGAAAGTTTGGGATCCTATATTTTAAACTAAAGGTGGAGTAGGCTGGCATATCAACTGGGCTGAGGAGACAGGTGATCTGACATAAATTACATCACTTTAGCATAGGTTAAACAGCTAAACAAAATTTGTTATATTTATAAAATAACCATACCACTTTAAGAATATGCATAGCTTCAAGGTAGTATAGCAATAAAATGTATTTTTTGTCTTTATTATAAACATACATTCCTAGGGATCCAGGCCCATCCTTGGTGCTTTCAAATTCATGGCAGGATGTGTCTTGCAGTCTTAACTTCCATAATTCCCTTTTGGCTGGGCAGAGGGAGGCTGAGAACAAACGATAACCTGCTGAAGCAAATGCACATTTGTCCTTCAGTGAGTGGTCAACATTGCCAGGAAGAATAAGACAACTGTAATCATTTAACAATGCTACCCCGGAGAGTCCAAAAACTAGAACCCTGGCTAGGTCTGAAAATTTCAAGTGTCCGGTTGCTTATTTGAAATGTAAAATAAGTAAATAAATAAATAAATAAATAAATAAATAAGAGTTTGTGCTAGCTTTTCTGATGATGTTCCTATAACTTGGGAGACAGAACAGATTGTTTTAACCCACTGTGAAGTATTATATTTTGTTTTCTTTACCATTTCCTGATTTTTCAACCTCTCAATCTTTTTCCTACATTGGTTCATTGAATGATTTCTGTAAAGGCTAATACTTCCCAGGTACAGGCAATATGTGACCATGTTTTGATAACACTGAGAGAAAGATTGTGTCTCCTCTAATTTAAAGTGGCCATTTCTTTGGCAGCTTAATCAGGAATCACTGTGATCACAGCATATCCAGTATTTAGACAGAAGATCAGCTGGGCCAATCATTTTTGCATATTTAGTCTACCCCTGTCTTGTCCTGAGTGCAGAATCAGAGGTTTGATAGTTTGTTCGGGTCTAGAAATTGAAAAGTCACTATTGGACCTAAGTACATGAGTTTGGGAAAGGACTTTTTTAATAACAGTATTTTAATTTCTTTAATATATTACAGATCTTTGTCCTCAATAGGTAATATTAGAAAATAGCACATCAACCTTCAAAATTCCGTTCATGTCATTAGAAGCTCACAGCATAAGCAACACAGAATTTGAAACTCAGAGTGCACATGTGCAGGTCCTGTCCCACATTAGGGTTGGACAGACTGGGATTTCAATAATATCATTGCATAAAAATTGCTGATGAGCGGATCTCATTATGTTTATCATAACCTTAGTGTTTGTTGTCGTCCATGACTAGTGCATTTTCTATAAATTCCAGATGGGTTTCAAGAAACATGAGTTTTAAGCAATATTTAGTGAGCCTTCGTACTTGCTTTAATCAACTTGTTCAGCTGAACAAGGTATAGAATTGATAGCTGCTATTGATTGGATGTAGCATTACCTAATCTTCACTAAATGTAGGAAGCTTTTCAGATCCAGAAAGGTGGCAGAAAATGTCTAGTAATGATGCTGCTGGGAATTCCAGCTCAATACTGTGGTCAGTGTAAAAGTGATGTAACTAGAAGAGGTATTTTATTATAAGCCTGGCTGTTTTCCTAAATGTTTGACCTGGTATAATTTGTGGAGGTTTGGTGTGTGTGTGTGTGTGTGTGTGTGTGTGTGTGTGTGTGTAAGATTAATAGATCCAACAGATGTTTTCATATTTCAGTCCTTTAAAATGTTATCAGTAGTTTCTACTAATAGTGATGTGTTTTCATTTTTGTATAAGGACATAGTATTGAAACTTAAAAAAATTACACATAAGACAGAATACAGCGCCATAGAATAGGAATAAAATTGCATTAGGAATTCAATACACAGGAAGAGTACATGAAATCATTACTAAAACAGATATAAACGTGACCTTCACTATGGTTCAGTAATTATCCTAGTCCACACTATGATGTACGTATCATGATTTTCCTTTTTTCTCTTTGTTTTCATTTTTATCTGGGTACTTCACTGGTGAGTAATTGCTAAAGGGAACCCATTATGCAAGGCGAGCATTCAGTTTGCAAGTGAATTTGCTTGTAGCTATTGCCACATTTGAACCTCACTAATGTATGTAAATTAAAAACTCTGGTATTCGGAATTGCTCCTGTTTGAAATAAAAACAGAATCTGATCATTACAATCTGCAAGCCAGGTATTATCACTGGACTAGTGAGCCGCTGATGATAAATTGTACTGAATAGCTTGTGGATAGAATATTTTATCTCAGTTCTCTATCACACAGCACTGCATAAAATAAGAATGATTCATCAAGCATGAGAGCTGCTGGTTTATGAAATTCATTGCTCACGGCAAGTGTATTTTTTAAAATTCAAAAGACAAAGCAACTCACAAGGGTTATTTAGTAATCAGTGTGAATTACTTCTAGGTATAAACCTTAGTGGAAAGGAATTAAAAATACATTTGCTGTACAGGAAGCATTATTGCAAGAGAGGATATAATTTGACTACTTCCATCTAAGAGCCTTATTTTGACCACATTTGATTTGGATGCCACCTCATTTTTCCTTAAATCAAAATTACATAATCCATTGTAATGGAATCACACATTGACTAAGATGGTGTCATAGTCAGAGCAGACGCATTCGCATCATCTGTGCCCTTGGATGCTCAGCCTGCAGAGGATACTTTGTTTATTCAAAAGACATGTAAAGAAGAGAGGCACAATATAAAGTCATCTTTCTTTCATATTTACAATAAGAATGTTTCATTTCTTCTTGTGTATTGATGTCCCAAGGCAATGTTCCAAATGAAAAGATAATAACTTATGAAGAAGTGTCAAAAACTAATTAAGTTTTGTAACTTGTTTTTCCCTCACGCAGGGTATATTTTTCATCACACTGTCCAGTCACATGCTGGGATTCTTGCTAACATTATCACATGCCAGTCACACCAAGTCTCAGTGGTGCCTCTCCTTCTGTCATTATTTTCAGCATCAATTAATTTTCTTCTGACCTCGCCTTTAGAGAATGTACTAGAGAATTATCAGCACACACTTTGCAGTCTATTTTGAAGGCATTAGGCCACTGTGTGCATTCAAAAATGGAGTCAGCCAAACATTATATTTTCTCACCTGCAGGGTTGCCTAGTAACCTGAATTAAGGATTTTCACCAAGTCTTCAAGACAAATAAACACGACTGGAAGGCAGGTTGACCCAGGTGGGAGAGTCAAACCTATTGCTAGAGAGCAGAATTGTGAACAAGCCAATAGAAAACAAAAATCCTCATTAACATTCATTGTGGAAACTCTTACCATAACTAAATAAGTCTGTTTCACTAGGCTAAGAGAACACTGGAGACCAAATTCTCTCACACTGATTTTCAAGTGTTTATTAAGCCGTGTTTTGACTCTTCCCTTTATCTCGCTATCTCTTTCAGTCCTAGAGTGTACCATTTCTATTTCCTTAATGAAGTATTGATTCATTTGTAAAAATATTAAAATACCACCTGGAAATGCTTCCTTGTCATGGTGTGTATATAGGTTTCAGGAATGTCTGACCTTCTGTGCAATGCCTAATTGTACAGGCTGCCTGTATGCCTCTTGTCCACTCAGTCTTCTTCACTTGATCTTTGCAAGAAAGGAGATTCCTCGCTTGGGGATGTTGCTTTTGAAAAGAAATGAATATTTTGTATAGAGGTGAGGGCTAGTCTGTAACACTGCCACAGCTTGTGTGTGTGTGTGTGTGTGTGTGTGAGAGAGAGAGAGAGAGAGAGAGAGAGAGAGAGTGAATACCATGGGGAGGAGCTTGGGAGTAAGGAGAAGGGGCAGTTTCTTCTGCAAGGTACAATGCAAGGGAGTTGCACAATTAGGATGTTGGCACATCCTGACAGGCCTCTGCAAATGATGGTGTCAGGCCATGGTGGGGTGAGGGTGGCAGAAGTGACATTCACCCTAGCAAGATGGAAATAAACGCCCTGTTTGATAAGAGAAAACAGACAATTTATGTCCACCCTGAAGAGTTACCAGCTACTGAGCCATTCCTGTGGGTCAAGTGGTGCATTTGCATTTTGATGGGATGTTATCAAGTAATTAATGCACCAGTCAGGATTTATTACCTCAGGAGCGAACTGAAAGGTTCATTACAAAATCGGTTTCACTTGAAGATAGGCATTTCCTCAGAGTTAGCTTTTGACATGTTGTTCGTTGCTCTCTCTGCCCGTGGCAGCCATAGTAGAAGGCCAGTGAGGTGAAATTCATTGCTTAATAAGGGCATTCACTTTGGGTATTCTTGTGATAATAAATGTATACATCAAGGCCGCACTGCCTTGTCAGTTTAATTGCTTCTTGTGCTCCTTAACAAGCCAATCTTAATCAGTCTGGACCACGTTATGAATAATTTAGGGATCAGCAGACTTCACGCTTAATAAGATGTACTAGATTATAAAACTTAAGTGCGCTGTTTATAGAAAGCATGCAAAACACTTTAAGTTTTTATTAGCAGCAAGGAAAAAACAAGCAGTGAGTAATTCTAACATTTGCAGTTTGTGAGCAACAGCTGTGTTTCTTAATGCTGTAACCCCCTCCACTTTTGTTGAAGGCCACAGTTCGGCCTCTCGAGCCTTCTAAGCCTCCGTGAGACTTAATGGGAAATTTGAGCAGGCTATGAGATTAAAGCTCCCAATCGATGGCCAACCAGCAATTGTCATTTTAGAAAACATTCTTTTATCTTTTTAAATGCAAAACAGACCTTATTTTAAAACAGTTTCCGATGGTCAAAATTACCTTTGTGGTAGTGGTGTTGCTGGCTTGCACACATGAATTTTTAACTTAATTGACAGGAGTGAATGGACACTGAGCCTTCTAAGTTTTCTTTAAAAAGAGAAAAATGGAAAGATGTTTCATTTCTCTCACAGTGCATTAGTCATTGAGGATTGGCTTTAAATAGTGCTTATACATCCAACCACAAGATTTAGCCTTAAAAAAGAAAGGCAAGAATGTATGAAATGAGAAGAATGAACAAACCTTTGTAAGGTTATTAAGATTTCTGCATTTAATAAATATTGTTTGATTTAAAAGGACCGTTTAACCTTATTGTTTAAAAGAACTCTCTGTCCTCCATTTTACCTCAACATTTGTGGGCTATATAAGTCGTCCACAGACCAATGCATCATTCAGTTTATGACATCTAATAAAGGCCTATTGAAGCATTAGAACCAGGTGCTTCAACCGTTCCTCTCTGGGCTTCGCCTATTGTTCTCTTCTAACCAAAACAGAAAGAATTTCATGTGGGCCAGATTCACTTTTATCATTTTTATTGAAATCCAGACACATTCTAATAACCACGTTCTTTCATTTGGCATCTCTGCAAATAATAAAATGTGTGCATGTGTGGGAGTGTGTTCATACTGATTGAACAAGGACCAACATGTTTATGTACGCAGAAAAGAATAGTGCATTTTTAGTCATTTGCTGAGGTATTAAAAGGAGGCTGTTGTTGAAAATGAATTTATGAGTCAAAAATATGCATGGTACTAAATGAAAAACAACTTCAACCCTATCTCTCACCCTATAGCTGGACCATCACGCGCCTTTGTTCTTGTGCAGGTTAATAGAGATTGAGGAGATGGGCAGAGGAAAAGCAGTGCAATTTTCTGCTATTTAAGCTTGGCGAAATGGCACTCTTCAGGAAGCAGGAAAAAGTATGAAAGCGTAATAGGCATTTTAAAAGTAGAAGTCCATATAGCTGCTTGAGGGATTCTCAGATTTAGGCATGCATGGAATCGTGAATGAGATAATCAGCATTGTGAAATTGAAACCTGTCTGCTGCCTGCTGCTGCCCTTCCCTCTTTCAGTGGAGTGATTTGTAACACTCATCTTCTTCAGGCAAGGCAGGCTTCAAGATTATCCAGAACTGTCAATAGTAATTGCCAAAGTATTTTATTACCTACAGAAAATCAAAGGAATTTTATAACCAACAGTTATCAAGTTTCAATACACGGTATAAAGAGAGCAATTTTAGTTGGAATACAATCGTGTTTGGCTTGCTTTAATGTTCTTGAGACAATTCCTGTGCAACCAACTACAACATTCACTGTATTTAAGCTAGAGGCAAGAATCCGCATATGTACTTGTAACATAAAAAAAAATTACATAATGCCTGCAAGCTTCTGCAAGCAAGTGGTTTTTAATTGCCATACAAAGTCTGCCTTAGCTAATTACTTCTGCAAAGAAAGAAGGTTTTGTGAAATTCAAGATGACATTTGAAGTCCTGCCATTAAAGAAATTTGGTTCAACTGGGGTATTCTCTATGATATGATATGGTACAAAATGTGCCTTTGAGGTAGAAAATAAGACTTTACGAATTTTGGAATTAAACAGAATGCTTACAGAGTTCATCATTGTGTATGCACAGAGGGCTTGTAGACTGCATGGATGTGAAGAGTAGCAGCTTTGGACTTCAGAATTGTTTTCAAACCATAGGACAGCCATTTTCAAATGATTATTTGTTTTTGAGAGTCAATAATGTTTTCAAAAGAAATATAAGAACAGGAAAATATTCCAACAAACCTATAACTACACTCACATTGGAATGGAAATTCCCCTATTAGGGAAGAAAAAATAAAAAGAAATTCTTTATATCTTCTAGTATTTATTTAGACTTGACGTCCTAGGCCATAGAGGAAGGGCAAAGAAGCCTTTGTATCCCGTCTTTCATGGCTCTGAGACCAAAAAGTGTGATATTTTCTGTGATAGCACATTTTTCACTAATTCCTGTCAGCACACTTGAGCTGTCGACCAACAGTAAGCAATCTCCTTTTAACGGTTAAGGCCATTTAACTGTAAAGGCACAAATTTACCTTAAAATATTTATGAGCAGGGGAAAGTCCTCTGCCTGGCTGGTACTAAAACAAAAAATACAGACCTTTCTATTGGAAGAATGGGAGTCAGTATGGGGTGTGTAGATAGTGGGTTTTCTCTTGTTTGAAAATTAATATTAAAATTTTAAAACATAAAGTTGTCAGTTCATTTAATTAACCCTTTTAAAATGTATTTTTTGTAATTAAGTATATTTCTTTGAAAATATTTATATCTTTTCTTTCCCAATGGCTCTAAATAGTCACTTCCCTCCATTTTGTTAAACAGTGTAGGTCATAGATCAGAGGAAATTTACCAAGAACAGTACAGAATAACAGAGTAGTACATGCATCAAAACAGTCAGTGCCTGGGTATGTCTTTAGTGGATTGTTTCTCAAAAGGTATAAAGGATAAAGGAACTCATCATTTCTATCACTTTTAGTTTGGGAAATATCTGACTTATAATAAGCTGCCACATGACAGATCCCAAGTCACTTTAAAGAGGGAAAATAGACAAGGACCTTATAAATACACACTCGACATCATAAAGAATGCCTTTGCCCCATTATGTCCTAATTAGCTATAAATTAAGTTGCATTGTGACAATATACTAATCAAAAGGTAGACTGTCATTTTACAAAGTGATAGACAATGGTGTGTATTTAGTATTACACTCTAATTGTATGAGATTGACTTCCAGCAGATTTAGAAATACTTCTGTGGTAACCTTGAATTATAGCTTAGACTTACAATTTTCATGAAATCTAGCAGCTTTTTAAATGTCTGAGAAAATACTCACCTTGAAATGAGACAGGAAATCTGTGATTGTTTCCCTTTGATTTGTCCAAAATATTAGAAAATATTAAAATACCTTGTTCCTGCCATAATAAAATATTATTGCACAAAAGGAAAGCACTAACTGTGTAAATTTGTGATTGATTTAACATGCGGTGATTTGGAAGTTATGCAGCTAATGGATTCAACGTGGGTAAAGCCAGTCTAGGCTTTGCCACTGTAGCACTGAATGCAGTGCAAGGCTGGAGACTGGCTTTTAAAACATTTATCATAATTTTAACTTGTAAATTAAAAATTGTTTATGGCAATGCATATTTAGTGACATTAGAATTTCTAATGACAGCGATTTGTATAGCTAACAAAGTGATTAAGTATTTTCAAAGAAAGAGAGGACTAAACTATTAAAGTTTTTTGAGTGACCATCATAAATACCAAGAGAGAAACACTTCTGTTTAAAAAGAATGTCCCTTCTGAATCAACAGATACATCTATGCCCTCAAAAAAGAGCAGCAGAAACTAGTATGTTTATTGGCTTTCTGGAAAATTATGGTTTTGCAAAACAGTCCCAGTTTTCAGTTTTCCTTGGCCCTGCAAAGGCATTAGGTCTGCATGCAAACTTCTCCCAGTGTGGCACATTCACAAGGAGAGGAGAAAGTCATTAATTGATGTTTGTTGATTTGAGGTTACCTTTAAATATTTATTTATTTAACCAGTCCACTGGAAGGTTTAAAGTCAGATTAAGGGAGGTGAGAGGTCACAGGGAAATTCCACAGTTGCTTCTGTGGAGAACCCTCATCCCTCCCTCTCTTAGCAGGGGCTTTGGAAAGTGAGCTGTTGCTATGCGGTTCACTCACTCAGTCAGATCGAAGCCCAGCTCAATAGCATTAAATTCACCCCCATTTGAGAGATTTGTCTTACAAAACCCTGAAAACTGCTCTGTACATGCATACATTGATTTTGTTGCTGGAATCTCCAGAGCTTTGATGAAAAGGCAGCCTCCACATTCAGGTAAAAGGGGTTTACCTCTTCAATATTAAAAAGAGAAGATTAAGGATTTCTACTGGACTAAGGCTGAACTAATCAGTAGCAAGAAAGGGTGAGAAAAGAGACCTCGTGCCTAACACTGCCTGGTTTTCTGTGGTGGGAGAAGTTAAAATTCCCTCATGTGACCTTCTGTGCAGTAGCTTACTGTGGCTTCATTCTGCAGTTAATGAAATGGCATTAGAGCACATGACCATATTTGTTTCCCATATTTTACAGATGACAGTTAGCTTGACTTTGTTCAGGATATTCACTTTAGTTCTAATCTTGACAATAAAAATGTTCTATGGGATGGAGGGATGAAAAGCATCTAAATGAAATCAAATCAGAAAGGCCTACCCAATTTAGAACTCACTCAAGATATATAATTGTTCTGCATCTTTGATATGAAGCAGAAGTCTATCACATCTACTTCTATAGAGATAGAAAAAGATGATTTTCATAATTTTTAAACTTTTTTCCCACTATAGAACAACAATGACTATCTTGGTCCAGTACTGTACTTGGCATTTGTCCTTGATATGAGCAACAATGGTACATTAATTTCTTTTCCTAGTCAAGATTACGTGCAACTTTATTTCCTTATAATCATCAGTGTATTAGAGTATCTTTAGGTAGTTTGCACATACCATCTCTCTCAGCAGGGATTTCCAGAATGAAATGAATGTACCTCTCCTATAAGAAGACCAATTTTACACCCTGTAGCACTAATTCCTATAATTATTTGTGTCCGTCCTAGCCATGATTTGGGTAGAGTGATATGAAACCTTTCTGAAATTATGGTGTAAGTAAGCCTTTAGGGGAGAAAAAGCTTAAATAAACTAGCCATGCTGTGAGATTTCCTTTACTCTAAGATATCTGAAAATGTAACAAATTTATCTCAAATCACGTCTTATCAGCTGTGTTTGATGTATTGTAAAAAAAAAATGCAATAATGATCCTGAGACAAATGCCACTGAAGCAGATCAAGCTAGATAAGAGAATTTCAGACATTAGATAACACTCATTTCCCATCCCTTATAGGAAGCACTTGGTTTGCCTTTTAGGCATGTGTTACCTGCACTTTCTCACGACTCACTCAGCATGGTGCATCATCTGCAAGCAGGGCTCCTTTTCCATCACTGGTAAATTACAACATCCCACTCAAACAACAGAGTGTGATCATCTATGAAACAAGATTCCTAGCTCCAAAACATCTAATATCTTCTGTCATTAAGTTAGGAAAGGGAGAAGGCAGGGAAAAGATGACAGCATTGTATTAAATTCTGAGACCTGACTAGTGAGCTGCAGGTGTAGACCCACTGTTATTCTCACTGAAGTCACCAACATTCTCTCCAAAGCCTGCTCTGAAAAGGGCATATTCAGTCAGTTGTGGTGATAGATTAAAATTGGATTAAGGACATGGGGGAAAAATCTTAGCAAACATTTTTGCAGGAAGTGTAAAGCTGGCTGAGGATATGATCATTTCTTTTAAGGGACAGAACAGATATTTTATTAAGTCCACCAAACAGGTATTTTCAGTTAGTTCCATGCCTTCTTTTTGAATTGTTTGTAGTTTTGAGTAAGTGAAAGTAACCAACTTTTAATTATTTGTTATATGGAATTGTAGTTTGAGTATTAAATATTGTATTTCTATAGTCATCTGCAAGCATTCCTAAAGTTCCAGGGTAAAAGCCAAATCATTTTTTTTTAAACCCTTGCCAGCCAATCCATAAAGATGCCTTTTTCACCTCTTTGATGTGATAAGGAAGTGTTAAATCAAAGCGAATCCCCTATTGGAGGCACCTTGGGACTGAACAGTGCTTAAGCCAATTGTTGATACTCTTGAGTGTTTAGACAGGGAACACACATCTCTCCCTGCAGATCACAGAGACCTTGACAGGCATCCTGTGCCACCTGCTATCACTTAATTATCATCATCTGGCTTCCTAGTTGGAAATAATGCCATTAGGCTCTTCTTAGTAAATATAATTGTTGCAATATATTCCAGATTACTTCATACCAGTATCATGAGACTATATTGTGGGAGGAGTTTTTTTTTTTTATTCACTCATTTTCATCTTTTATTTTTCATCACTTACTTTCATTTGTTCACGATTTTTCTTACAAGTTCACAGCAAACCCAAAAACACAAGACTATGATATAGCCACCATATGCTCAGTACACAGAGAACAATAATTAAGGTTAATCTGTGAAATTACAGAAAATAACTTTTTTAATTCATAGGTATTATTATGAGAGAATACAAACTGACGGAATAGAGGTAACTAAAAACAGGTTCTATACAAATAGCATTGGATTAGAGCTATATGCTAGTCAATGAGCAGGGGCTTCTGTTTACATAGCTTCTTCCTTGTGCCGATGACTTTGCTAAGTGAAGATTACAAGGAAGAAACCAATGGGCTATAAGAGAAGTAGGGCACTGTCATCTGCAAACCAGAAAGCACTGCCTATGGTTTGGCATTCCTGAAAAGGAGTAATGCTGCCACACATATGACAATTACTGGCCGGCTAACAGAGATGGCTCGGTGAAGATGCCATTCTCCCTGAAGATTATTTGGTTTTGTTCTTCTCATATTGTGTGAGAAATTGTATTGAAATCAGTGCTCATTTCTGTGACCCAAGTTCCCCTTTGGTGGTACTCCAGACAGCATTTAAAGATATATCATTATAATTGAAAAATTAATGAGCAAATATTATTTATGCATGCTTTCTTTCCTTGATCCATTTATGTAATAGTTTAATTTTCTGCATCAAGTTTAGTTTCCTGCAAACCTCAATAAAAATAAATAAAATATGACTGACACATTTTTCAGAAATGCTAAACATAGTCTGTTGAGCAAATATGGAAAATGTAATTATAATCTTTAAAATTTTTATAAACCGTTGTCTTCTACCTGCCATGGATCCTAATATAATCAGTGTGTGCAGGTTAGTGATCTTGTTAGTTGGTAGAAGCTAATAAAACTGTTTTTCATTAGTCAATTGTGCAAAGATTTCATTTGTTAACATAATTTCAAAACATGTTCTATCTAAACCCTTTGCTTTGAACATTAGCCCTTTATAAGGCCATTTTTCCCCTAGGGGTAACCCAATATCTGTGCAAACACTGTTTCTTTCATAATTGCAAAAAAAAGATATAAAAAATAAAGCATAAGGTTGACTTACCTTTTTCTGTATCTTTTAATTCTGCTTAAGTTTCTAGCCTTTCTTTGTGTTGTTTTGCGCATTCCTACACCTTGCAGTATTGTACACTGCGAAGACCTAGTAAGCAAGTTAAAGGCTGATGACGCTAACGAATCCCAGCGCAAATGACTGAATCGATAGGAAACCAGCCACTGCTGTTTAAGTGTATCGATAAATGTACCTTTATTTTCTCTTGAATGGATAAGTGTCGCAGTTAAGAGTCCTATGGATCTCTTAATTGAAAGTTAATTTTAAATCAATAAAGTGAGTCATTTAAATATTGATTGGCCCTTTCTACACGAATTGTTAGCTGATTTTTTTTTTTGCAACAACTTTGTTTAAATGCAATCAATAGCCCACAATCAGTATGTTCTATAAAAAATTGACAGATGTTCCCAAAATGCCTGCTAGGCATATTCTTATCTGTTTACATATGCAGCAAAGATATTCCTGTCCTATTCACACATACCAAGATCCTTAGAGGTCCAAGAACCCGTTTTTCTCTCTCTCTTTCCTTCTCCCAGACTCCCTTAAATACCACATTTCCCCTTTACTTTTAGACTCTTTTCTAGTGTATCTTAATCTATCATTTACATCTTCAAATGTTTGAAATGAAAACACCACCTGGATATTATATCCATCACTCAAACAACTCTATGATTGCAATTTGAACAAGAAAGTAGTGTTATATACCCATAAAATGTAAAAGACATTTGGAAGTACAGCCTTTGAAACAGTTATGTCATAATAAATTAGCATCATTCCATGTATAACAATTGTCTTCTAACAAAATGAAGCGTTTTTGCTTGTGTGAACATGTTTATCGCATACAAGGTTAGCAAATGCTTTTCATTCACGTAGCTTCACTTAGACATCATTTCTTCAGCATAGCCGTAAATAGTCATGCTTTCTTCCCTTCCAGTATGACAGCGAGAGCAGCCAAGTTTAAAGAATACAAATTCTATTATATGAACTTCATCCTGATTTGCCTAATAAAGAAAATGAATGTATATCCTTTAGCATATCAGAAAATATCAATATTCTGTCAATGGCTTTCTGCACACAATCCAGTGTTTCCCAGAGAGATGAGATCATCTAGAAACTGAACAGTGCTGTCCTCATGTCCTCAGTATCCTGTTCCACCATGGATTAGACAAGAGACAAGATTTGAATTAAACATATATCAGCAAAAACAATAACATTGAAAAGAGTCTCCTCTCTTTTTCTCAACATTGATAAGATTAAAAAGTACCAAGCTGGGCTGGAAAGATTGCTCAGTGGTTAAAGGCACTTATATGCAAAGACTGAAGTTACTGGTTTGATTGTCCAATGCCCATATAAAGCCAGATGTACAAAATGGTCCACATGTCTAGAGTTCATTTGCAGCAACAGGAGGCCGCCCAGTGTACTTATTCTCTTCTCCCTCACTCTCCTCTCTCCTCTCTTCCTCTCTCTAAAATAAATAAATATTTTAAAAAAGTAACAACGTAAATCGTACATCTTAGAGACTGTCCCAGTCCTGGGTCTAAGCTGCATCATTATGCCATTTTAACATTTTACTCTTTGCATAAACTCTTCCAAAGGGGCCTGAAAATTCACTCTTCTGTAATCTTGCATTATTGTTCTCTTAATGAGATATTCCTTATGCCCACTCCATTCCATCTCAGTGTCAGGAAAGCTATATCCAAAGGGAAGCTCAAAAGAAATGGTGGCCTATCATTATTCATATGCGTACAAACCCAGCCTGTGAAGATGCTGTGCCCAGGATCAGCCTTCAGATGTGACTGATAGATCTTATTTGTCTGATAGAGCTAGCCAGGGAAATAGAGCTACAGCTGGTTACTTCATTAGGTCCTCTCATTGATTGAACCCTGCTGAAGTGATGCAGAGGGCTCCTCAGATAACTGCTGGTAATAGAACAAAATGAATTCTTATCACAGAGATTGGAAAGGCCATTAACCCTGGCCTCCAATGCTTTTCAGAGGTCACAGACAGGAAGCCAAGCGGTGACTGGGAAAACTGTTTTCTGTCTAAGTACAGGTCATGTTAGAAGGGTGTGTGACTTTCTTCTCCTTTGGCTTCTCTATGGACGAAACTGTTGTACTAGCGGATGTTAATAACCAGCTGTAAATAAATATTAGAACCAGAAGAAAAATGAGAAAGCACTGGGATTTATTTCAATAAATATTTAATAAAAGAGCAATTGTTAGTGGGATATTTACTACCAGTTCTACTGTACTTTTAAAACGAATACTTTTTAGCCATATAAATTTGAAGGAAAAAATACATAGAGGCACTTAAAAAGGAAATTTAATAGGTAGTTATATGAAAATATTTCCTTCCTTTGTTTCTGCCCTTCCAGGATGGCGATCATAATTGCTCATGGCCGCCTCGCTTCCTGTCCTTGCGAGGGAGGAAGCCACTACCAGGGTATCTGGGAGCAGACTTGATGCTCTACTTGGCTTTCACCTGGCAGAAAGGAGCATAGATCTGAAGCACAGTCTATAATTTACATTTAATGCAACCTTCCAATTGACCAGAAGCTCCCAACCTAAGCCCTTGTCTCACAGCTGAGGACATTCTCACATTTGTCAGAGCTCCCGGATCAGCCAGAAGGACTCATCCGTTTAAAACCCAGGCAGCACATGGCAGTTTTGCTGCTCCTGTGAGAAGTCTGGGGAACAGCTGCTGGTCTGTCTTTCACATCCAGCCTGAGATGTGTAAACTCGTGTGTGTTAGGAGGGCTTAGCAAAGGAAGCACCTCATGGAAAGAAGTTGAGCCATCCTTCTCATGCTGAATATGCACTATTTGCATGTGTGTGCAGGGTGCACAACTGCACAAAAGGCTATTTTTAACAATATGTTGGTGGCTTCTATACTTATGACTATGATTCAATTTCAGTGTCTGTGGTTGTGTGGTATTCTCTGTTGGAGCCAACCTTTCACTAGGAGTTGGTTTATTTAAATGTAATTGGGTCCTGTGGATGGAAAAAAAAATGCTACTGATTTTATGTCTTTGGAGACCCACCCAGACATTTGGTTTGGCCTTCCATACATAAATAATAACAAGAAGGTGTATGCTGTCATTGCTCTGCTTGAAACACCAGAAGTGGTTTGGCAGCAAAGAAACCAAAGCAGATTACTCCGGATAAACATAGAATCAGATTCTTGTAAGCATGATGTTATGTGAATGTATATCTTCACATGTAGTTATACACACTGCAAGAATGGAGGAAACCCGATGAATGCTAAGAATGATGGCATCATAACTACTTTTAACAAAGAGAAGGCCTTAATTTTGTCAGCTTTTTATTTTACCATGAGTTCATGTTTCATAGAGCCAACTATTAAAGGAACCATCTTTAGAAGTGCATTTAATAAGCCACATCCAGAGCATCAGCATCTAAATTAAAAGCTGACTTCTGTTGTGAGTTTATAGGTTGCTTTTTAGTATAAACCTTTTTGATTTACTTGCTGCATGACTTAATAAATATGCCTTTAAGATAAATTAAGTAATTGCTTTCTTTTATCTCAATTATCAAGAGTTTTAGATTGAGTTTCAGATGTCTTGGGGAACGAGACAGAGTGCAGGAATTTCAGGTAGTGACACTTGGGATGAAGTGCTCAAAAATTTTCATGCTTGTACAAGTGGAGCTGTGCACCCTACGTCTTAGTAGCAGATGACCAAGTTCAGTACATGTTGCTTAATACAGAACAGGCATTAGTTTTCTTTGTTGGATTTCAGTCCAAAGATATTTGATAAAAGTATTTTTTTTCATATAATCAGCAGCAATTTAAGTCAAACTGAAGAAACAGAAGCACTTTAGAGAAAAAGATAGGTTTGCCTCTCGCCTGTGTTAGTTAAAAAAAGTCATAAATATTGATTTCATATATACACTTAAAGTTCTATAATATTTTAAGAGTTAAAGAAAGGAAAGAGTTATTGTAAGGGTAAAAAGATTATCAGTTTAATGTGTGTCTTTCTGTGTAACTCATCGTAAAACTCACAACTGTAGGCAAAATATGTTGTGGTTTTTTGTTGTTTTTATTTATTGTATGACATTCGTCTGGAATAATATCCCACAGAAATAACTAAGCTGTATTTATCTATAAATGGCAAATATTATTGAGTATTGAAGACAGTGGTAGTGGCTGGAAATCAAGGATCATGCATTGTCACAATGTTTGAAAAGTCCATTTAAAGCTAACCTGTGGCTGTTCTTAGGATTATGTAAGGTTACCAGAATTATATAGAGATGAAAATAAATATTCCAAAATAAGCCTTTTGAAAGTTTCTGAAACTAATTAGTTTGGTGTGTTTTATTTCTTGATAACATCAAACTTTTCCAGTGTTACTCTCTTTTTCTTTAAGTTCTCAAACTTTTTTGTTATATTTTCTTGAGAATAGTTACAAGAAAAGGAACATTACAATTTTGTGAGCCAAAAATATAATCCTTCAGTATTTTTACATTTCTCAGGTATTTCAATGATAAAATGTGTGGTTGAATTGGAAAGTTGAAAAAGATGTCTGGAAATCAACTTTAAAACCTTTGTTTTAACTTTTTAAAAGATTTAAAATCTTTCCAACCTGTTTGGTTTTCATATAAAAATTTTCCCACTTTTTGTAGATGTCATATGAAATTTTATGATTTCTGATTTGCATACTGGCATTTTTATATTGTTTTGAAACTATTGTTTGTCTGGAATTCACATTCTCAAGATTATGCCTAACACGATCTATAATGCAGAAATGCTGGTGATCTGCTATTGGATGGGTTCAGGTGATATGGCAGTTGGTGGCTGTGTCCCTCCATAGTATTCAATCTTAATGATCTGGTTTTGTGTTCTGAGAGGCTTGTGAATACCTCTAGACACCTGGAATAACATTCCTTGGCAATACATGAGCACTTGATTTAAAAACATTTCACAATTTCAGTTTCTAAAAATCAATTTATTTTGTAAAATTGATGAAACATTTTTTTCTCTTCTAGAGGAATTCCCTTTTGGTTTAATCTTCATGATCTACTAGTTCATCTTCACATGATCATGTGACTTTATAATACTCCTCATTGTACCAGTCTTCCATAACACTGACTGCAATCATTATAAAAAAAGAAGAAGAAGAAAAAAAGAAGAAGAAGAAGAAGCAGCTAAAATGTTGCAACTGCACAAATCAAAAACAAACCTTGTTTTTCTGGTAAAGAGAAAAATTGTATATTAATGTGTTAAAAAGGAATTTAGATCTTTTTCTTTAGCATTATATAACACCCACCAAAGAGCTTATCTAGGCTACTTGTACAGTTTATTACCCTGGAAACAATGTGCCTAAGAATTCCAGGATATCTTTTACCAATATGCAAAATTACCGTGTGTCTGGTTGTAAGAAGGGGGTCTATAGCAGCCACTAGATTATTCACATTCCCAAATAAGAACTGCTATTTGTCAGAACTCAGAAAAAAAAAAATTGGAACACATACTTTGAAATGTACTGAAAAATTATGTTCCACTTTCTTTAACGCTGATGGGGTTGATGTCCTTCTAAAATTTCACTTCACCACACTGACCACAATCTCTTGGGGATCAGAGCCTTTCGGACTTCCTGACTGTGTGGACAGACTTCTTTCCCTCCTATTATCTGCTCAACAATACACTGAACTTAAGAACTTCCAGGGCTTTTTTTTTTTTTTTTTTATGGATAGCAATAATTTCAAATTCACCTTTGTGCTTTTGCTCCTGAGGTTTCAACTTTAAGCACCCAGTCAAAATCAATCTACTTCAGTGATGTAGAACACAAGCAACAGAGGCATAAGGCAGAAAGACCACACAACTCAAAATTAAGTATTAGAGATAAAGGAAATGTCATATCTAGTCCTTTATTAGAAGAAGGGAATGTGGAGAATATGGAGTTGATCATTAAGTAAAGAAACAACAAATAATAGTGAAAATGTTTAGCAGATGTATTTCTTAGCATCTGAGTCAAGGAAGATTATTTGGAGTACTGTTACCATGTGGAGATAGACTTTATTTAGAAGACCTAAAGTAATGAATATGAACATAAGTTGAAAAGTATGAATGAAGTCTTGGGCAAGCATGAAAGACTAAAAGGTTTACAATGTGAAAGAGAGCATAAACATGGAGGGTTGTAAATATAGACTCTTCATCTATTTCCACTGCTATATTAAGATATTATAACACTATTAGCTTTTCAACAACAAAAATATATTTTTCACCGTTCTGAAACGTGGATTAAGCACAGCACAGCATCTTCATTGTTGGTGAAAGTCTACTTCTTCTAATGTACTACTTCCTACTGTGTTCTCACATGACAGAAATGACTCTACCTTTCTATGGTCTCTTTTTAAAGGATACTTTGTCCCCACCTCTTAATATCATCTCCTTGGGGGCTTAGATTCAGACCTTCTCACGCACAAATAACTATTTGAGATAAAGTTGAATTGTTGTACAACCTTATGAGGACTTGGCCTTGACCTTGTAGACAGTATTTGTAAGTTGACAAAAATAATTGCTGACTATAGCCAAGAAGAAAGTCAAAAGATCCTTAATGTATACTGCTTTTCCTAGCAGTTTCATGAATCAGTCACATAGCTAATTGATAGTGTAAAAGAAGCTGCTGATTCCCAACTCAGCATAATTTTTTTATCATGTTGTGCTATTTACATTGAGTGGAAGAATTTCAAAGATGATAATTGCCTATGTTTTATCATTTGTCTATAAAACATTTCTCAAAATTGCAAATGTCATAGAAAATAATGGAAATATACATACTTAGGTGTTCTGAATGACATGTCCAGAGCTGATGGCAATTTTGGAATTAAACCCCCCTGGAGGCACTGTATTGTTGGGGCAGGCTTGTCAATATTATAGCCAGCTTCTTCTTGCCAGTGTTTAACACACTCTCCTGTTGTCCATCTGATGTTGGTCAAGAGGTGATGTCAAACCTCTGCCCATGCTATCATTTTCCCCTGCCATCATGGAGCTTCCCCTCAAGTCTATAAACCAAAATAAACCCTTTTACTTCCATAAGCTGCTCTTAGTCAGGTAATTTCTGCCATCAATGTGAACCTAACTGCAAAAGTAAACTTGGTACTAAGAGTGGGGTCATTGTTGCTAGAAACGTGACTGTGTGGCTTTTGGAGCTGATTTTTGAAAGAAATGTAGAAGGATTTGAAACCTTGTCCTAAGAAATGCCTTTCAGTGCTGTAAGTACAAATTGGTGGAATGTTCTGGTCAGAATTGAAAGACTTGAATGTAGTAAAAACTAAGGACTATGAGATTTGGCTTATGAGGGTGAGAAAGAGCTTTTCATGGACTGAGCTAGAAGCAGTTTGTGTGAGAGGTTTGCTGTTATGCCCATGGCCTGAGAACTTGTGAAGGGTTGCATTTCATAGAAATATACTGGTATGAGCAGACGGATATGGCACAGAAAAAAATGAAATCTTTGGGCCCAAACTGCTGTCTGTTCAGCTATAATTGTTTGAGAGATTATGACCATTGAGCCTGGGCCAGCTGACCTGCATTTGGACAACAGGAAGAATGCAGACTCTTTGGAAAGGTCCTGAATGCTGAAGGGTGTCCTGTTCTTCAAAGTCTGCTTTATTCCCCTCTGGATTAACAAATTGGCAGCCTACGTGGTATTATGGAGTATCACAAATGAAGGAAAGAGAGGGTAATTGAATTTGCAACATGGTTTTGTTTTTTGGAAATGGTCACAGGCAGTGTGAAGCAGGCTTGTTGGATTAACTGCATGGAGACCTGATGGAACCATGAGGATAAACCATGGGTTGCAGTGGAGACCCAATGGAGATGGCAGGACTATAGGATGTCTGCCAAGAAGAGCTGCTGGTACCAGATAAGGTTTTCCAGGACTGTGAGTAGCCTAGCTGAAGGGGCAGAATTGGAACTCCAGAGACTTGTTGCTGGTTAGAATTATCCAACTTGGAGACTTGTCATTGACTAGAGTTGTTGGACGTGGAACTGCAGAGTTTGATGTTTGCCCTGTTTAATTCTTGTATTGGTTGAATATTTCTTTGCTATTCCCAATGCCACCTTTTGCAATCTGAATGTTTATTCTGTACCATATTGGTTTTTTTGTTGTTTGTTTGTTGCTATTATAGCTCAGTTAAAAAAACCTTGGACTATGGGGATGTTTGAACATAATTGGGTCTGAAAAATCTATGGGAACTTTTAAGGTTAGACTGATTGCATTGTGTTTTACATCATGTATAGTTATAAGTTTATGGGGACCAGGAGTAGAATGTGGTGGTTTGATTCAGGTGTCCCCCATAAACTTAGGTGTTCTGAATGACATATCCCCAGCTGATTGCAATTTGTGAATTAAACCCTGGACATTGGGGACAACCTTATGATTGTTACAGTCAGCTTCCTCTTGCCAGTGTTTGACACAATCTCCTGTTGCTGTTGTCCATCCTATGTTGGCCAGGAGGTAAAGTGATGTCCACTCTCTGCCCATGCTACCATTTTCCCCTGCCATCACAAGCTCTTTTTTTTCCAATAAGCTGCTGTTGGCTGAATGATTTCTGCCAGCAATGTGAGCCTGACTGCAAATATGATTGATAGATAGATAGATAGATAGATAGATAGATAGATAGATAGATAAAATTTATCTTATTTTCCATAATAACTTAACTCCAGAGACTTAAATGTTCTGAGTTCCTTCTATTGGTGCCTCCTTTGCCCCCACAGTAGTGGTTTATTGTTTTGTTTCTTTTGGATTCAAGCTTGTTCAAGGGTACAAGGTTATTTCCACCTTACTATGTCTAAAGGTTCCTTCTTACCTGCAAGGTTCTGAGTAAAAGTGTGTTAATTTAAATGTTTTTTTTTTTTTTGTACTATGAATTTAAATTCTGTCTCTTTGAGACCTTTAAATATTTTTTATTGTTGCATGTACAAATTTCCAGTAAGATGTAAATAATTTGAGAAATGGAAAATAAGGAGTGTAGGCAAATTATGGTAGGTTAGATAATAATAAGCAAAGTGCAGAGGAAGTTAAATGAACTGTCAGGGATTAAAATGATGATACACAGTAGAATTTTACAGATCTTGAGAGTTTAATAGATAAGTTTTCATTTTATGTGTTATAAAATAATTTTAACAACAGTTTCTGTGTTTAAATGAAAGAAAAGCTATATGAAAGAAAAGAGAGAAATTGAGAAAGCACTGAGTTTTGCTCATGTAGTGTTTTTCCCTGTATCTGTTTCAAAACAGTCTTTTTACTTAGTCTTCTTCTCATTTATAGAAATGATATTGCTTCTTTAAAAATATTTGCTTATCCAAACTCTCATAGTTCATAAAATTAAAAGGCAAATTGATAGTTTGTTTCAGCACTCAGCCAGATCCTCCTTGACCATGACTCTCAAGGAAAGTGTGGGAGGTAACTTTATTGTCATTTTGCAACAAGTGTATACTTTTATTTCACCCTCCAGAGCTTTGTTTCAAGCAAGAATATTCTTGGACTTCAAAGAACTAGATGCATACTACCTGTGCATCCACACAGCAGTCACAAGCAGGCATTAGAGAAGGGAAAATGGTGCATCGTGATTCTATTCTACCATGTGTGATTGTATGAGAACAGATGAAAGGAGGAATGATTGTTCTTAAAGCTGGCATATAACTTTAAAGGATTATAAACTTTCACAGCTTTGGAAAGAATATAAAGTAATTTCATATGTAATAAATACTCAATTAATTAGATTTAGAAACAGAGTGATGTGGGAAAAAAAGCCCCACTTTATGATCTAGATGATTGTCCTCTGCTCCTTTATTGACTAAAGAAACTCTTGGATAGAGATAGAGCTCTGGGTATGGCAAACAGGCTGGGGCTTTGAGACACGTTAAAATGGACCCTCTACCCTCAAGGAAGCCTCCTAGAAGGCAGAAGCAATGTACACACACACACACCAGGTAAATAGCCACATTTTGAGTTACTTCAAGTTCAGGATTGTTTGGAGGAGCATTAGAAATGTTTGTGGGGGTTTGGTGGCCATGCCATTTTATAATCCCAGCATTTGGGAGGCAGAGGGAGAGGGTCTGTTGGGCAAGCTGGCTAGCTAGATGGCCAAACTGGTGAGTTATGGGTTCAAATGAGAGTCCCTGCCTCTATAAATAATGTGAAGACTGACCAAGGAAAATACCAGATGTCAACACATGCACATGCACAATCATGGGTGCGCTTACTTGCATATAAGTACACCCACACATAAAAACATACACACACTCACACATGCACAAAAGTTTAATCATTAAGAAAATCCCACAGATCAAACAGTACTTTTTTTTTTAACCTTTTATTTTTTTATTATTTTTTTTGGAGAGAGACACACACAGAAAGACAGAGAGAGAGAGAGAAAGAGAGAGGAAGACAGAGACGGGCCTGGCAGCAGTGTCTCAGTTGCTGCGAACGAAATCCAGATGTGTGCGCCCCCTTGTGGTCAAGTGTGACATTGCGCCCTTGTGTCACTTTGCATCTGGCTAAACGTGGGACCTGGAGATTGGAACAGCTGGAGATTGGAACCAGTGTTCTTAGGCTTAGGAAGCAGGTGCCTTAACGCCTAAGCCATCTCTCCAGCCCCAAACAGTACATCTTTATGAGCAAAGACAGTGTCAGGGATTCCACTGAAGGTTGAAAGTTGGTGACTGTAGGGAATGTCTCAAACTAAGTGGGCAGAGGAAAGATCTGATAGTGAGGCAAGGTTTTTCTCCACTAACAGTGTTTTGGATAAGTGTACAGGGGAGGGGAGAGTATAGAATGCCATGTGTTATGCTCCATCACACATCTTCCTGCTCTTCTTTGAGCCAGTCTCTTAATGATTCCAGAACCTCCCCCTGACATAATGACTTCTTAGTCCGGCCTTTGTCTCTGTCCCTTGTTCGCTCTACATGCACACATGTGCCTTCTCACAATCTTGCCTGCTTGATTCATTTACTTGCCTTTATCAACAGAATGTCTCAAACCAAAGATATTCAGAACTACTAATTCTAGGTCCTCTCTTCCTTTCCAAGTTGCTTCACCTGCTTTTTACTACACATTAATGAATGGAACCTCTGTTCTTTGTATTTCTTGGGGCAAAACCATTAGACTCATCCTCAGTCCCTCTCATTCTCCTGCATTCCTTATCAACCCCACTAGAATGTCCTACTACTTCTTTGAACAATGTAAGAGTTACTTTACTGCCTCTATGGTCAAAACACAACCATTTTACATGATATAGCCAGTGACCATATTTCCATACGTTTTGTGATTTTTATTTTTGTGCCTCAAACTTCTGGAAGTTATCTTCCTTTGGCTGCTCTCTAATGATGTTCTCCTGTGTTCTGTGCCTGTCTGCTTTTTGTGTGTCAGTATTCTTCTGTGTCACTTATTAATTTCTGTTGTATAGAATTCTGCTCACTGCTCTCATGTTGCACACTTATTTGTTCTACATGAGTTTGTCATTCATTCACAGCCGTTATATAATACTCCTTCCAAATATCTTAAACGTGGACTTCCAAGATTTAGGTGCATCAACTTAAATGTTTATTAGACATCTTTATTTATATTCATGCTCTAAAGTGACTGAATCATCTTCTCTTTCAGTCCTACATTGAACTTTCTAAATTTTCTTATCTCTGTAGTGACTCAATCATCTGTCTTCACCCATCATTTCTTCTGGGAAATATTAGGTTGAAGTGCAGTATATAATCTAGGTTTCTTTCATTCTTTCTTTCTCCCTTTCATTGCATTTTCTTTCTTTTTTCTTTTCTTCCAGCAAACCTCTGTTTCTGTAAACCATCCCAAAGACAAAAGTATGCTCATGATGATCTTACTGAAAATTCTCATCTTACCAACATCCAGGGATCCTTTGCCAATACATGCATTCAGATAAGGAAGAAAAGAAATGGCTGCTTCTCAGAGACAATTTCTTTCTCTACTGCCAATACAGTCCAAAGAAATGAAGTTCCAACCCCCATCACTCTGCTTGCTCATTAATGACTGATTGAGTGATATATTAAATAAATATTTTATGGGTATGCATAAACTCATAGTATGTTCCAATAGTACATTTCTGGGAGCCAAGAAGCTCCATGGAGGCCTTTCTGATCTTCCTTTTCTGGAATCATGTAAGTGTTCACTACATTTCCCTCACTCGATATGTTTCATTTGCCCATGTGCTTAACAATTTTGAGGTCAATGCCATGAGTATGATTTTTGGCTATTTAACTATATAAATTTGACATTGGGCATATGTAGAAAATTCAGAACTATGAAAAACTAAGAAATATTTGCCTATAATTTAGGAATATTTCTATATCTATGTAATGACAAACTTATGTTAATAGTTTAAGTTCTGCTTTCAAAAATGAGCTAGAAAGATTGCTTAGCAGTTAAGACCTTGTCCGAGAAGCCTAAAGACTCAGGTTTGATTTCCCAGTACCCATATAAGCCAGATGCACAAGGTGGCACATGCATCTGGTGTTCATTTGTAGCAGCTAGAGGCCCTGGTATGCCCATTCTCTTCCTCCCTCCTCCATCTCATAAAAACTAATTTTTTTTTAATGAATTGTACTGGGCATGGTGATGCACACCTTTAATTCCAGCACTTGGGAGGCAGAGATAAAAGGATCCCTATGAGTTCAAGGCCAACCTGGGACTACAGAGTGAATCCAGATCAGCCTGGGCTAGAATGAGACTCTGCTTCAGAAAGAAAATTGTTTTAACTTCTTCAAGTTTTTAGTTCATAGGTGTATATAAGAAAACAAAAGCAACTCTGCATAGGAAATCAATAATTTCTCTCATATATTTACTCATAAACAATAGTTTATTTTAAGCAGTGGCAAATGTTCCATGTCAGTCTATTTAAGTCATAGTCAGAAAACACTGTTCAAAGGTTTTGTTTGTTTTGCAACAATTACTTAGAAGTACTGAAAATGATAACTTAGATTTCATCTGTAAAATGACTATGGGAGCAAAAGAGGAGATTTTTTAAATTGTTATTTTTTTCTTAAATAGAAATCTTGTATGGACACATGTGTCAGTACCATCATTTCCCTCCTCCCCATTACACTGTAGGCCATGAGAGGAGATAATTTTAACCCCCTTTTATTTTATTTATTTGTTTTTTTATCTGTGAATGCCTAATAAAGTATTTAAAATGTTTGGTTTACTATGAATTGTTTTGGAAAGAAAAATGAATGTTCTCTGTTTCAGTGGTGCAATCTGTAACACTCGTGATTTAGGTCATTTAGGAATAATCTAGAAAATGTGTTTGATCCAATATGTGTGTGTAGGTGGAGATTTTTAGAGTTTTGTAGACGTCTACATTTGCAGAATTGCATGTTCTTTTCATGTATCTTTTCATTGTGTCATTTCTCTAGCGGATGGTGCAAGTACGGAGGGACTAAAAAAAGTACTCTCTTTTATAAGAGAGAAGTCTAGGGCTGATTTGTATAACACTATTCGTCATTCAGAGTTCACGTTCTGTCACTGTAACTTTTATATGTGGCCACTGATCAATCTTTACAACTTTACAAGTGCCACACTTATTACACCTATAACATTAACTAAAGGGTTCAAAATTTTTTCAAACTAGGTTGCTTAAGATATCAATGTGTAGTAACATTTTCTATGTCAAAATAGTCAACAAAGGGGCAGGAGGGATGGCTTAGTGGTTAAGACACTTGTCTGAAAAATCAAAGGACCCATGTTCAATTCCCTAGGACCCATATAAGCCAGATGCACAAGGTGGCACATGCATCTGGAGTTCATTTGCAGAAGCTGGAGGCCTTGGTGTGCCCCATTTTCTCCCTCTCTATCTGCCTCTCTCTCTCTTTTTTCCTCTCAAATTAATAAATAAAAATAAAAAGTTAGCTGGGCGTGGTGGTGCACACCTTTAATACCAGCACTCAGGAAGCAAAGGTAGGAGGATTGGCGAGAGTTCGAGGCCACCCTGAGACTACATAGTGAATTCCAGGTCAGCCTGAACTAGAGTGAGATCCTCCTCCAAAAACCAAAACATTAATTAATTAATTAATTAAAATTAGCCTATAAATAATAGTGATATTTTAGAGGCCTAAATCACTACCCTAAGTGGTAGAATAATACTGTATGGTTTGTAGACATAATCTAAACCACTTAAGTACCCAATTACTATTCTTTTCTTAGACTATCTTGTGCTCATCATCAGGATAAATAATTAGAAATTGTTCATGGGGTTGGAGAGATGGCTTATCAGTTAAATGCTTGCCTGTGAAGCCTAAGGACCCCCGTTCAAGGCTCAATTCTCTAGGACCCACATAAGTCAGATGCACAGGGGGCACATTCATCTGGAGTTTGTTTTCAGTGGCTGGAGGCCCTGGTGCACCCATTCTCTCTCTTTCTCTCTCTTTCTCTCTCTCTCTCTCTACTTGGCTATTTCTGTATCTCTCTCTCTCTCAAAAAGAAAGAAAGAAAGAAAGAAAGAAAGAAAGAAAGAAAGAAAGAAAGAAAGAAAGGAAGGAAGGAAGGAAGAAATTGTGCATGGCACAGTACTACTTCTTGACATTGGGCATATATGGAAAATTCAGAACTATGAAAAACTAATAAATGTTTGCCTAAAATCTAGGAAAATTTCTATATCTATGTTAACGCCAAATTTATTTTAATAGTTTAAATTCTGTTTTAAAAAAGTGAGCTAGGGCTGGAGAGATGGCTTAGCAGTTAGGGCGCCTGCCTGCTAAGCCTAAGAACTGGGTTCCAATCTCCAGGTCCCACATTTAGTCAGATGCAAAATGATGCAAGGGAACAATGCTACACTTGACCACAAGGGGCGCATGCATCTGGATTTCATTCATAGCAGCTGAGAGACTGCTGGCACGCCCATTCTCTATCTGTCTCCCCCCCCCTCTCTCTCTGACTCTCTCTCTCTGTGTCTCTCTCCAAAAATAAAAAAAATTAAAAAGTGAGCTAGAAAGATGGCTTAGCAGTTAAAACCCTTGTCTTCTTCACTAATACACTTAATATTCACTGATCAATGTCGAGGTCAATGCCATAAGTATGATTTTGGCTATTTAATTATATAAATTTGACATTGAGCATATGTAGAAATTTCAGAACTATGAAAAACTAAGAAATATTTGCCTATAATCTAGGAAAATTTTTATATCTATGTTAATGGAAAATTTATTTTAGTAGTTTAAGTTCTGTTTTTTTAATAAAAGTAAGCTAGAGAGATGGCTTAGAAGTTAAAACCCTTGTCTGAAAAGCCTAAGGACCCAAGTTTGATTTTACTATCACCTGACATTTTTGAAGTTTATTTCCATTTTCACCTATTGGATCTTGAGTATAGTTATGTTAAGTCATTTGGACAATGTGAGAAAGACCAAAATTAGTGGGACTGATACTTAAGTTCATTTTTTGGTCAGTTTTTTAGAATTTACACTCAGTACAAATGTATCCAAAGGAGCAGTCAAAATTCTCTTGATGACATACTTGCTTGAGCAACACAGGCTTCTGGACCAACATTGCAACAATAAAAGTAGGTGGTTTTATTCACCAAAGTCTTACCTTTTACTGTTGCTTTACTAAAAATTTTAAGCAAGAGAATGAATCTGTGGTAGCTACAAATGATTATCACTTTGACACTGAGAAGACTTTTTCTAGTTTCTCAAATCAAAAGCAAATGTTGGTTTCATGAATCATGGTTCTGAAGAAGAATGCCCAAATGAGTATGGCTGAAATAAAATTCAGGGAATCCAGAAATTACAGAGTATACAAATACATTTAAGGCTGGAGAGATGGCTTGGTGGTTAAGGCACCTACCTGCCAAGCCTAAGAACACCAGTTCCAATCTCCAGGTCCCATGACTAGCAAGACACAAAAAGTGATGCAAGGGCACAATACCGCACTTTCCCACAGTGGCTGTGAGGCTGCTGGCGCGCCCAATCTCTCTCTCTGTGTCTATCTCTCTATCTCTCTCAAATTAAAAAAAAAAAGCACATTTAAATAGTTGTGAAAAGATTAAATTCTACAGTTTTATTCAATTAAGTACAGGACAGGCATAGAAGGAATGAATGTAACTGTAGAAATCTTTCAGATAAAGGTACAAGAGTAGCTCTCAGAGCTTCCAAGAGCCAAATAATGTGACTTATATAAATAAATGTTATTTTCTTGTGGACAAATACCACTCTTTTAAATAGCATTCTCCTTAAAAGTATTAAAAGAAATAGTGATTTTTCTTGTAAATGGATAAAAAAGCACGGATGGATGACCACTTTTTTTTCTTCTACTAAACATAATTTCAGAAGGTTTTTGACCTTGTATATGATTATTGAGAAAAGAAAACTTGATATCTGTTCAGAAGGTAGAGGGTTTCAGGGTTAAAATCTAGTTTTGAAACAATCTGGAAGAACTTTGAGGATATTAAGCTAAGTGCAATAAGACAGTCACAAAAGAAATATATTGCCAGATTTACTTCTATGTGGCATCAACAGTAGTTAAATTTGTAGAGTGGAACGTTGGTGGTGAAGGACTGGGGGAAAGGGAGCAGGGAGTCACTAATCAAAGAGCATAAAATCTCAGATATGCAATCTAAGTTCTACAGACCTAATGCACAGCATTATGCCTAGAGTCTTCAACATTTTATATATCTATCTATATAATCTATCTATCTATCTATCTATCTATCTATCTATATATATATATATTATATATATATATATATATATATATGTAAAAATTTAAGAGGATAGATATAGTGATGGATATCTTCACAACAATAATAACATAATAAAAGCAAAATATGAAACATGAGGAAAATAGTTGAACTAATAAGCCAGTGCTTAGCATGAACCAAGGCCCCGGTGAGGCAGAGCAGCAATCAGTTTTAGATCTGAGATGAATCCTACGTGGACCAGCAGCCACAAAGCCAGTACAACAAGCTGTGGAATGAAAATTATTCCAGAGAGCATAGAAACTCTGATGAATTTCATAAGGACATAAATCTACGTTTCTGGACTACTACTTGAAACATAGTAGCAAAATATAACACTCGAAGTATGATCATAGAAGTCTGACCTTTCAATTTCTAAGTAATCAGAAGTGAGACAATATTATGTGGAGAAATGTATTAAGGATTAGTAAATTTAAGAAAAAAATACTGTTTCAGTAAGAGCACTTTAAAATATAATATATTAACAAGATGTATGAGTATTTTCGTGAGCCTAATTGATATCAGGAACTTATTAATTTCTTTGAAGCCCCATTATATTGAGGTCATAGATGACTCAAGAAGTAACAAGGATAGCCGGGTGTGGTGGCGCACACGAGTTCGAAGCCACCCTGAGAATACAGAGTGAACTCCAGGTCAGCCTGAACTAGAGTGAGATCCTACCTCGAAAAACCAAAAAAAAAAAAAAAAAGTAACAAGGAAAAAAGTGATTACACATTCTTGGTTTTGGAAGCCCCATGAGTTAGTACTCCCTGACAATATAGAGGGGAAAAAAACACCCTTCTGGGTCAAACAAGACAGGGTAGGACAAAGGAGCATTACTTCTCCCAAAAATAAAAATTACAAAGTCAGTCTCATTCAGGTAATTGACCAAGCAACCATGATGCACTTAGGAGAAAGCATAGCAGATCCACAAAGATGATGTTGCTTGGTTACTCAAAACCATCTGGTTGCATGCTGAGTTGCTCAGCTTAGAGAGGAGCACTCTTTGTGTATGCCTAGAGAAAGCGGGAAGAAGACCACTGGAAACCATTTTTCATTGTAAACTTCCTTCCTCTGAAGACTGACTTCACTTTGGCATTGCCCAAGCAAGCTCAGAGGTCTGTTTCAAATGCAAACTACCATGATGGTAATAAATGTTGAATTTGATGCATTTTTCTAAGTATTAATCTTGTTATGATGAATGTGCTTTAAAAGAGCTTCAGCTGTTTTTTAGAAAGAAAGAAAAAAAGCTCACTTCTTAAGCTTCTTGGCTCAGGACTCCTGGGGCCTGCCTGGAGGCGCACTGTCCAGGGGAGGACAGAGCTTTGGAATCAGACTGGCTCTCCAAACCCTCCCTTGTATTTGCTCTATTCCTTTGGAAAAAATTACTTAAACTGTCTGAGCTTTGATGTCTCATCTCTCCCATCAAAAGAGTGATGTTTCTGTTACTGATTACTATGAACATTGAGTAAGAAAATGCACATTACATTCTTAGCACCTAAAAGGTTTCCAACAAATAGAAAATTAGTATTTGGGGATTAGAGGTTTGCAGATATCTTCTCTTGTATTCCCAGTCTTTGAAATATCAACATAGAGTGAGTCACACAGCTTGGGTAGCAGTGGGAGATTGTCCAAAATGAAGTGGAGGAAGGGGGTAGCCAGATGGGTTGTTGAGTGAACATTTGTTGCAACTTGTGGAATCTAAAATTTAGTTTTATTAAAACAAATGTAATAAGTACAAAAATTGAGAACTCTACTTATCTTACTGGATACAGTAATATGGGCTTCAATATAGCACTGAGGACTGTAGAATACATTTTTCTTCTAGTATTCTAACAGGTATTAGCCTTACCTGGTTCAGGATACAGGATGTAGACATTTGAATGAAAATATCTTTCTCAGGGGACTTTGCTGTACTTTGCTCTAGCATTACTTGATAATCTGTGAAGATTCTTAGGAGCAATTTTGGTTTTAGTATTTTCTCAGTTTGGTGACATACATCTATCTTATTTTAAGTGCTAAGCATTTTGCTAAAAGTAATGCATTAGTAAATTAGTGGAAGGAGATGAGATATGCAAGTTTTGTAGGTAAATAGAGAAGTTACTGCAGCAATACATTCCATAGACCTGCAGTGTATGCCTGATTCTGGATATTATGGAACCATATGTGTGTATATATATTTATTCATTTATTTGGGAGAGAGAAAGAGAGAGAGGAAAAGAGAATATTGGTGCACTAGGGTCTTTTGCCATTGCAAATGAACTGCAGACTCATGTGCCACTTTATGCATCTGGCTTTATGTGGGGACTGGTGAATTGAACCCAGGCCAGCAGGTTTTTCAAACAAGTCATATAACTACTGAGTCATCTCCCCAGGCCCTGCTTTTCTATACCTACATACCTGTGATAGTGTTTAATTTATAAATTAGACACAGTAATAGATTAAACAGAATAATTTACTAAATAATTACTAAAAGTCAAGAACTTTTACCTTTTTACTTAAATTAAGAAGAAGTCTGAGGGTTAGAGATGGCTTAGCAGTTAAGGTGCTTGCTTGCAAAACCTAAGGACTCATGTTTGCCTCTGCAAGTCTCGTGTAAGCCAGATGCATAAAGTGATGCCAAGTGCAAGGTTGCACATGCGTACAAGGGAGTGCATGTGTTTGGAGTTCAATTACAGTGTCTAAGGCCCTGGTGTGCCAATTCTCTTACTCTCTCTCACATAAAACAAAATAGGCCAGTCTGTTGGGCTCACCTCAAAAAAAAAAAAAAAAAAGTTTCTCTTTGTCATGTTCAAATTATAAGTATTACTACTCTTCCTTTTTGGGTCCATTACCAGGTAAAATAAGGGCTTTTTCAAACAAAGACTGCAATCATCTGACAGGCAATCTGATAAGTGAGGAGGTTGTTGAGTGACTAATGTAAGGGCAGCTCATACAGCATGGACACCCTGGGCAGAAAGCTGACTAATGTCCTCAGAGGAATGGACAAAGACAGTTCTGACTTCATCATGCTAGTCAGAAAAGCACATGATTGAAAACATGTATTATTTTTTTCTGGAATTTTCTATTCAACATTGTCAGACCATAGTTGACTGTGGAACATAGAAACACATCACTGTACTATGTTGGACTTACTTAGCTTGAATATCTCCCTATTATTACTATTATGTGTGTGTGTGTGTGTGAGAGAGAGAGAGAGAGTGAACATGTGTGAATGCGTGTGAATGCATATAGTTGACAAAGGTAGGCATTGGTATTTTCCTTGATCACTTTCCACTTTATTTACTAAAGCAGGGTCTTTCACTTGAACCCCAAACCTGCTGATTTGGCTAGTCAACCTAGCCATCTTGCCCAGGGTTTCCCTTATATCTTGCTTCACTCTCCTAGGATTGTAAGCAGACCACCACCACCACCAATGGCTTTTATATGTGTACTGGGTTTCCAAACTCTGGAGCCTCATGCTTGCATAGCAAGTTCTTTTCCCACTGAGCCATATCCTTAACCCCTCTACCTATTAGTTAAAAGTTCCTATTGTTACAAACTTTTCCTGAATGCTTTGTAATTTGGCAGTTGTCTCAGGATTAGATTTGGACCAAAACCTTAAATTTAGAATTACCTGCATATATATCTAAACTGCTAAAAATATTAAATCCTAGAACATACCCTGATCATGACATTTGTCTTGATTACATTTTTTTGTTTTTTATTGACTTTTATACTTACATACAAAAAAAACCCCACCTGATATTTCCCTTCCCTCCCCCCATTCCACTTTAGAACTCCAGTCTCCACCATATCCCCTCCCTGTTCTCCATTAGTCTCTCTTTTAATTTGATGACATCATCTTTTTCTTCTATTTTGAGGATCTTGCGGAGTATTGCTAGGCACTGCAAGGTCATGGATATCGAGGCCAATTTCTGTCTGGGCAGTTGCATTGTAAGAGGTCATACCCTTCCTTTGGCTCTTACACTATACGCCCCCTCTTCCGCAATGGTCCCTGAGCCTTGGAGGGTGTGACAGAGGTGTTTCAGTGCTGGGCACTCCTCCATCCCTTCTTCTCAGGACTATGTTGATTACATATTTTTTGACGCTATTCAATTAGCAAATGTTGCAGTCAGGTTCACACTTCTGGTAAAAATCATGCAAATAAGAGCAGCTTGTGGGGAAAAAGAGGTTTATTTTGGCTTACAGGCTCAAGGGGAAAGGTCCATGATGGCAGGGAGAATGATGGCATGAGAAAAGAGTGGACATCACCCCCTGGCCAACATAAGGTAGACAATAGCTACAGGAGACTGTGACAAACACTGGGAAGGGAAAACTGGCTATAAAGCCCATAAGCCTGCCCCCAACAACACACTGCCTCCAGGAGGCCTTAATTCCCAAGTCTCCATCAGCTGGGAACCTAGCATTCAGGACACCTAAGTTTATAGGGGACACCTGAAACAAACCACCACAGCAGGTGACAAAAAAGTTTTGACACAACATGACGAATACCTGAAAGTGTTAAGTGTACTTCATAGATTAAATACTATTAATTTAAGGGAAGTGGTAGGTAAAAAGGAATACTGAGTTAGCTTTTAGGTGAAGGTACAATGCAAATAAGAGAAAAGAAGTTGTCACGGCTTTCTTTCTTAAGCATGAGGCTTGTAGATTTAGCCCTCTGTGGTGGGCTAAGGCAATAGTTGATTAGGAGTAATCATACCAAATAAGAAAAGTGAATACTAAAATAGTTGTATAATCAAAAGGAAAGCTACTTTGAGGATTTTCAAACCATGGTTTAATATATTATCATAGTTAAGAAAACTTTCCCTGAAATGAAAGTGTATGCCTTCATATGCTGGCTCCGTTACTTGCAGGTGGTGTTAAATGCAAACAGAAAGCAACAGTCAGTCCCTGGCACTAAGAAAACACTCTGAGTTCTTCATGATGTTGACTTCTGTGATCAATGTCTGATTCCACATAATGCTGCCAGTTACTCCTAAAAAAAATAGCATAATTTAGTACCATTTTCAAATATGCGAGCATTACCAAATTGACAGGAGATAGGCTATAGCTGAACACTGGATAAACTTAGTCTGTGGCATTATTTTTAAATAGCATTAAGCAATAAAGGTCAGATGCTAAAGAACACAAATTAGTGATCTAGTTAAATCACCCACCAAGTGACAGATCCAGTTAACAGCAGTCAGTTTTGTTATTACAGAACAATTATTACAATGAAATATTGCAAGAGGTTATATATCATTACAGGGTTTTAAACATTTCATTTTACCCAGGCAGAAAAGTACAGATTAATCAGTTTGTTGATAAGTTAAAAGCTCCCTTATTAAAATATTTATATCACTTGTATAAAGAGAGAGCAACATAGTTGAGACTCGGAAAGGAATTCTGGGGCACACCAAACTACATTCCTTTGTGAAATTAATTGTATAAGTGGCTCTCAATGGAGTAATCTCCAAGTGCCACAGGATTTAATATATGAAATTAAATAATTCTTTCTAATTTTGATGTTCTGTACATTTCCTTGAATAACTAGCACATAAAATAATTTTTAACACAGCACCAAACTATCATTTGTTAACATTTCATATTCAAGAAATATAAAACTTTAATTAATTTGAAAATTTTTGAAAGTACTAATAAATATTGTTTTCCTCTTTTAAAATTCTTACTTGTGATCTTGCCTTCAGTAAGCATAGGAAAGTCTTCATGGACTTCCAAATATTGTGATATTATAACTGGAAACATTTAACATTTCTCAGCTTTTAGACCAGACAGACAAGCCTTTCTTTCTGGGCTTTATGAGGTTCTAATTTCATGACCTGGGAAAGCCTACCAAACTCCTTAGGTCCCAGTCGCTTGATGTATAAAGTCAGGATGAATAATTGCATCATGAGTTTATTGTGAGGATCACATGATCATTTCTATATAGATCACTTGCATAGTGCTTGGCCAAGATACACACAATCGTTGTTATTGTTTGACTTTTATTAATCTTTAAGAGTAGCAATCATTTGGAAAAATTCATTTTGGTTTCACTGATGTTTTGAAAAATTCCATATGATGCAACGAGTATGTGTGTGTGTCTGTGTGTGTGTGTGTGTGTGTGTGTGTGTGTCTAGACAAAAAGTCTTTGATTTTATATATGCTTTTTTGCTAGAAAAAAAGCTACTTTTATTTAGAGCTGTACACATTGTCTGGATTAAATACAACCAATAGTATTCTTTGGGAAGTATTTGTAACTTCTCACATTGAGCCATATCTGGGTCAGGTGATGGGATATAGAGTAGATATCTTGAATAAAAAAGCCTCTCTTAGGTGACTTGGTTATATTTCATCTGTATTTGCTTCAAAATCAGTGAAGATTAAAGGTTGGTCTGAAGGAACTCACAATTCATTGGGGGAAATATACATGGAGTATTTTCAAGACTAAAACGATGTATTATGAAAAGTGCTGAGACGTGTAAGGTGGTTGTTTGAAGAGTGCCTGCTTTTGGTTTTGAGAGAAGAGGAAGCAGTAAGGAGAACACAATGGGCATTTAAATTCAAGGGGACTACATTGATCAAGGACTAAGTCACTTCTGCCAACAGGAAGAAGGTGGACTTCTTGAGGGATTTCTTGGCTGTTCATCAAAGCTGTGATCTACTTGGAAGTTGCTTCAGGATTTATGAGCAGGGATTAAGGCTAAATTCTTCCTCTCAAAATCAATTTTAGGCATATTTATAAGAAAACTGTCTTCTGTATGTGTTTGACAGGAGCACCATAAGTTCATTATAATTGTATTATTTTTTTCGAAGAAATTACTACCAAAGTCCAAAGGCTTTTGTAACAGAAGAAAAAAAAGAAAGAAAGAAACAATTAGTAAATGTTGTAGTAGTGCCTGGGTGTGCATTTCTGTTTTCAAGATTGATTATTTGTTTAAAGCTTTCAGAATCGACCAGAGATGCTCCTGGCTAAAAATAGTAGACAAGCACAGTTCTCTTTGGCAGTATGAAATATTTTTAACATTTTAATAACATCTGTCCTATATTTATTAATGATTTTCTGTTAGCATTCTCAACTACTTATATAGATATACCTTTGTTTTATAGAAGAGGGAGTTGAGGCATAGAGAGAGAAGTAATTTTCTCAAGATCTCATACCCAGAAAGCAATAAAGTCATAATTTATAGTCAACAATATACGTCATTAAAAGATATCTCTTGAGATGTTGGGATCAGATGAGAAAGACAAGACCTTTGAAGCAGGCAGTATCTTTTTGAGACAGTTGAAGTTGCCTAGGAAGAGAAGACATCCAGAGGAAAGGGAAAACATGGCAAGAAACAGGCTCAGCAGCATGTGATGGTTCAGGGTGGAGAACAAACGATGTGTTGGAGGAAGAATCTGAAATCTAGCTCTTCCAAAAACAAAAATTTACCCATAATAAGGTACAAAAGGAAGGCTGCTGTTAGGTGTAACTAGTGATTTTTGTTTGGGTTGAAATTAGGGAATAATGAGATTAGCAAGACATTGTTGGTATTTCCGCTCTGGAGCTCCAATCAAAGATCAGAATGAAGATGATTTGGAGGTATTCTAACCCCTCTTCATACCTGGTGTTTGATTTGGTCTCTACCATTGACTGTCATCATAATGGGTCTCACTTTTCTTTGGGATATTTTATCAGATAAGTGAAAGGGTGTTCATAATCTACATAATATAGTCTTTTATGTTAGATACTTAGTTCTCTATTGTAGCCTCAGCCAAGCAGACAGAAAGGTCAAAAGCTGAAAAGGTCTTTCCTATCTTCATATTTTATGTGTACTCCTATTCTTGTGTGCTGCTGACCATTGGGAATGAAATGAAATTTACCCCTCTCTGGTCTCATTTCCCCAGCCACGTCTCACTAATATGTAAGGCATGCTGCATCTTCACCCAAGCTCCACCTGTTTCTTTCCTCCTCTAAGAGCCAATTTGAAGACCCTGTGAGAAACAGGATGTGGAGAAGGCATGCTAATCTTTTACCTTTATATCCCCCATAGAAGCTGCCTCTTTGGGAGCCAGGACCTGTGAGGATGAACTTACAGAACCACAGTTGAGAGCGACCTCAGGTAATTCTCTCTACTCCTCTCAAAGTCTGGCCTCCTTCTAAATCAGCTGCATGTGCTACTCTCATAATTTATGTAATGTGTTCCCTTGAACAGCTCTAATTAGATCTGATCTGAGTCCTTATGCAAATAAATGAAAAGCAAAGTCAAATCTGTTCAATATTTAGAAGGATATGTAAAATAACCTTAAATTTTAGAGCAGTTTTAGGATGAGAGCAAAATCTAAAACTGGAATGGGTTTTGTAAATACCTTCTACTACTAAACATGTATACCATCATTATTACCATCCCACATCCCTGTGGTATAAATTACACACAATGAATCACAATTGCCATCCAAACACCATAGTTGACATTAGCGATCACTCTTAGTGTTAATGGGTTTGGCCAAAGGTCTTTACATGCACTAACAATTATAACATGATATAGAATAGTTTCACTGCAAAAGCCGGGCATGGTGGTGCACTTTAATCCCAGCACTGGGGAGGCAGAGGTAGGAAGATCTCCATGAGTTTGAGGCCACCCTGAGACTACATAGTGAATTCCAGGTCAGCCTAGACCAGAGTGAGACCCTACCTCGGAAAAAAAAAAAAAAAAAAAAAAAGAATAGTTTCACTGCCTAGAAATTTTGTGTTCAAGCTAATCATTATTTCATCTTTTATCCCAGTTCCTCCACAGATATGTAAACCATTAATCCTTGATTGTCTGTATAATTTTATCTTTCCTACAATGCCACATATTTGGATTTAGATAGTACGAATGTAGTCTTGTTTGGATTGGCTTCTTTCATTTAGTAATGTGTGCTTAAGAATTTTCAAGGTTTTTCATAACTTGGAGATAGGTTCCTTCCTTCCTTCCTTCCTTCCTTCCTTCCTTCCTTCCTTCCTTCCTTCCTTCCTTCTTCCCTCCCTCCATCCCTCCCTTCCTTCCTTCCTTCTCTTTCTTCCATCCTTCATTTTCTTTCCTTTCTTTCTTTCTTTTTCTTTCTTTCTTTCTTTCTTTCTTTCTTTCTTTCTTTCTTTCTTTCTTTCTTTCTTTCTTTCTTTCTTTCTTTCTTTCTTTCCTCATTTACTTTTTTCTTTGTGTACCAAATAATATTTGAGGTTTTGAATTTATGAGTTTATTTATAAGTTAACCTTCTTACAGACATCTTGGTTGTTTCCTTGTTTTTGTTTGTTTTAAGTAAAGCTTATGTATACATCTGAGTGTAGATTTTTGTGGAGATTCAAGATGTCAATTCCTTTTGGGTCAATATGAAGGGACAAAATTGCTGATCAGATAGTAAGAGTACATTGAGCTTTATAAGTGCATTGACCAAAAACGAACAAACAAACAAAAAAAAAACAGTAGAAGTTATCAACCTGTGCCAAATGGTTGTGCCATTCTGCATACCTACCATCAATAAATGAGACTTCATGTCACTTCAAATCCTCTCCATCACTTGAAAATATCAATGTTATGATGCCATCTTAACATGTGTGTTATAGTATTTCATTGTTTTTCTTTGTATTTCTCTTATGACATGATATGGAACATTGTTTCATATACTCATTATCCATTTACATCTCTTTCTCTCTCTGGTGAACTATCTCATGGCCCATTTTTAATTGGGTTGTTTATTTTCTTACAATTGAGTTTTGACTGAAGATGATAGATAGATAGATAGATAGATAGATAGATAGATAGACAGACAAACAAATAGAGAAATGGGTAGATGATAAATAGTTCCTTTTCATGCATGCATTTAACAAACATTTTCTTCCAGGTGTGGCTTTTTTGTCATCCTGTTGATAAGTGTGTTTCATAAAGAAAATAATAAAGTTGGGCTTATCATTTTTACTCTCATGGATTGTGTATTTAGAGTGGTATTGAAAAACTTGTAATCAAACCAAAAGTGAGCATTTTCTCCTATGTTATGGTCCAGCAGTATTAGACATAGGATATCACTGTAGCCCAGGCTGACTTGGAATTCACTATGTAGTCTAATTCTAGCCTTGAACTCACATTGATCCTTCTACTTCTGTCTCCAAAGTGCTGGAATTAAAGGCATGTGCCACCATGCCTGGCCAACACTTGGGGTTTTAAATTCTGTTCTGTTATCTACTTTGAGTTAACTCTCCTCAATTTTCTGTTTGATAAATTCTCACATTTATATTTATACAATACAAACATTTTTCCTAAATGAAAAGTTTTATATGAAATTTATCAATAAACCAGAGATTATTTTTAGTAATTAATAAATTCCCTCAATTTTGTATAGTCATAGCAACATATAACTGTTTTTTTTATGTGTATGTGTATATACTAAACATGGAAATTGCACCTTTTTAAAAAATATTCTATTTTTATTTATTTATTTATTTATTTATTTATTTATTTATTTATTTAAGAGAGAGAGAGAGAATGGGCACACCATGGCCTCTAGCCACTGCAAATGAACTCCAAACACATGTGCCACCATCTGGCTTACATGAGTTCTGGGAAATCAAACCTAGGTCCTTAGGCTTCACAGGCAAGTGCCTTAACCACTAATCCACCTCTGCACCCTGAGCACAACTTTTTATCCATGTTAGAATTGGATACTTTGGGAAGAAATTTACCATGTTGCCACAACACAACTCATTTATTCCTGATGTGTAAACATAACCTCGGGTGCCAGATTTACACACTTGGAACAAAAATTTGCTATGTACAGGCTGGAGAGATGGCTTAGCAGTTAAGGTACTTGCCTGCAATGCCTAAGGAACCAGGTTAGATTCCTCAGTACCCAAGTAAGCCACATGCACAAGGTGGTGCATGTATCTGGAGTTTGTTTGCCCTGGCACACCCATTTCTCTCTCTCTCTCTCTTTGCCTCTTTCTCTCTGTCAAATAAATAAATAAAATATTTTTAGAAATTGCTATGTAGAAGAAATGATTACAAAAGTCTTTTGCATCCATAATGGTTTAAGAAAATACTTAAACATATTTTTTCAAGTGCAAACATCTCTCCCATATACATGATGTGGTCTTTCAAAACTAATATAAATGTGATCTTTACCTTCTCTATGCATGTTTTAACAAATTTTTTGTTAATATTTATGTTTTATCTCTTCGAAAGGTCAAAATTATATGTAAGATAAAGTAGAATTAACCCAAACTAGTCAGACATTTTCATTAATGTCCTTAATATTTTCATAGAGATGTTCTACAAAGAAACCATATATAATGAATTCCAAATAGAATTTTATTCTTACAAAACAATTTTTTTCCACCTTCTTCCATCTTAGTGACATAAGTCCATAGGAATAGTTACTTAAATTTTACTAGCAGTAATTAATTTCAATTAAAATATTAGTGAGTATCTTCTGTTTAGGAAGAGCTGCGGGAATTCTGCACATTACAAAGAAATAACTAAGATAGGATCTTCTTATAAGAATATATCTCTATACAAATAAGTGTACAGATTTTTTCAGATTGCAATAACTATAGTGAAGCATGTGAAAGAAGTGGTATGCTAGAACAGAAGTTGTTTTTAATATTAATTAATTAATTAATTAATTAATTTGAAATAGAGAAAAAGAGGAAGAAGAAAAAACAGAGAGACAGATACAGAGAGAGAGAGAGACAGAGAGAGAAAGAAAAGGCATGCCAAGGCCTTGTGCTACTACAGACAAACTCCAGATGCATGCACCACTTTGTGCATCTGGATTTATGAGGGTACAAGAAAATGAACCCAAGTAGTCAGGCTTTGCAAGCTAGCACCTTTAACTGCTGAGTCATCTCTTCAGCTCTAGAAGAGAAGTTCTTAATGAATATGTAGGCCTCTTGTACAAAGCATCAGCACTACCTGAGAAGTTATAAGTATGCAAGTTCTTGGGCTCTACTCTAGACCTACTGACTCAGAAGCACTGGATGTGGAAGCTAGCAAGTCCTAAAGGTAACAATGATGCCTAGAAAATCCAAGGACCCACTCATATGTATAGCAGAAATGTTGCTTTAGAAACAGTGGTCAGAGTTCCCTGAGGAGGTAACAGGTGAGCTGAGTCCTAAATAATGAGGAGGGGCCAACTATGCAAAGTGTTTAGGGAAATATATTCCCACAGTATGGGTAGAAGTTGACTCTAATGTAGGAAGAGAAGGGAAGGCTAACAAAGAAGAAGACTGGTCAGTGAAGAGGACCACAGTATAAGATGAATCCAGAAGTAGGCCTGGTCCTAACAACTTCAGTCAACTGAAGGCTATGTTATCCTAAGTAAAGTGTTTCATTATGGCAGGGTTCAAGCGGCAAAATGGTTTGAATTTACTTAGCTTTGTAAGATAAATCATAAAAAGATCAGGGCAAATCTTAACTAGTCATGATATCATTTTAGTAAGAGAAGAAACTAAAGATAGTGGTAAGGAAAAAATGTAAAGAAGTTGATAGACTCAGTGCATACTATCTATTTTGAAAGTAGAAATAGCAAAGGTTATTGATAGATAGGAGGCATAGATGGAAGAAAGAACTAAAGAACGCTATAGTGGGTGGTGTCACTACGAACCAAACTGTTGAAGATAGGGGAAAAAATGGGGTAAGATCTGCTAAGGTGGGATGAAGAATTCTGGTCTGGGCTTATTCAGTTTGATATATCTTTTAGATATCCAAATGGAGAGATAAAGTCATAGATATTAGTACTATCATCTAAAGAGATTATGAAGTATAGATAGAAGGTCAAGTGCCAATACTGGAGGTATTGTAATATTTAGATGTTGCTTAATGGAGGAGGCCACAGTAAAGGGAAATTATGGAGAATTTCACAGTGGCACATCATGGCCCGAAACAGTGATATATTTATATAGCTACAATATTCAAGAAAAAGGGAGATAACACCTTTTCAACAATGGCAGTAAGTCTGGTAGAAGTGAACTATAGGTTTTCAAAGTGACATTGGTGATGTCAAGGACAACAATTCTGTTTTATTCTCCTTGTTTTTGAATATACATAATGAATGTGAGTAAATAAAGAGAAAAAAGGAAGGAAAGAAGGAAGAAAGAAAGAAAGAAAGGAAGGGCAAAATCCATTTTCAATTTATTAAAGAGAATAAAATAGTGGGGTAGAGTATGCACTCTTGTTTCCTTTTATTTCCTCAATTTATTTCCTCAGTTTAGTCACTGTCCAAATTACCAACTCTTACCAACCTACCATATTCCAGGCACTGTTCCAAGTTTTCTGGCATAAAGATAAATGAAAGTCAATCACTACCTTCAGAAAATCTTTACCTGTTAGAGTAACTATGCAATATGGAGACAATTTCCATAAACATCATATTTGACATCTACACACAAAAACAAAATTATCTAGAAACATTAGTCAAAAGTTCAAAATTTCAAAATTCAGCTGAGCATGGTGGCACATGCCTCAGTACTCGGGAGGCAGAGGTAGGAGGATTGCCGTGAGTTCAAGGCCACCCTGAGACTACATAGTTAATTCCAGGTCAGCCTGGGCCAGAGTGAGACCCTACCTCAAAAAATCAAAAAAATAAAAAATTTAAAAATTTAAAAAAGTTCAAAATTCAGGGATGGAGAGATGGCTTGGTGGTTAAGGCACCTGCCTGCCAAGCCTAAGAAGGCCCATTCCAATCTCCAGGTCCCACGTTTAGTCAGATGCAAAGTGATTCAAGGGCACAATACTGCATTTGCCCACAAGGTGGCTCACACATCTGGAGTTGGTTCACAGCTGCTGAGAGGACTCTGGCATGCCCATTCTCTCTCTATCTCTCTAGCTTTCTCTCTCTCTAGCTCTCTCTCGTTCAAAATTCAGAAGATACTTTTTGGAGAAGGAAACAATGAATAATCCCTATAATAATATAGCTATTATTTTTAAGATCACCTATTTTATGTTAGGCCCTGTGTTGACTGATGTTTGTACATTATCACTTAAGAAACCCTTGAGTACGTATTAGTATCTAATTTTTCCAGATGTTGAACCTGGTATTTCCCAAGTGGGGAATGTAAGACAAAGATGGAGTTACCCAGGAAAGCAAAGTTTTTCTAGATAAGATAAGGAATGCAATCATCCGGATAGGACATGAAGGGAAATTACAAGTCATGCTCACAGGAGGTGACCTGGGCCATGAACACTGGCATCAACTGGAAGTTGTAAGAGACAGAAGTTCTCAGACCTCACTTGAGTCTAGACCTGTGTGATGACTAGAGGCTTGTGAGGGTAGCAAAAAGAGTTGGAAGACTGGGTGCCAAAACAGTTAGATAGGAGTAATAAGTACTAATGTTCTCCAGCACAGCAAGGTGTTTTAACAGTAACTTATTATGTACTTTTTTAAAGGACTAGGAAGAGAGAAGTTTCCAAGACAAGGAAATTATAAATGCTTGTGGAGATGGAAAACTTATATTATGATCATAGATGAATTGATAGTGATTTTATGGATCATGGTTATTGAAATGAAAACAATCTAAGCTAATCACTCCAAAACTTTCAAATATAGTTGATGTGTGAATGTCTAGTAACTCAAGATGATCACTTTAGGCACATTAAAAATTTGCAAGAGTAGCAGAGAGCTAGCTCAGAAGATAAGAATAGTTGTTGCACAGGCAGGAGAAGCTGAGTTAGATCCTCACAACCCATGTAAAATTCTAGGCAGGACACACATATCCATAACCCAGGCAATGAGTGATGCAGAGACAGGAAGATCACTAGCGCTCCTGGGTAAGCTGAGCTAATTGAAACACAGGCAGTTCCATGTTCAGTGAGAGACTCTGTCTCATGGAAATAAGGCAGAAGAATGAGAGAGGAAGAAACTTGACACCCTGTTCTGGCCTCTGCACATGCATGCACAGGTGTACATATCTGTACACACACATACACTCACACTGAGAAAATAAGCTGAGTGGAGTGAATTGTGCAATACTTCTATACTATGAAACTATCTTATTTTGTGTTCTTTCTATTGTTCAGAAATATTTAAAAAGGAAAATATTATTTTTCTGAAAATTAGAATATTTATTGGAACATTTTAAGCCTAAAAACATGTGCATATCATGAACTTTAACCCATACACCGTCACTGTATTTTCTTTTAAAAAATGTGTATTTGGGCTGGAGAGATGGCTTAGCGGCTAAGGCACCTGCCTGCTAAGCCTAAGAACGCTGGTCCCAATGTCCAGCAGTTCCAATCTCCAGGTCCCACGTTTAGCCAGACGCAAAGTGAGGCAAGGGCGCAATGCCACACTTTCCCACAAGGGGGCGCACACATCTGGATTTCGTTCACAGAAGCTGAGAGACTGCTGGCGCGCCCATCTCTCTCTCCCTCTCCCTCTCTGTCTATCTCTCTCTGTCTCTCCATAAATAAATAAAAAATAATAAAAAATAATGTGTATTTATGCTGGGCATGGTGGCTCATGCCTTTAATCCCAGCACTCAGGAGGCAGATGTAGGAGGATCGCTGTGAGTTCGAGGCCACCCTGAGACTACCTAGTGAATTCCAGGTCAGCCTGAGCTAGAGTGAGACCCTACCTCGAAAAACCAAAAAAAAAAAAAAAAAAAAAAAAAAAAAAAAATGTGTATTTATGAGAGAGAGAGGAGAGAGAAAGCAGATGAGAGAGAGTGAGCCTGCATGCATCAGAGCTTTCTGCCAACAAACTCCAGACCCCTGTGCCACATTGTACATCTTTATATGTGTACCAGGGAATTGAACCCAGACCATCAGCCTTTACAACAAAGCACCTTGGGCTGGAGATATTGCTTAGTGGTTAATGCACTTGCCTGCCAAGCCTAAGAACACCCGTTCCATCTCCAGGTACCACATTTAGCCAGACATAAAGTGACGCAAGCGCACAATGCCACACTTGTCCATAAAGGGAGTGCACACATCTGTAATTCATTCACAGTGGCTGAGAGGCTGTTGGCACACCCATTCTCTCTCTCTCTCTCTGTGCTTCTTCCTCTCTGTGTCTGTCTCTGTCTCTTAATAATAATAATAATAATAATAATAATAATAATAATAATAAGAAGAAGAAGAAGAAGAAGAAGAAGAAGAAGAAGAAGAAGAAAGCACCTTTAACTGCTTAGTCATCTCTCCAGCCCCATATACTCTATTTTCTTTAATATATTTTATTTATTTATTTATTTATTTATTTATTTATTTATTTATTTAAGAGAGAGAAAGAGAGAGGGAGAGGGAGAGAATGGATGCACCAGGGTCTCCAGCCATTGCAAATGAACTTTAGATGCATGTGCCCCTTTGGGCAACTGGCTTATGTGAGGCCTCGAGAGTTGAACCAGGATCTTTTGGCTTTGCAGGCAAATGCCTTAACTGCTAAGCCATCTCTCTAGCCCCCCATATACTCTATTTTCTATATTCTGTAAAGCTACATAATATTTAGGAATGTTTCTACTGTAAATGCACCAGTGTTATGAAGTGTTGCAATGTGTTCACTGTGACTACTTGTAATGTAGTAGAGACTCAGTGAACATGAAAACTATGTTAGCATCTTGATTTTGAAATTTGTGTCATGAATTTATTCTCCTCAGTTCTAAGGTGTTCCTATAATGCTTTGGAAGTTACCTGTAGTTTTTCTTATAAAATATTTTATACTTTGTAGCATTTTACAATTGAGAAAATTTGTTACTTGAAAATTAGAATGCGGCTACCTCTTTCCCCTCACCCTCTATCCTAACCAACTGCTTTTCTGGAGAGAGTGGTTTCTTTACATTACTACTCTTAACTCTCAAGTCCATTTATATAATGAATGTCAAATTTATTTATAAAACCTTCCTTGAGAATGAAAGTGACCTTTTATTCTGACTAATATGAAACTTTATGGTGTGTAGAAATTACCTTGTGATTATATTTTTGCATGATTAAAAATTTGCAAAGTTCTTATTGCTCCAAAAAGCCTACCTGTAATAAACAGCTTTAGCCTTCTAAACCACAAAACCACTCTGAACTGCTTAAGCATTAGAGCTAATTGCCTGACTACTTCAAAGGAAGGCCAAACAGAGTGAGAGGCTAAAAAAAAAAAAAAAAAAAAAAAAAAAAAAAAAACCTTCACAGAAGCAGGGGCATGGCAGGCAAATTCACCACTGTGGTTCTGAGTTGTGGCTTGGAGGAGCAGGGCAAAGTTATGGCCTCAGAACTGCTGTTTGCGATTAAGTTGATGGGGAGCGTCTACCCCACAATCTTTCCCTGCTGTGGACACAGAGTCTTTGTTCACATTCAGATTTTTCAAACTGTTGTCGGGGTCAAGCAGAGGTCAGACACCACAGTGATGTATAGAAGAACATGTCTGGGAATTTCTCTCACACTTGAAACACATACCAGAAAATGAAGAAGAGAACCTTGCAAAAATCTGTCTGATGAGACCCAGATTATACTGTAGCTTTTCTTTTAATGCCTTCATCATTTTCTTTTTCTTCTCCTGACATGCAATGTTTTATTAATGTGAGTTGTGATAGCCCTTACAATTTTATGTCCCCTCAAGATAAGGACGTTCAGTAGCACTCTGACACTTCATTTTCCAGCCCTGAGGGGAAGGTCCAGTAAATCTACTCAAAGAAGTTTTGCATGCTTCCTCAGAAGGAGTGGAAAAGTAATTGCCATGGGCCTGAGACGAGATATCATGTCATATGTGTGTATGGACTTTGTAGGGACACAGACCAAGCCAATGATGATTTCAGCTTTCGAGCTTCCTGCAGCACTCTCGGCCACCATACTCACCAGCCTAGCTTGCTTCTGGGAAGGCAGAGCCTTGTTATGTTTGATCAGTGGTTGTCACTGATCAGTGAAAGCAGGCAAGAGATCCAAAACCCTCATTCCTAGTCTTCATAAAGTGAAATGTCCACATGCCATTGTCAAATAGGGGAGCTCTCTCAAACTCATAGGCGACCATCTTAACAAAACTCTCCCCTCTGCTTGTGTGCTAAGTATGAACATGAAATAAATGTATTCATAGTTGCATACCGTGGAGGACTCTCAGTTGACCCCAATTCTTAGCTTGACTGTATGCAATGTTCTATCTTACCATTTGCAGTGTGGAGTTTCTAATGGAGTCCAGAACTGTGCCCCTCTGTGTGCTCATGCACTTGCTATATGGTTGAAAAGTGAGACACTAGATTTTTTTTTTTTTTTTTTGTGCTCAGCTGCTACATATGACAGTGGATATTTCATTCTGCTGTCAGAATGTTATTAATAAAACATGGGGTGTGGAGTGGGCCACGATTTCCCCTTTCAATCACTATAGCATTTGCAATGAAAATTTTATTCAGTGTGTAATTTTCAGTTAATGCTTGACACTTAAAATGTCCATAGCAGCATTTTGTATGGTTATTGAAGGGTTAATTGTATCATGTTCTCTGCATAAAAGCTCTGCTTATCAAAAGCAAATAGAAGAGTGTATGTAAATGTGTGTCAATGACCTTTTGCCTTTCCAGGGTTAATTTATATGGTCATTAAAGATTTTATGAAATTGAGCAGCCTGGTGCTTCAAATCCCATTTTACTTCTTCTTCTAATTTATGTAATTCCTACCTAAACTAGGGAATATGATTTTTATTTTTTGTGCTGCAATGAAAACAGCATGCCATGCTGTGGGGAGTTGTGAGCCTGGTTATCTGGCATTACTCAGATTGCTAAAAATTCATTAAAAAGTGACATCAGCACACTGAGAGACAAATGATCACAGGATGAAAGAGAACAGTGGGCCTTTCACGGATTAGTGCCACACAGCCCCAGCATAGAGGCTAACTGCGTAAACAGATTAATCCACCAGCAGCCACATAGCTGAGATTTACAGAATAATTAAGTAGGTTTGAGTTACTATAAGGATTTCCATGTAATCTAGCTGGTGTGAACCCGTGAATGAGGTGTGGGGTGATGCAGTTGTCATACAAGTATACTTTGTTATGTCCAAGGCCCTGTATAGCTTCCCAGTTTAAAAAAAAAAAATCCCTCAATGTAAATAAAGTTTTGAGATGTCTTCATCTAACAAAATTTTAACGAATTCCTCCAAGATTTGAGTTATGAAGGCAATAAGAGCACCTGTCTTCTATTTAACCATTGTTACCACATTCCTTTATTGAAAAGTTCTTCTAAGCCTCTGGTTGTCCTAACACCTATTCAAACCCATGGAGTAGAGCCTATGCTGACACAGGCTCTTCCACTAAAATCACAGTTGCTTTCCATGCGATTGTTATTCCTCTTCAACTGTAAAAAAAAAAAAAAAAAAAAAAAGACTTCTTTCATTTTAATTTAGTATGTAGATACATGCTCTCAAAAACTTCAGATGAAGACCCCTAAAATTAACTTATGACTTTGGCATATTCTAATGTAGATATCTGCCTATCTGTATGTTCTAAGTACACAGATGTGCAGACAGCTCACTAATAAAGCATCTGCGTGACCACCTATGTTATTTCTGTACATGCGTTGTGACCTTTTCCATTCTACTGACTGAGCCTCTTTTTTTTTAACAGAAGAACAAAGTGAGGAGGCAGAAGGAGCTCTCAAGCCTACCCTAGTGGCAGAGGATGATGAGAAAGATACAATTGAGAAAGACAATAGTGATGGCAAAATCTCCAGCAAAGATTCAGGTGAGATGACAGATTTTTTTTGCCTTTTATCTACCTATATCCATCCATTCCCTCCAACTAACCTTTCTTTGTCCCCCTCCCTGTACAGCAAAGCTAATTAAAAGCTTGCATTCATTTTAAACTGTCTGAACATTCCCAATACTATTCATTGCATGTGCATTTTGCATGTGATTTCTATCAGTAGCCTCCCATTGACCTATTTTTAATCATAACCATCTGACAGAATAGTTGTGGATAAGTTGAAGAATATTACAGAACGACCAGCAAGATTATTTTTTAATCAAATCAGTTTGTGTGCTTGTAATTTTTTAAGCGCTTTTCATTAATCTTAGCTATACTTGTGATTCCTCTGATGGCGTATTAATTTTTCATAAGCACAGGATTAGATATCACTTGAATTTTGTCATTCAATCATATGCATCCCCTCCAAAACTACATAACCCTAAAAATAAATGCTATTTTCCTTACTTTTTTTTTGACTTACACTCAGGAATTTGCCCTTTTTAAGGGCATCTATTTGAGGCATTTCAAACAAAATCCAGTGAAAAAGTTTACAGATGATTCAGCCTAAGAAAGAGGAAATATCATTGAAAAGGGATTAGGTGCTGGGTAATTTTGATCTTCTAGAATAGATAAATCCCAGTAATGAAAGCTACTGTCTTTGAAAACAAACCTTCGTGTCATGACATTTACTTGTGCACAAACAAACGCTAGGCCAGCATCTGGTGTGGATACCTACGGCTTTTTCTGTGTTTGATTTGGCAAATATATGGCTTCATCCATGCTTTGTATGTATGAGATGGAAATCTGTGGTCGCAATGAATATTACATTGGCCACTCTTGCTGCACGCTATACCTAGTTTTATTATGTTGGAGTCATTGAAGCAGAAGAAGTGCTGAAACGGGTTCAAGCCTATTAGTCTCAGGTAGTCATCTATCTTCTACTTGAATTCTACTGACAGCCGCATATAAAGAACCTTGTCTTCACTCTGAAGATACCGGGTTGTACAAAAAGTATCATTTTTTTTTTTACATACAAGTTTATTTAAATCTAAGTTCTCTCACATTTGTAATTCAGTCCTTGCATATCTAAGTTTTAAATTCCCTTTGCAAGTCCCTCTGAACCCTCCCCACACATTCAATGCTAAATTTCTTTCAGAAGCCTAGTGAGAAAAGCACCATTGTTATTTGCTTCTATGTTACAGTGTCTAACATATGATTCTAATTTGATTTAAACAAAGAGGATCTAAGGTTGGTATCGAGCCTAAAGCTGATTCCCTGAAAAGATGCCATGGCAGAATATTAGTAGGCTTGCTCCTGAGGCAACAGACACAGAATTTGAAGCATCTAACATCAAGGGCAGTCCTATCAAAACCTCATTTGAAAATGATTGCAAATAGCAAAGTGTCCGGTTTATTCACTGTAAGATGGACCACATCCAGACTCATACTTGATTGGTCTAGGAATGGGAGGGTTCTCTATTTCAGTGATGTCTTTCATGCACTAGTACCAAAGCACATTGCAAGCATTTCCTTCCTATTCTTCAGAGGGATGGAGAAAACACACAGATACCACATTAAGGTTCATAGAGCATGCATGCCCTGCTCAGATATAGGACATTGTGCTCTGTATTAATATCTAATATCTAGTACCTTGTAGCAGGTAGCTTCTGTGAATCCCTTGGAAATGGATCTCATCTTACTGTTGAGAAAAAGAATATTACTTGGAACACACCACACATGCAGAGGTTCTGTCTGCACTAGGACAGTTTACTGCTCTGCATTACTTATGAGCTCAGTCGCTCCCTGATGGCCTGATGAGTTATTGTCCTTTCTTGGGTTCTCAACTGTACCATACAGACAGGACCTGGGTATATGAGAAGACAGACCATTGCATAAAGGTAGTTATTTAATATAATTTTTATCCCTGAAAAAGACCTCCTCAGGTATGTGTACTTAGCTAACAATGAGCACTAAGCAAGAGCCAAGGCACAGCAAATGCCGAGTTGCAATTATTTAGCTTTGAAACCTCTAGCCTTTAAGACAGTTGAAAACTATCATGAATGTTAAACAAAGTTTACTGTTTTCTAAATTGAATCTTATAATCTTGAGAAACCATTTCATCACTTTCTTTCCTTGTCCGTTGAATGATTTGATAACCTCTCATTTATATTCTTTTGTTCTTATACCAGCTCTAATTGTCAAAAGAATACTACCAAACTTATGAAGCAATTGCTATGTTAATAGATTAGGTAGGACACCAGATTGACCCCACTTTAACCTGGAACTTTTCAGCCAGAAAGGAATTAGCACGTGTCAGAAGTACTGTTTGTGTGAGCTGTTGTGTGATGGCACTGACATTAATCTGAAGGACTAGAGCTTGCACAATGAGACTTGGCAATATGCAAGTTATATTTGTTGAATATTCATTCATAATAGCAAAGCCTCTTAATGCCTCATTTATATTGTCATTTAAATCTAGTGCCACTTTGGATTAATTATAATCCAAATTATAGCTCTGTGCAGTACAAGAATTAATATAGAGTTTATCCAGATTAATACATTTGCATTGAAAATGTAATATGTCTCTGCTGTGGCTAAGGGGACCACTTTTTAATAAGGGAGTAAACATGAGGAAAGATGGAAATTAACCTTCATTATTGCAATTAAAAATATCCTTCCATTCTAGTCTCATTAGAAAGAATATTGTGTTGGTAATTATAATTTAGAATTACTTAGAGTTAAGTAACATCTGTTATGTCTAAGTTTCATAGTATTCAAACTTTATCAACTGTATTGATTCATAAATAATAACTCAGTGTTTTATTGTGTTTTCAAGATTTGCTTTAACATCTGTATTATTGGATTTGCCTCACTTATTATGAGTATAAACCATTTTACAGCCTTCTGTATTTTAGGGATTGAGAATTATTAAGTAGGCAGCATCTGAATTGAAATGAATTATGCCATTTTTATATTAGCAATCTCTTGCAAGTTAAATCATCCTGTAACTGACAGATAATCATTGGCTCATGGATTTGGCAGTGCTTATTTGTAATTAGATTTCATTTTTTTAGTTAAAATTCATTTAAATGGCATGGTTCTTTGAAAATGTTGTAGTGCCCTTAAAAATACAAAATAAATTATGATTCCAGTTTAAATCTGACTTTGCTCCAGAGTAACAAACAGGAGTTAGTTCAAATGAAGTTGGACATATATGAGAAATCACAAAATTTAATCATGACCTTCCTAAAATTAATTGACCCTTCTTTAACAGAAGAACATCTTTTTCCAGGAAAACACTATTCAGATAAAAGACACCAGAGTTTATTTTCTATAATTTAGTAGGCATGCTTTGATTTTCAACTGGAGGTAGCACCTCTCAGAATGTAAAAGCATGCATAAAACGTATCATCTTTACACATCCCTGATGACCTGCCTTATCTGTAGGAACTTGCTTCTGTCATGTTACCACAGCTCTCAATTATTTTTCTTTTCTTATTATCAATGCCATGTGTTTCTTGGATAGCTGAAAGTCTAGATATTATCTATGACCTCTTACTTTTATTTGAGACTTTTGATGAATATTGAGGAGACTAAAATTAAAAACCATAAGGGGCTCATGAAGCCCCACCTTCCCCTGAGGAGCTACTGGCAGTTAATGGTTGCCAGGGCTGGGGAGACAGTCTCTTCTAATGGTGTATTTGCTGGTAAATAACTCATGTTCTGCTAAATAAACCTATGCTCATGCAAGCAACCCAAATAAAACCCAGGAGGTAACCAAAATAGATAGATAGATAGATAGATAGATAGATAGATAGATAGATAGATAGAACATACATACATACATACATACATACATACATACATACATACATAAATACATACATATAATAACTAACACATGCAGAGTTAATTATAACAAATAGGTAAACAGGTTTAATAAAATACTTTAAACATTGAAATCCATGCAGGATATCATCTTTTACAGTATCAATACTAGAATCAAGTTGCTATTATATATATTGATGCAAATGAATTAATAAAGGTATATTTTATGGAAGTAGAACTTTCTGAAAGGTTTGTTCTACTTTCTGATGCTCCAAAATAAATTTAAGCAACAAGTGATGGCATGTGACAGTCTTTGATAGTGAAAGAAATTCAAATCAATTCATTATTTAGTCTTATCCAATTGTAACATATCCATAAAAGAATAGTACAGTGTTAATCTCTTAAGGAAACATTGTGGCAATAGGAACATTTTAAAAAAATGAGGTGGAGAAGACAATTGATAAGCATTTGTTATTGTATTTTTTCTTTCTTCTTTTCTTTTCTGTCTTTTTATTTATTTATTTATTTATTTATTTATTTATTTATTTATTTATTTATTTTGAGGTAGGGTCTCACTGACCTGGAATTCACTATGTAGTCTCAGGGGGGCCTCAAACACACAGCGATCCTCCTACCTCTCCCTCCCGAATGCTAGGATTAAAGGCATGCACCACCACACCCCAGCTGCATTTGTTATTCTAAATGAAAATCACTTGTATAAACTTGGTCTGATATGTTACATAACAAACTTTATTTGTAAATATTATGTTTTAGATTGTTTTTCATAAACATCTTTAGTACTCAATAAAACAGTACAATGCACATGTCATATTTATTTTGAGAAAGAAAAATAAATTTTGATTCCAGAATTAATTGTGAAATAAATATCTCGGGTTTTGACATAATAGTGGATATTAAATACTTAGGTATTTTTTAAAAATCAATATAAACAGTTTTAACTCTGCTTTAAATTTGTTTACTCAAACCCAAATATAAGTTAATATGCAAACATATAAAACAAATTTAAATTTTTCCAAAACATGTGAGTAAAGGAGTTGCAAATATACAAATTCAAATAAAATTTAGTGTTCATAAATCTAGAAATCAACACCAATATAATTTGTTTAAAACTTTGTATTAATTTTACATCCAACAGAAACATCACGTGAATAATTATTTTTCATTGTGTTATTTAGATTATAATTTTAATTTTTGGCCTCTTCATAATTGCTCTTTTTTTTCTGAATTCAAAATTTCTGAGTTCATTTATATGGTATAAAACATTCATCTCTCCTTGGAGTAGAAATAAAATAGATGTCTCTAAAAAAAAAAAAAAAGACTTTGTTTCCATAACTTCCTTGACCTCATTTTTAAATTAAAACTGAGTTATTTTGCAATAAGGTGCAATTTGTTCATTTATATGAACCGTATGTGGATTGAAAAAAATCAAGATAAATCTTCATGCACAGCATACAATCAGATTACCCTGGACTATGTATTTATGTGGGGTCTGATAGCAATCAATGGTTTAGCTTCACTGCATTTCAAGATGTATTTGCACCCAGTTGTCCAGTGATAGTGTCCTCACCCTGGAAATAATTTAGTTGCAAATTGACTGGAAGATGGTGAAAATTGAAAGTTAAAATTAGAAATACTCATAATAAACAGCAGAAAAAAGGTCAGATGATGCTGTGCTATGATGAGATTGGAATGGCTGGTAAATGAGGTTTTGTGTTTGTCGTGAGATGTATGTGACATGCCTTCCCAATGTCGCTGTAATATCCAGCCTCACAGAGGAGAGTACTGGGCAAATTGATGTGGGGAAGAATTTTTTGTTAGATTGGGAAATTAGAATCGTGTTCTTTTCTTTTATGCGTGTGAAGCTCCTACGCATTATACTTTGAATCTAGGCAAAAATTTAAATCATCTTTAATACCAAATATTAGGATTAACCACATAAAACAATTGCATTGAGATTTATGCTAAAATAGTGTGCATACACCCAACTGCTAAAACCTCCATGGCCTCCTCTTACAGCAGCAACAGAAATGTATTACGTGGTTAATTTTTAAATCCATTCATGACAGAAACATATTATTATTTTATTTCTTGAATTATATGTTATCAGCTTTTCTCAGAATTTTGACCCCAGGACTCAAGAATTTAGAAAAGGAATACTCATTGGTCATTACAAAAAATAATGGTTGTCTAAGGTAGTATTTGTGGATGGGAGTAGATTTGCTTTCATGTGATCAGACACACCAAGACCCCAGAGAACACATGTTATTGATGAAACTTTCAAGGCCACAGAGGGTTATCTAAATATAGGCGGGAGTACATTTTCAAATATATGTATGGAGTCCACTTAGTGGACACACAGACATGTGCTTCTTCTGTCTGGAGATTAGCATCATATAAAAGAGCTTGTCTACCTTTGTTTTGTTTTTGTTATTTTGATCCAGTCTGTGTAGAATCACAATTGTTGGTTTTTCTTTAATTGCACCATTTTAAGTGTTGATAAATTGAGCTGTTCTATTTTTTTTTTTTTTTTTTTTTTTTTTGAATCAGGAATAAACACTCCAGAGAAAGAGCCAAAAGTCAGTGTGGCAGGGGGCAGCCAACCACTTTTGCTGGCAAAAGAAGAAGATGTGGCAACAAAAAGGTCAAAACTTACAGAGGACAATAAATTTAGTCACGAGCAGGTAAATACATTGTTTTCCCTTTGATAGCTTCAGCTTTTTGTTCTTGTTTATATGTTCCTGATAGTTTTAGGACCCCAAAGATACCTTGTTGTTGAAACATGTGTAAACATTACAGTTGGTCATTGAATGAACTCTTGGCATCTCAACTTTAACATCCTGATGTTATCAAAATATGTCAGTTAATGGCAGTGATGTTTGTTCAATCTTTTCCAGTTCTACCAGTGTCCTTATTGTAACTACAATAGTAGGGACCAAAGTCGGATCCAGATGCATGTCTTGTCACAGCACTCTGTGCAGCCAGTCATCTGCTGCCCCCTCTGCCAGGATGTCCTCAGCAACAAAATGCACCTCCAGCTGCATCTGACTCATTTGCACAGTGTGTCCCCAGACTGTGTGGAGAAGCTGCTTATGACAGTAAGCCAAGGGTTGATGCATGGTTGGTGGGACCTGGGCAGAGTTATCAATATACATCTGTAATTAGGAATTGATAGAAATTTATTTCTTCAGAGCTCTTAAATGTCTTTTATTGACTGTGTCATAGCAATCACAATTGAGACTCATTTGTGGTCTCTTTAGCTTGGAGTAAAAAAAAAAAAAAATGATACAAAGCTTACCTTAATTAAGAACAGAGTTTGTGGTCCTTTTTATATTTATAACATGACCAAAAGGACTCTTGTGGCCACCTTTAGCTTTAAAGTTTCTTGGTTATCGTGAGAAAACAATAGAAATACAGAACCCTTAAGACATATTTTCAAAAGAAGAATTTAGTATTACAATGACATTGAAGTGGTAAATATCTCAATTTTCATGAGAGAAATGTAAGTGGGATAGGTACTGTCCAGTGGTTTCCAGCACACAGTTAACATGGTTGCCTTTGCTCTTCAAAGGTTCCTGTCCCTGATGTGATGGTGCCAAACAGTGTGTTACTGCCAGCAGCTGCCTCTGAGAAAGCAGAGCGGGACCCATCTGCAGTCACGTCAGCAGATGGGTCTGGGAAGTATTCTGGTAGGTGTGCCTGGGACCATATTCCATGGAGAGAGCTTGCCTTTGGGGCAGTATTCCTGATTATCACCAGTCAAGACTTTTATTAAAGGCACAAACAGAAAGACAGAAGACATCCCCAAAGACCATATCTCCCAAGGCATGTTTGCCATCTGATTATCTTTAGCTCTCCTCAGGGAAACCAAGTGACAGAGGGTCAAGGACACTGTAAGAGTTCTAATGCACGTAAGCTAAGGCTATGGCCTTTGGGGAAGTGTTCATGGCAGCAACTGGTTACCTTTGTCTTATTTTCTTCTCCATCCTCAAGTCACTTGAGGTCAAGAGGGATATCTTGTTTAACATCCTGTCAGCAAATTGGACCAGTGCTTGCCACATAGTGGTCACTCAGTAAATATTTCTTCCAAGAATCAGTGAAGCAGACATCTTACCCAGTGCTTACTTCAGTAGTTATTGACATCTATGTGGTAGATTTTCTTACTGTAAGAGCTGTGTGTGTGGTTTGTCCACGCAGGTGAAAGCCCAATGGATGACAAAAGCATCGCAGGACTTGAAGATTCAAAGGTGAATGTGGAAATAAAGAGCGAGGAGCAGAAAGTCACAAAGGAACCCTTGGAGGTGTCAGAATGGAATAAAAACAGCAGCAAAGATGTGAAAGTCCCTGACACTCTGCAAGATCAGCTCAGTGAACAGCAGAAGAGGCAGCCACTTTCTGTTTCTGACCGCCATGTGTATAAATACCGCTGCAATCACTGCAGCCTGGCATTCAAGACTCTGCAGAAGCTTCACATACATTCCCAGTACCACGCAATCCGGGCTGCCACTATGTGTAACCTCTGCCAGCGTAGTTTCCGCACATTCCAGGCTTTAAAAAAACACTTGGAAGCAGGCCACCCTGAACTGAGCGAAGCTGAGCTCCAGCAGCTGTATGCCTCCTTGCCAGTGAATGGTGAGCTCTGGGCAGAAAGTGAGACAATGGCACAGGATGAACATGGCCTAGAGCAGGAAATGGAGAGAGAGTATGAGGTGGACCATGAAGGGAAGGCAAGTCCCGTTGGAAGTGACAGTAGCTCAATTCCAGATGACTTGGGCTCTGAACCAAAGCGGACATTACCTTTTAGAAAAGGGCCCAATTTTACAATGGAAAAATTCCTTGATCCATCTCGTCCTTATAAATGTACAGTGTGTAAAGAGTCGTTCACCCAAAAGAACATTCTCTTGGTCCATTATAATTCAGTGTCTCACCTGCATAAGTTGAAAAAGGTTTTGCAAGAAGCCTCTAGTCCCGTCCCACAGGAAACCAACAGCAGCACAGATAACAAGCCCTACAAGTGCAGCATCTGCAATGTTGCATACAGCCAAAGCTCCACCTTGGAGATCCACATGAGGTCTGTTCTCCACCAGACAAAAGCCAGAGCTGCAAAGCTGGAGCCAAGTGGTCCCCTGAGCAGTGGGCACAGCATCTCAGCAAATGTGAATAGTCCTGGTCAGGGGATGTTAGATTCCATGAGCTTATCCACAGTCAACAACAAAGATACCCACTTAGATGCCAAAGAATTAAACAAAAAGCAAACTCCTGAATTAATCTCTGCTCAGCCCACCCATCACCCTCCGCAGTCACCAGCACAAATCCAGATGCAACTGCAGCATGAGCTGCAACAGCAAGCTGCATTTTTTCAGCCTCAGTTTCTAAACCCAGCTTTTCTGCCTCACTTTCCAATGACACCAGAGGCACTGTTGCAATTTCAGCAGCCTCAATTTCTCTTCCCATTCTACATACCTGGAGCAGAGTTTAGCTTGGGGCCAGATCTTGGCTTGCCAGGCTCTGCCACTTTCGGAATGCCAGGCATGACAGGAATGGCTGGTTCCTTGCTTGAAGATCTGAAACAGCAGATTCAAACTCAACATCATGTTGGCCAAACTCAGCTCCAAATTCTACAGCAACAAGCACAACAATACCAAGCCACACAGCCCCAGCTGCAGCCTCAGAAACAGCCACCACTACCACCACAGCAACAGCAGCAACAGCCACCACAGCCACAGCAGCAGGCCAGCAAATTACTGAAACAAGAGCAAGGAGGCCTGGTAAGCACAGACTGCCCCATCATGAAGGACTTGCCAACTTATAAGGAGGCAGAAGAGTTGTCTGAAAAGCAAGAAAAACCAAAGCAAGAGTTTATAAGTGAAGGGGAAGGGCTCAAAGATGGCAAAGATACCAAGAAGCAGAAATCTTTGGAACCGTGCATCCCTCCACCTCGAATAGCCTCTGGGGCCAGGGGCAATGCAGCCAAAGCTTTGCTGGAAAATTTTGGATTTGAACTGGTTATTCAGTACAATGAAAACAGGCAGAAGGCACAGAAGAAGGGCAAGAGCGGGGAAGGCGAAAACTCTGACAAGCTGGAGTGCGGCACATGCGGTAAATTGTTCTCCAACGTTCTTATTTTAAAGAGTCACCAAGAACATGTGCACGGGCATTTTTTTCCATACGGAGCACTAGAAAAGTTTGCTCGTCAATACAGGGAGGCCTATGACAAGCTTTATCCAATATCTCCTTCCTCCCCAGAAACTCCACCGCCACCACCTCCGCCTCCTCCCCTGCCTCCAGCTCCCCCACAGCCTTCAAATATGGGGCCTGTGAAAATCCCTAACACAGTCTCTACTCCTGTGCAAGCTCCACCACCCACTCCCCCACCACCTCCACCACCACCTCCTCCACCTCCACCTCCTCCACCGCCTCCCCCTTCTGCACCCCCTCAGGTCCAGCTGCCTGTTTCTCTTGATCTTCCCCTGTTTCCTTCCATCATGATGCAGCCTGTGCAGCACCCTGCCCTTCCCCCACAGCTCGCCCTGCAGCTGCCCCAGATGGACACCCTCTCTGCAGATCTCACCCAGCTGTGCCAACAGCAGCTGGGACTAGACCCCAACTTCTTAAGGCACTCTCAGTTCAAACGGCCACGGACAAGAATTACAGATGACCAACTAAAAATCCTGAGGGCTTATTTTGACATCAATAATTCTCCAAGTGAAGAGCAGATCCAAGAAATGGCAGAGAAATCTGGCCTCTCTCAAAAAGTTATCAAACACTGGTTTCGAAATACGCTTTTTAAGGAACGTCAGAGAAACAAGGATTCACCGTACAACTTCAGTAACCCTCCTATAACTGTTTTGGAAGATATCAGAATTGATCCACAGCCCACCTCTTTAGATCACTACAAATCAGACGCCTCCTTCAGTAAAAGGTCTTCTAGAACAAGGTTTACCGACTACCAGTTGAGGGTTCTACAAGACTTTTTTGACACAAATGCTTACCCAAAAGATGATGAAATCGAACAACTCTCTACCGTTCTCAACCTGCCCACTAGGGTTATTGTTGTATGGTTCCAGAATGCTCGACAGAAAGCCCGAAAGAGCTACGAGAACCAAGCAGAAACTAAAGATAACGAGAAAAGAGAACTCACAAATGAACGGTATATTCGGACGAGCAACATGCAGTACCAATGTAAGAAGTGCAATGTGGTTTTCCCCAGGATCTTTGACTTGATAACGCATCAGAAAAAGCAGTGTTACAAGGACGAAGATGACGAGGCCCAAGATGAAAGCCAGACTGAGGACTCCATGGACGCCACGGACCAAGTAGTATACAAGCACTGCTCGGGGTCTGCACCAGCCGACACCGCAGCCAAACCCGGAGTGGCACTCGTGGCGAGCTCAGGCTCTGGGACGAGCACACCCCTGATCCCATCGCCCAAACCAGAACCTGAGAAGACGTCTCCAAAACCCGAGTATCCTGCAGAAAAGACCAAGCAGAGTGACCCCTCTCCCCCTTCTCAAGGCACCAAGCCAGCACCTCCTCCATTAGCTTCCTCAGAGCCACCACAGGCATCCCCAGCTCAGCCACAGCCCCAGACAGCCAAGCAACCCCAGCTCACTGGAAGACCCCCCTCGGCTTCCCAAACCCCGGTCCCTTCCAGTCCACTGCCGATTTCCATGACGTCTCTCCAGAACAGTCTACCTCCACAGCTACTCCAATACCAATGTGATCAGTGTACAATTGCCTTCCCAACCCTGGAACTTTGGCAGGAGCACCAGCACATGCACTTCCTCGCTGCTCAGAACCAATTCCTCCACTCTCCCTTCTTGGAAAGGCCCATGGATATGCCCTACATGATATTCGACCCCAACAATCCACTGATGACCGGACAGCTGCTCGGAAGCTCTCTCACTCAAATGCCACCACAGACCGGTTCCTCTCACACCACGGCTCCGGCCAATGCTGCTTCTCTGAAGAGGAAACTGGATGAGAAAGAAGACAACAATTGCAGTGAAAAGGAAGGAGGGAACAGCGGAGAAGACCAGCACCGTGATAAACGACTGAGAACCACCATCACCCCGGAGCAACTGGAAATACTCTATGAAAAATACCTACTCGATTCCAATCCCACTCGGAAAATGCTAGATCACATCGCCCGCGAAGTGGGGCTGAAGAAAAGGGTGGTGCAGGTGTGGTTCCAGAACACTCGGGCACGGGAAAGGAAAGGGCAATTCCGGGCAGTGGGCCCTGCCCAGTCCCACAAGCGGTGTCCCTTCTGCAGGGCTCTGTTCAAAGCAAAGTCGGCCTTGGAAAGCCACATCCGCTCTCGGCACTGGAACGAAGGCAAGCAGGCTGGCTACAGCTTGCCGCCAAGCCCGTTAATAGCCACAGAGGATGGGGGAGAAAGCCCACAGAAATACATTTATTTTGATTACCCATCGTTGCCGTTAACCAAAATCGATCTATCTAGTGAGAATGAATTGGCTTCCACCGTGTCCACTCCTGTTAGTAAAACAGAACTGTCCCCAAAGAATCTTTTAAGCCCTTCTTCTTTTAAAGCCGAATGTCCGGAAGATGTAGAGAATCTAAATGCCCCTCCTGCTGAGGCTGGGTATGATCAAAACAAACCGGACTTTGATGAGACTTCGTCCATTAATACGGCCATCAGTGATGCCACCACGGGAGATGAGGGGACAGTGGAGATGGAGAGTAACACGGGGAGTTCTGGGGAGACAAAACAGGCTCTGTCTCCTAAAGAGGCCAAAACTCTCGAAACGATCCCCAAACCAGCAACCACACCCACCACGGAGGTGTGTGATGACAAATTTCTCTTTTCTCTCACGAGTCCATCCATCCATTTCAACGATAAAGACGGTGACCATGACCAAAGCTTTTATATCACGGATGACCCCGATGACAATGCTGACCGCAGCGAAACATCCAGCATAGCCGACCCCAGCTCCCCAAATCCATTCGGGTCTAGCAACCCTTTTAAGTCCAAAAGTAATGACCGGCCAGGTCACAAGCGCTTCAGGACCCAGATGAGCAATCTTCAACTCAAGGTCCTCAAGGCCTGCTTCAGCGACTACCGCACTCCAACCATGCAAGAGTGCGAGATGCTGGGCAATGAGATCGGTCTGCCCAAACGTGTGGTGCAGGTGTGGTTTCAGAACGCCAGGGCTAAAGAAAAGAAATTTAAGATCAACATAGGGAAGCCTTTCATGATCAATCAAAATGGAAATGATGGCACCAAACCAGAGTGTACCCTCTGTGGGGTAAAGTACTCTGCCCGCCTGTCCATCCGAGACCACATTTTCTCCAAACAGCACATTGCCAAAGTGAGGGAGACGGTGGGGAGTCAGCTTGACCGCGAGAAAGATTACTTAGCTCCAACCACCGTTCGCCAGCTCATGGCCCAGCAAGAACTTGACCGTATTAAGAAAGCTTCCGATGTGCTGGGGTTAACAGTACAGCAGCCAGGCATGACTGACAGCTGCTCGCTCCATGGTATCAGCGTGCCAGCAGCCTACCCAGGCCTCCCTGGCCTTCCTCCAGTCCTTCTCCCTGGAATGAATGGTCCATCCTCCTTGCCAGGATTTCCACAAAATTCAAACAGTAAGTCTCTTGAAGAAGAGTCTTTGTAGCCAATTAGGTGACATTAGGCAACCCATCATGTGAAACCAAGAAGGTTCATTGATATTTAATTTTAGTAATTAAAACTAAATTTGTTTGATATATATGTGTTATTGGCTATAATAATATAACAACATCATAGCTGATATTCAAAAGCATATTATTTTTATCATTCCCTGGTTACCTCTTAGCAATATTATTTTATATACTAATTTCAAATAAGATTTCAACCCCAACATGTAGCATAGTGATTGGTTTGTATATTAAGAAAAGGAGGCATAAAGAGCATGAAACAACTTTCACTGGAGTGGAAATTGATGTTCTTTCCAAGGGATAGCATTTTTGTTTTTTCTTTTTGTTTCTTATTTGTCCTTCCTGCTTCCAGATTCAAACGTTAAAGGTTCTTTAGTCATAGAAATCTCCCCTCATTGATCCTAGTGGGCAATAAAGCTTTTATGCAAATTTTAATGACTACAAATGTGATTTCTGTGATCATTTGTGATTTAGCATCTTTATGAGCTTTTGATTTTTGCAGCAGCCACTGATGGTTTTGATTCAGTAAACTCACCACTTTAGGAATACATATCACAAACAAATATCCATGGCTTTGTCCTGCTCCACCAACTAAAGTTTAAATATAAGGCATAACAAAATTGTAGAACTTCTTGTGGTAGTCCTAGATACTGAATCCAACTCTGCGTTCAGGATAAATGCAACTTATGCAGTTTAAAGTTTTTGAATATGATGTGTTAGGCAGTCACATAGCAAGACATGTAACACAATTTACATATCATTCAAAATACAAAAATGTAGCTCGCTTCTAATTTCAAGTGTTTTGTTTTTAAATTTAATTGAAGATATTTTCTTTCTAAAGGAAATTTTACACTCTAAATGTATTTAAGAAGCATTTGCTAATTACATATTTCAGAAAAATTATCATAAATTGGATGTTTACATAAATATCAAACTTTTAAAATATTTTATTTTATTTATTTATTTATTTGACAGAGAAGGAAGGGGAGAGAGAGAATGGGCATACCAGGGCTTTCAGCCACTGTAAATGAACTAAGACACTTGCTCCCCTTATGCATCTGTCTAAAGTGGGTCCTGGGCAATCAAACCTGGGTCCTTTGGCTTTACACGCAAACACCTTAACCGCTAAGCCATCCCTCCAGCCCTAAATTTCAAACTCTTGAATACCATCCTTCTCTAACAAAAACCTAAACTTTAATTTGACCTTAGAACATCATCCCTACCCTAACTAGCTCACAGGGCATAGAAATAATGATATTCAATGGTCTCCATCATTGGTACAACATTTAACTCCCCATCTGAATGACTTACTGGCTTTAGGGAAAAGTAAAATGGAATATTACCAAGGAACAATCTGGAATATGCTTTCCTTTGGTTATCACAACCTCCTGTCCCTCAAAGGCATTTTGTGCTTAATTGTCTGGATAGTCTTGGGGCCTTCAATTTTATAACTATAATGCTGTGTTTTAGTGTGGATTTTAATTAGAAAAATATAAAGATTTTACGAATAACACAATGACAATATTGTTTTTTCATAAAGCATTAGTCTTGTTACTTTGGATTCCCATTTTATATAGCACTATGATTATTAATTGACACATAAGTGTCGTGTAGAACTCTATGATCAGTTCTATAATTCTCAAAGTTTTAAAAGATATAACTAACATGAGCAAAAACAGCTGAAGTGCCAAGAATTTTAAACCACAAGTCAGTTTTGACTAATGATGAGTGTATTGTCACCCTTGTAAGTGATGATTACAAACATCTTGTCTCTCTCCTTACTGGGTCAGAGGCCTTTTCTGGAGAGAAAAAAATTTTTTAAAGGTCTTTTTCTTTTTATTTTGCAAAATAAACTTCTTGTTTCTTACTCTTATACTGGCACTCGGAGGGCCTGTCTGAGACAGAGGAAGAGAGTAGGAGATGTTTATGAAATACTTAAACAAACTTTCTCCCACATGCTATGCTATTCACCATAAATAAAATTGCATCTTCCCCTGAAATATAGCCCTACTTATAACTATCAGGATCTCTGGAAAGATGTTCGAAGCAGACCTTTCATGGCTAGGAATAGCATTAAGCCCACTGGGTACCAAGGAACTCAGCACTTTATCTGTTGCTTTATTAAATCATGGATCAAAACCAACTGGGGAGTACTGTAAAGAGAAAAGCATCATGAATACTTACTACCTACTGGGGTTGGTGATTTCTCTTGAATTAGTCCTTTGTTTGTGAGGGATTTAAAACATCAGCACAGGGGAGTTATCAGCAGGGCTCCATCTAAGAGCTGGAGTTCCCACACTTCCAGTTCACATCTTTTGTAGGATAATTTATCTGTGGTAGGAAATACAGTGCATTTTAGCCATCTAGAGTAAAGTGGTTGTTTTCCATCTGTACATCATCATTTTCCTATTGTATTTTTATGTGAAGAGATAGACACCCTAGCTATGTGATATCAAATGAAGAAAATTACTTTCTAAGTATGATTCATCTATATTATATATGCATGCTCTTATGTAATATAAATTAAAGGATCCACTAACAAGTGAACATATGATATCTGTCTTTCTGAGACTGACTCATTTTGCTTCATATGACTATTTCCAGTTGCCTCCCTTTTCCAGGAGATGACATAATTTCATTCTTCATGATGGTTGAATAGAACTCCATTATGTACATATAACACATTATCTTTAACCATTCATCTTGTAAATTAAAGCTACATCGAGATCCCATCATATCATATCCCAGTCAGAATAGCAATCATAAAGAAAACAAATAAAAACACTGGAGAGAATGTGGGGGAAGGGAAACCCTTATTCTCTGGTAGTAGAAAAGTTTATGAGGCAAGTTGCCATGGAAATCAGTATGTAAGATACTAAAAAAAAAGAAAAGAAAAAAGAAAAGAAAAGAAAGAAAGAAAAACAGAACTACTCTGTCTTATCCATACAACTTTTAGGCATGTACCCAAAGTAAAGTATACAGCAATTAAATTATGGAATCAACCTAGGTGTGAGCCAATGAATGGATATGCCTCCATTTCTTATGAGGTATTGGCTCATTCATTTTATAATTTGGTATCTATATGAGCATACCTTGAAAATATGACAAATTCATATTGGACTCATTTTAACAGCATTTACTTAAGGAAAACTAAATTTACCCCATTCATTTAAGATGGATTTCAAGTTTTGTAAATATAAGACATGTGGTAAAGGAATGAGTTTCTCAAAAGGTTATACCCCAAATAAGATTGCCTGCTATCTACCTGTTCAGTTCTAATATTTATCAACCTCTGAATTTTTGGATTTAAACATTTATTTTACTTAACTCTTTTCGATAAATGGAATTGCTAATTCACAAAATTTCCTTAGTTTCCATCCAAGAATTGCTATAATTACTTATTTATAGTCTTTTAGACTTACTAAGGCCTTATTAAGATAGTACATGTTATGTATGCTTGCCTCAAAAAAGGTGGACCAGCCTTTTGTCAATATCAGTATTATTGTTCATTTTAATAAAAGGAACCATTTTCTCCTTTGAATTTTTTGCTTTTATGATCATATGCAAAATGGGAAACTAGCAATAGAATATTATATATTTATTTATATTCTAAGAAATATTAGAGAACTATAAATTTGCATTTTATCATTTGGGGAGCTGGCTTCCTTTGTCATTTTGCCCAAAATGATGGAAAAAATACTTTTTTTTTTCTATTTGTAACTTATTTACCACTTTAAGCAGTGTCTGATTTTAAATATTTCTGTAGTATTTGTAAGTAAAGCCTAGCACACTTTCCTAATAGAACTTTATTTATTTAACTATTTTTTTCCTTAGGTAGGGATAGAACCCATGAATGGTAAATAAGCCTTCTACCACTGAACTACATCCTCAGTGCCATAAATAAAAATATAACACATGATTTTATATTTTACTCATACTTCATTCTACTTTATATTGCGCTGGGTAAATCTACATAAAAGTATGTTCAAAAAACTTGGCCCAAGTGTTCTTGCCCCCTTGTATTTAATTAGTTATTTGAGCTCAAAAATAAAATTTCCCTCTAGACAGAAACAATGAGTATAAGTGCACTATTTCTTAGACATGTTCTTCTGAGATAATTCTTTTCAGAAATAAATAGGTATTTCAGGAAAACAAATTCAAACTGATGATAGCATAAAATTCAGAGGATTTTGTTTTCTCCCGCAAATGAAATTTCTAAGAACTAAAATGGAAATCAAGAAACAGGAAATAATCCATTTTAGCATGAGAACTAGGTATAAGGCATGCAAATTTGATATCCAGTTACTTTTATTTTTGAATTACTTAAATTTATTGTGTGTCACAATTACCATTCAGATGTTTCTTTCTACTTCACTTTGTTTTTTTGGTTAGTGAATATTTTTACTACAAACTTCTACAGACATATTATTTGCTATCAAAGTTAGTGTGTATAATGTCCTATTCTTTTAAAAAATTGAAAAAAAAAATTTAATTCAATTTGAGTAACAGAATGAATATGAGTGGTCATACCAGGGCCTTCTGCTTGCTGCAATTGAACTCCAGATGCATGCAATACTTTGTGCTCTGGCTTTATGTGAGTACTAGGGAATCAAACCTGGGAGAACAGACTTTGCAAAGCAATCACCTTTAACAGCTCAGCCACCTTCTTAGCTCCTAATTTCCCATTCTTTACGTGTATATTTGCCTAAATTTTTAACTTAAAAACTGACCGACTCAGTTTATTTCTCAAGGTGTTAAATTCTAAAAATCTTCATGATCTATAGAGTATACATTTTAGAATCCCTTTTGTAGATTTCAAAGAATTCCCATTACTTCATTATAATTTCAAGAGGAACACATGGACCCCGTGTATTGGGAAAACTGGAGTTGGCAGCTATTGTTCCACCTTACTGTGTAACTACAAGTGGTATTTTTTACATCTCTTAGATCCTTAAAATTCTTATTCAATTCTTATGCAAGAGAGATAGGTAAGGTAGTAATTTCCTCAGATTTAGGAAGAGAAATGTGCAAGTGTTGCAGTCAGGTTCACATTGCTGGCAGAAATCACCCAACCAAGAGCAATTTTTGGGAAAAAAGGGTTTATTTTGGCTTGCAGATTTGAGGGGAAGGTCCAAGATGGCAGGGGGAAACGATGACATGAGCAGAGGGTGGACATCATCCCCTGGCAAACATCTGGTGGACAACAGCAACAGGAGAGTGTGCCAAACACTGACAAGGGGAAACTGGCTATTATACCCATAAGCCCGTCCCCAACAACACACTACCTCCAGGAGGCTTTAATTCCCAAATCTCTATCAGCTGGGAACCTAGCATTCAGAACACCTAAGTTTATGGGGGACACCTGAATCAAACCACCACAGCTAGGTTGAAGGGGATATAGTTCTGAGTATAAGGATATACCCTTGTCCTAGACCCTGAGCTAAGGATGCTTATAAGTAGGTAAAAGTAGGTGGCTACCAATGTACTATCATTCTCACAAAACCAAGAGAGTTTGGCCCTGAGTTGTATCTCCACTTGAAACTTTACAGTTATATGTTAATTGCTTTGATCTACCATATTATCTTCTACTAAACTGAATACAGCATAGAAGTTTGTGAAATCAGAACAATGTATCAGGAAGGAAACTCAAAATTGATCTAAGGACTGGGGACATAACTCAGTGGTTGAGAACTTGCTTAATATGTGTGAGGCCCTGGATTTGACTCCCCAAACCATAAGGAAAAGATCTAATTTAGCATTTATTGATCCTTTTCAGTAACAGTACGTTTATTCCTTTGGTTCTTTCTCTCAAATAAAATTGTATAGAGAAGCAAATGGGAGGAATATAAAGATAGCAGACACAGTGGAATGAAGACAGGGAAGATGGAGGTGCTTGTCTCCAAAAGCAGCACCATTACTTCACATTTTTCCTTATGGGAATGTGTAAGTCCTGTGAATCTGAGAGGGGTACCATAATGAATTGGATTAAAGATCATGGAATGGGAAGTTTACTCATGCATTCTTATCATACCCCTGCAAAGCTTAAGCCATTTTCATTTTAAATTTATTTTGAATGCATGAGCCAATCTTCCGTAGAATGTGGGCTTCTTTTTTATTTGTATTTTAAACATTTGAATAGATTCAGTGTAATATAACCAGAATATGTGACAGAAATATTGTTGCTTTTGTCCTTTCTACCATTGAGTCATAGATTTTTTTCTATCAAATACCTAATATCCCTAGGACTCAATTATCTACAAAAATGGAAATTTTAGCATCTATTGTAATCACTGAGAATGCTGGGAAGGTATTTCCTAACATGATGGAACCTCCTTAAAGATGATCAGTATTACTGTAGGGAAGAGTTGGGTGTGTGATGATAAAGATACAGATCCTCTGGTAGAAAATGAAGCTCACTGAAAGAATGATTGTGATAAGGATCAAGTATAGAGTGTATTCATCAAGTCATAATGGGGCACCTCCAAATATGAACACCAATAGCTGCAAAAAAACTCATATGATATGGCATAGTATTGCATGTAACCAAAGCAATCCTCTCATATTTGAAATAATCTCTATAGCCCATAATACTATGTAAATCCTGTGTAAATGGTTATGATACTATATTGTTTGTGAATAATAAAACAAGTCTATCTATGTTCAGAATAAATGCCATCAAAACATTTCAACCATAGTTGGTTGAATTCCTAAGCTATGAAACCCATGCATGCAACAGTGTGTTGAATGCTAAACTACAGCTTAACATTCAGCTCAAGAAATCACAACAAAAGCATTATTATCATTATTTTTTGCTAAAGAAGAGAAATGTGCATTTTATTTGGGCACATTTATCTTGTTTTGTAACACCCACATGTTGCATTTCGTCCATACATGAGACTATGCCCAGTAGTTAAAAGATGATCCTATTAAATCCTGTGACCATTCCCTTTACAACTATACATGTTTAATTACATGTTACTCACTTTTCCCAGGCTAATTCTCCTGTCAGTCCACTGATTCTCCAGCACAGTCCCTCTTATGCTCATTTGTTAGTTTTTTCCCTAGTTTGAGAACAAACTGTCATCCATCTCCCATTAGGTTTGTCTGTTCCTTCTCCAATTGACTTTATTTGCCTTTAAAAGTATTTTCAAGAAAAGCATAGGTTTTTACAATTCCCTTCTCCATCTTGAGCTCTCCTTCACTTTGCCAGGCTTATAAAAGTCTCTTTGTACTAGGTAGTTCCCAGCCACTATGTTCCACTGAGCTCATAAGGCCCCGCTAAGTTCACCTGCACAATCATCATAACACACACACACACACACACACACACACACACACACACTGCCAATTGAGCACTTACTTCTCCCCTTTCTCTAATGGAGTTACAAGTAGTCTTGCACACTATAAACAAACCCAGAAAAATCAAGTGTTGAGGATGGTTGAGTATTAAAATATATAATTCTCATCAAGGACTCTATTAGCTCAATTGTCAAGTTGGAAATGAATGGCTTAACTTGTACCCTTTAAACGAAACCTTGCCTCACTATGCTCAGTGTTTGTCATGACTAGCTATGACTTCATAGCTAATTTTTTTGGAGGGACCTCTATGGTCATTTAGTATTGCTACTTGCTTAGGTTATCATCTTCTTCAATCAATGTAAATGTATTTTTCTGCTGGAACCTCGACAGATGGATTTCATGTTATTTAGTAGCTAATTACTTTTAGTGAACTTGGTAATTATGAGACTTCTCAAGTGAAGGACAGAGTGAGTCTTCCATCCCAGAGGCACAGTAAAACTTAGTTAAAACTATTAACAGCAGAACCATCTTGCATCGTGTCACCACTGATGTTTACCATGTCTTTTTGCTTACCCGTCTTTCATAAAGTGAGGGCTTTTAATTTTCTGAGTAAAACGTTGCTAAGGTACATAGTTCATCTTCTGTAGAGTGATAGTAGAGGTTAAAAGTAATGAAAGACGTACAATAAGCACAGACAATCTGCGTTGTAGCTGGAGACCATGGCCTTTCACGTTGGTGTCGCACATCTTTCTGATGTAGCAGCCCAGGAGTGAATTCTGTGTAGGCGTTAAGCATGTTGTTCCATTCACTGACAGTGGGCATCTCTCTGTTGTTTTCAGCTTTAACACCTCCCGGTGCAGGCATGCTTGGGTTTCCCACTTCAGCTACTCCGTCTCCTGCCCTGTCTCTCAGCAGTGCCCCCACCAAACCTTTGCTGCAGACTCCGCCACCTCCACCTCCTCCTCCTCCTCCTTCATCCTCTCTGTCAGGACAGCAGACCGAGCAACAGAACAAAGACTCTGAGAAAAAGCAAACGAAGCCAAACAAGGTGAAAAAAATCAAAGAGGAGGAATCAGAGGCCACCAAACCAGAGAAGCACCCCAAAAAAGAGGAAAAAATCTCATCTGCTCTTTCAGTGTTGGGCAAAGTGGTAGGCGAGACACATGTGGACCCAACTCAGCTGCAGGCCTTGCAGAACGTCATCGCTGGTGACCCAGCATCCTTTATCGGTGGACAGTTCTTGCCATACTTTATCCCCGGGTTTGCTTCCTACTTCACACCCCAGCTCCCAGGAGCAGTGCAGGGAGGCTACCTCCCGCCTGTCTGTGGTGTGGAGAGCCTCTTCCCCTATGGCCCTGCCATGCCCCAGACGCTGGCCGGCCTGTCCCCCGGGGCGCTGCTGCAGCAGTACCAGCAGTACCAGCAGAGCCTGCAGGATTCCCTGCAGAAGCAGCAAAAGCAACAGCAAGGACAACAGCCCAAACCAGTTCCTGCAAAGACAGCCAAAGGCGAAAGCGACCAGCCACAGAGCTCCAACGAGGCTTCGGAAACCA
>JAEOAD010000003.1:44710000-44862500 GCA_036365145.1 Orientallactaga sibirica
ATCCAGAACTTCACATCAACACTGGCACATTTTATTGTTGGTATGTGTTCACTAAACATCAATTGAAAAGGAAACATCCTACACATGTCCTCAAGTATATTTGCATGTCACATGGAAAGTCTTTAAACCTGCCCTGTCTTCAAAGAGGATGATAGCCCCACTTGCAAATAGTCTTCTTGAAGGTGTATATATTGAGCTTGAGAGTCCCTACTGTGTACCCAACACTGTGTTTTAGGGGTGTCACTTCATTTTATCTTCACAGACATCCCTGCAAAGAGGTGATACCAGAGCTGGACGCTCTCTGATGGATGTTGCACAGTAGGGATGATGTAAACGCAGCACTCTTCTCCATTGTAAATGGTTCTGTAAAGGGTTCTCTTATAAGAGACCAGTTTTTATACTATGTATGATGACCTTAAACATAGTTGTGTATTCTAGGCTCCAAGACAGCTGGAAACATACCCTTGCTCACAACTCCAATGGAACTCTCTAGTTGCCTCTCTTCCTACTCACTCTGCATTCCAGCCAATCTGTTAGCTCACTTCTATGACCTTCTCATATTCCTCCTTCCCTGTTTAGTTTAACTTTGGACTCATTTTTATACAGGTATACAGAAATATAATTCTATTTTTAGGTAATCAACTTCATTTCTATACAGATTTTTTTTTGCTAGGATTGAAGAAAATTAGTGAAAACCAAACAGGAATGACTACATAACTTTCCAGACCAAGAGAAAAATGAAAATGCAGGCTGCTGTAAAAAAAAATAAATAAACATTTCAAGACTGTGACAAAAGTGTTAAACTAATGGTTAATGGTTGGTCTTTAGAACATAGAGTCCTATGTAGCTACAGAGTAATTACCATGAAGAGGGTATAGCAGTCAATCGTAGATACTTCCTTCCATTCTTGTGATTATGTAAAAAGTCTGGTGAGGGTGGAGCTTAGATACTGCACACTGTGGGAAGAAGTGTCCTCATTCTTAGTGTCCCCTTTCTATGATATCTGCTAAAAGTCAGTCTTCCTGGCCCTTCATCAGTGATCCAAGAACATTAGTTCATTCTCATTCATTAAGCCATCCTACCTTTTGCCTCTGTTGTTTCTGTGCACACAGAAAGAGCTTTCTCTGTACCTAAGATCTAAAGACATCCCTGTTCTCCAGCCCTCAAATAACTCCAGGAGTGTGTATTCCTTATATCTGGGTTTGGAGGAAATAAAGAGCTCTATACATTGGTCTCTGTCTCTGCTCTCTACTACCTAGTGTAGCACATCTGGAGACTGTCCTAGGTTCTAGATATTTGTATTCTAGTTAGGATCTTCTGTGTCCTGAGTCTCATATATTTCACTTTAAGACCCAAGCAACTGAACCACAAGAGTTTCGCTTCTTTCTGCTTTTGTCCTTTTTCTGAAATAAAGGCTATTCAGCACTAAAGTTGTATCAATAGAGGTGGAATTGTGAAGTTGACAGAGAAAATAGTGAAATATTGATAATGAAAATATAGGGCTAGAGATATGGTTTAGTGGTTAAGGCACATGCCTGTGAAGTCTAAGGACCCTGGTTCAATTCTCCAGGGTCCATGTTCACCAGATGCACAAGGTGGTGCATGTGTCTGGAGTTCGTTTGCAATGGCTAGAAGCCCTGGAGCACCCATTCTCACTCTTCCTTTCTCTCTTCTCTCTCTCTCTCTTTCTCTCTCTCTCTATTTCTGTCTCTAATAAATATAAATAAAAATGAAAAAATAAACAACAAAACAGAATGAATATGCAGATAGACAATTTAAGTACATTATTCATTTACATCTGCAATTTCCAGGGTTGTGAAGAACATACATTTAAATTACCAGAGGATTTTCAACCTCTAATACTCTATGCCTGTCTTAGAAAAAAAAAAAATGTTACCTAAAATACCCCTGAAAATGTTTATAAAACTTAAAGAATACGTATAGAGACCATTTTGTACTATTGTGCTAAGTGCTTTCCACTGACTTATTAATGAAGTAATCATCCTGAGAAACATTTCTAGTATGTCCATTATACAGATAGTGAGCAACAGAGACATGAAGGGACCAGAGCAGCCACTCACGTTTACAAAGAAAAGAAGTCACAATACAGGGTTCTTGCACTGGCAATAGATCCCAGAGCGTCCCTCATCCACTGTTATCTTCCACTTCTCCTCTGGGCTAAGGTCCCAGTGCTACATCCACCCCTTCTTCTGTCTGCTTCCTTTCTAAACCATGTTCCTCACTCCAAACATGACCCTCAGGTTTCTCTCATAAAACTTCACAATTCCTTCAACCTTTAAGTAGTAATTTAGTATATTTTCACATATATTATAGTGAATATATAACAAATGCATATTAATTTTAAAAAACAAATCATAGTAATATAACCTTCTCCAACTATTCTGCACAATAATGAAGCAAACCATTGTGCTTATTATATAGCTTTTTTATTAAATTCTTCATGTATATGAATCTTATTTCACCAAACAGCTTTTAACATTTACTAAAAGGACTTTCTGTGATTGACATGAAGGGTGTGCCCATCCATGGAGTTTCTGACCTCAGGCTTCTTGGGATTCATGCTCCTTGGTTATTATAATTTTCCTTCATACTAAAAGAGAAGAAATGGGTCATAAAATCCCCAAATTAACACTCGTCATGGAAGTTCTGCTCTATGGTTAGTCTTTTAAATAATAGTTTACACAATCCACAGCTAAAAGAATAATTAATCAAAGATTATCCATTCAATTATTTTAACATTCAATTTCTGATATTGGGGCTGAGTTGTGGGAAGGGGCACAGTAACAAATGTCAGAGAGACACATGTGGGAAGGATCTGGAAATGGAGTTTGTGCTAGGCTGGCACTCCTCCGAAAATGGCCCCAAGTGACAAAGACCCTGGAGAGCAAAGCTCCCACAGCCCCAGGATCAACCCTCTAGTAAACAGCTTAATGGACAGTGTGATAATGCATCTAGGGTCCAGGGGTCTCACTCCCTAGTCTGCACTTTGCACTCAGCTGTGGGCACACTGCAGGCATCTCTTTCATGAGGTGAACATGAAAATGAATGGCTCTCAACCATGGTGAGGCTACTGCTTGCTGTGCATATGGGGAGTTAAAGGTCTCTCTTTCAGGGGTGTCAGGGGAAATCTGGATTTGGGGCCTAATAACACACTGTGAACAGGATTAGTAAGAAATGCTTTGTGTTTAGAAGTTGCTACGGGAACATCAGTTTTCCCTTAAGAAATGGATGGTATGTCAAAATCAGTTAGGGATATTATGATGGAGGGTTTCATTTGCTGATTGATTTTTAAAAAATCAGTGGGATTTTAATAAGAATTCAGACATTTTTCTATGTAGACTCTCTATTGTTTTATTTTACTTATTTGATCCTAAAGTCACACAGAACTATATGTATGACCTCCCACCTAGTTTCTTCATTGTGACTATGGTTCTTGTCTCCCATCCTGGTCATTATTAATCACATCTCTTGCACTCTTGCATGGGATTCTCACTGGGACGGTTATGTAAACTGGTTACTATAGTGTAATAAACATGAATAAGATAAAGAAGCACAGTTTACTTTGAATGCCTTCTCTAGTGGTCCTCCAATATCCCTCCCTTTCTCCCAGGCATAGCAGAATCTTCCCCTCCTGATGGGAGATCACAGGAATCATGCACAGTTCTTGCAGTAATGTGGGTGACATTGTTCCATACAAGCTGAACTGTGTTTTAACATTCAAAAGCCTACTCCAGTATAGCAGCCGTGTGATACTGAAACATGTCATTCCCATCCCTTACTTGGTTTTTGTTTGTTCCTTTTTCTATGATCCCTAATCCGCCCTCTCATTTCCAGCTTTGTTTATCTCCAGGCTTTGCACCTTCTTACTCATTCACCCAACTCATCAACATCCTCTCACAAACGGACCAATGTTCTGACTACAACCAAGCATCTGTCTGGGACTGCTAATTGCTGCAGAAGCCTCACAGTTTAAGTGGGTTCCACCAGAATAAAAGGCAATGTCTCTCATGAATAATTCTACATGAGTACTTTTGCTCCAGTATTTTTTTGGTCAACTGTTTTCCAAATCTTGGCTGATAGAATCTTTTCACCTTGTGATTTCACTGTCTCTACTAGGGCATGACAAAAAAAAAAAAAAAAAAAGAGGAATCCAGGCCTACACAGGCTACCCTTCATGTACCCATAGTCTATTAAAAAAGTGCAGAAAGATCACATGTTTTGTTTCTGCACAAGAAGAAAAGGATGTAGAGTTTTGCTCTGATGTTTTTCTTGTGACCGTCTACCATCTTTTCATTCTTTTTCTCACTCATAGGAAGTACATTTCTTTCCTGCTGGGAAATGGCCAGCTTCACATCCTGTTCCAGCATTCAGTGTAGAATCTAGGATTTCTCTTTTTTTTTAACTTATATTATTCTAATTTTATATTCATATTGTTAGCTCCATTATCCTCCTCCCCTCATCAATGGGGAATATGGGTCATGCATTGTGGGTAGTCAACAGTTATGGGGGATAGGCCAAGTCTCTGTGCATAAAGACTCAACTTGTGGCTCTAACACTCTTTCCGCCCCCTCTTCCGCGAGTTTCCCTGAGCCACATTGGGGTCATTTTAGTTCTACTTCAGTGATGAGGTTTTGGGAGCCTCTGTGTCTCTGGTTACCTGGCTTAGTAGGAGTTGGATGTTCTTTGTGTTTATCTCCTTCAGCCTTTTTCTGGTGTCGTGATCACCAAGAAAGCTGTACTCTTGCCCTTCCCCTGCGTTGTTCTAAGGTTTCAGCTGGGGCCATGGTGAAGTGTGATAGGTTGATCCTCCCTTCAGGTTCCTTGTCCATCTGACAAAGATAAGCAAATTCTCCAATGCAGAGAGAGGTTAGTACTAGTTAGATGGAATGGCCCTAGTTATTTTAGAGAGAATTTTGTATGCATAGGCCTCTTCTAGCCCACATTTGGTGGGATCTTGATCTTGGAGACTGGACTCATTTTTTATACATGGTTTTGACTTTTTTCCCAGTTCCAGCAATGAGTTCCATTCCATGGAGTGGATATATTAGACAAATCAAAAGCAGTTGGTTACCCACCATGACTGTGTGCCACTACTGCACTTGTTTGAGAATTACGTCTGGTTGTTTACTGCTGGGTAGCTTAGATTGGGAATTGTTTGGACAGATGTCGGTCATTTTCCCACTTTTGCTCATGTAGCATCCTCTGGCACTAGACTAGCTAACTGTCTGGGGACTGAGCCTCTTCCAGATTCTGACCAGGTCTCTCCGTGTTTTGTCTCACCCACATATGTAGTCTTCCACAATAGGGTCTTACCATTAACCTCTGATGGGTAATTGTTGGGGTCCCTCCTAGGGCCAGCCCAGGAGGGACTGCAGGGTCTCTGCAGAGTAGGGGTTGAGAGGCGTGGAGTCAAGACACAGATTCCGGGAATTGGGTGGAACCAGGCAGAGGGCAAGCTGCTGCAAACTCATTTATTCAAGGAAGTGTAGGGAGTTTAAAGGGTTTGGCTGGCTAGTCATTGTATGGGGTGGTCCACTTCTTGTGACCAATGACAGCCTGTCTCCGGGCAGATCATCTCGCATCAGGTTTCTCACAAGCATGGGACTGTAGCTATTGTCACGCCAGGCCTGTGCAGGATGCCATGTCCACAGAAGCCACTTCCTGGTTTCCTCTGGCATGCGGTCTGGCTAGGGCCCGACCTGCATTGTGTCATACATATCCTCCTTTTTGTTTTTATTATTGGTGACCCTGGAAGGCATGGTTCTTTGCCTAGCCATTGTTGACCCCAGGCCCCAAGGGATTATCACATGTGATGGTGCCTGTCTTAGGTTGCCCCATCTCATGGGGTCTTACCTGTCATTGACTACCCTCCATCCTTGTGAGGAAACCCGAGAGGTATGGCCTGGTTTCTTTTAGCATGTGGTCTGGCTAGGGCCCAAACTGCATTGTGCCATACAGGTCATCAAGAACTCTGACAGAAATCTGTCTTTTTTGGGAAACCTTGTAGGTGTCTCGGATCAACAGCTCATTGTGAAAGTTAACCCCATGCTGGTACTGAGAGTTATATTTCAGCACCAAAGAAGGTGAAGGAAGGAAAAGACAGGTAATATAAAGGAGAAAGTGAGTATAGAGAGGAGAAGAAGAGAGAGAGAAACAGGAAAAGATTAAGATTGTTCTTCATGATGTACTCTCCAGTTCCCTGTGTTTTAGGAGTTCCCCCTGTGGGCCTGCTGAAGAATCAATGTTTTAGCCTGTTGTCCAGAATATAGGGTTTTATAGTATTATTCCCTTTTGGGTCCCTATTTGTGCCCCCCACCCTTACTCTACCTCCCACCCTTTTGCTCCCTTCCACCCTTGCCCTTCCCCCATCCCACCCTCCCTATTGTCTTGTCCTCAGGGTACTTATTAGATTTGGCAGCATCTCAGGTGGATTCAGGTTAGGAGCCACAGATGAATGAGACCATGTGATGATTATCTTTTTGTGATTGGGTGAGCTCACTGAGGATGATCTGTTCCATCTTAGATTATTTTTTTTCAAATTTCATTATTTCATCTTTCCTTACTGCTACATAGAATTCCATAGTATAGATATACTACATCTTTATTATCCATTCATCTAATGATGGACATCTGGGTTGATTCCAGCTCTTAGCTATTATGAATTGAGCTGCTATAAACATGGTTGAGCAAATCTTTCTGATCTGAGGCTTGGAGCCTTTCAGCAAAGTAGCAGGTTTCTAAGATTTCTGAGGGATGCTTAATTCTGATGGGGATCTGAGTGATCCAATGTCACCTGAAGAATGTGACAAATAATCCCCACACTAGCCCAGTACCTAGTAAGCAGAGGATACTCATGGAGAGGGCTGCTACATGACCCTGGGGAAGAAAGCAGTGCAGTACTTGCTGGCCCATGTCAATGCTAATCCTCTCGCATAGACATTGTGAACAGCTTCTGTCTGGGAAGAAGCAGATATCCCTTAATAGACACTCCTATCTCTTTTCAGGAAGAAAAATCCCTGTCCATCCTTCTTTGACACCTCTGTCCCCAAGACAGCTCAACTTTGAGCGCATTATGGCCATTTTCAATATGTGAAGAGGACATGAGTATATGTACTCTTGCTGAGACACAAGTTCAACACCCTGTTTCCATTGACAGTTTTTGATCTGTTTGCTCATGATGAGGCTCATTGTCTAGGCACATGCAAAGCTCTTCCTACATATAATTTTTAAGCATGTCTTATTTCTCTGCTTCCTAGCTTTGTGGTGGTTCTCCCTTCCTCACTCTTTTTCTCGCACTTCCTGAATTAATGACAATTACCTTGAGGTGCTCTATAGGAAAATATGTATGCACATTAATTAACATCATTTACCATATTGTATTCAAAGGACTTTGTTTTCAGAAGCTATTAATGTCTTGTGTATTACTATGTAACATCTAGCAACAGTCAGGTTTTCCAAACCTATAAAACCTTACATTTCTGAAATCACTCACCTCACTTTTTTTTCTATGCAAATGGGTCTTTTCTGAACTCAGATTTTCTTGTAACATTTTGCTAAAGGCAGTCACCAAGCCCAAACATTCTGACACTTGGTGCTCATGCATTTCCCTAGGACCACAAACTCACTAGAGACAGCAGTCTTCCATATAACTGCAGGCCCCATTCAACAGATATTTGCTGTTATATGAGAGTAGATGCTAGATTCTCAGATACTGATTTCTCATGGTCTGAGCACTAAGCCAGTGTCACATGTTACAGGCAGTACTTTAGGTAGCAGCCAATTTTATGATATTTGTAGTTTAGTCAAAAAGGAGCAAGTGGAAATTCCAGTGGCTGGCTACTACATTGTTTTGTTTTGAATTCATGTAGCAGCCTCAGCACTGAGGATGGAGATCAAGGGTCTGTTCCAGTCTCTTCACCCAGGAGATTCAGGGATGCTGAGTGATTGCACCTAATGGCTCTGCCATCCCACGGGGACTTAGGGTCCTGTGTTTTCAGTTTTGGGAGCAGGAATGATGGGGACAATTAGCATATGTCAGGGTACAGTCATGAGGCACATCACGCAACCTCTGACTATCTCACTGATCACAAACTATGCCAAACACCCCTGAAGTACAAGGGGATTTGACAAAAAATGGTCTGCCTGCCCAGGAAGAAAACGGAACCCAATAGTGAATATCTTCCTGTCTTTTACCCTCAGAGGGATACTTAGTTGCTTGCTCTGCAGTAGATGACAGTTGTTTAATACACAAGGGACTGTGTGCAGTCCTGTCACAGGTGTGCCTGGAAGGCCCTGCAGGTGAAGGGTGGCTTCTCTTCTGGATTGGGTGTAATGGATGCTACGTCCTGTTACTCCTGCTGCACAGCCCCTTGATGCTAAGTATGATGGAATCCAGTGAGTATCAGCCGCTTTCCTAGACCATAAAGCACCAGAATGACCTTGTAGCACACCGAGGACTCACTTGTGATCCCAGCAACCCTCCCAGTATGAGTACCACTCCCACCTCAGCTCATGCTAGCAGCAACACTTACTGCTTCCTAAACCTTATATCCACCTCAGCTCACCTACACACTGGAAGCTTGTCTCTTGCTCATGGGTATTGACCAACTCCAGTCTGGACAAAGCAGCCAACTTTACCATCCAGGTTGCAAACACTTTTCTGATGAGTTCTGAAGAGCAGGCTTAGGAATGGAAACGGACCCTTCTCTGTACATGCTCCCTTAGACCTATGGTGCTCTTTGGATCCCATCCCTTTACCATTTTTTTTTCCTTCTCCTTCTTTCTGAGACAGGGTCTCTTTATATAACCCAACTTGTTTTGAGTTTGCAAGTGTCCTGTCTCAACCTCCTGACTGCTGGCATTAAAGGTGTGAGTCACCATGTTTTTACTGCTTTGCATCATTATAATTATTCTCTATTGTAACTTTGACCTTTTTCATAATAAACTTCCCCTGGTAAAGTGATTGCATGGCCTTCACTGTCTGACTGGATATAGAGTGTTATACTGTTTTAGTAACTGTGTGATAGATTCTGTCCTAGCCTTAGTCACACCCATGAGCCACTGACTCTTTCCATCAGGTTCTGTAGCACAAGTCATATTTCATGGAAAAATAACTGAAACCCAGGTCCTCTGGTTATAGTTCACCAGAAGGAAAAGGTAATCATTTGGAACATGTCACGTGAAATGTTCCACTGAAAGCTTGAAGAACAGAATTATTTCTAAATGGCATCGATTCTTCATGGAAGTACCGAGGATGGTAGAATAAATTATGCTGTGTTGAATGTAAATTAAATCATCTTCAATAAGTATTTTATATCCAGTTCTCTCTGTGTGTTTTTTACTAAGATATAATTCATATGATTAAACTAGCTCTTTTAGAGGATAGCATTCATTAGTTTTTAGTGTATATACAAATAGGTTGATATCATCATTACTTAATTCCATCATATTTTCTTTCTTTTAAAATATTTATTTTTTATGAGAAGAGTAAAAAGAGAGAGAGAATTGCACATAGGGACTCTTGCTGCAGCAAACTCCAGATGCATGTGCCACTTTGTGCATTTGGCTTTATGTGGGTATTGGGGAAACAAACTTGAGCCAGCAGGCTTTGCAAGCAAGAGCTTTTAACCACTGAGTCTTCCCAGCTTCCATCATATTATCTTTACCATAAAATGAAACCATAGGCTCACCAGCAGTCGCTATCCACCCTTCTCCCAATTCCTGGAAACCACTGTCAACTTTCTTTACATGATGATCTATTTTTCTAGACATTTGCTTTAAGTGGAATCACACGTACATGGTCTTTGGTGTGTTGTTTCTTTCATTTGGGCTGACAATTATATAGCACACAGTATGTGAGTTTCATTTTTTGAGTTTTAACATCATTGCATATATATACAGACATGTTAACCATATGGGGGCAGCTATTTAGGTATTACTTATAAAGGAAAATAAATAATTATGTGGGTAAAAGTAAAAATCGTATGCTTTCCTGAAAAAACAAAAAGAAAGTGAGAAATACTTCCAATCCCTCCTTTTCAATTCTCTCTCGTAGTACACTGCTACTCATAGTCAACACTTACATAACACTTCAGAATTTCAACACATTTTTTATGTTGAATGCCAAAGTTAACACCTACTGCAGAAATTAGATGTTGTGCTTTAATTCTTGGAGTCTGGGGGAATAATATAAATGGTGCTACTATTTTTTTAAGTTGTTAGTATCACACATTCTAAATGTACAGTAAAAAAAAAAAAACCCTTGTGTTACTATAAAAATGCTTCTGTGATAGAGGTTGGCGAGACTAACATGGGAGCATGCTTCTTGTGTTGTTTGTTTCTCTAGAAAAAAAATCTTGAACTGTAAGAATATTATTCTCTAAAGGATTAGCATGATATAATTTATTTAAAGGTTCCTATAATCTGAATAGGGCAATGAGATATGATATGCAGTACCACAGCACAATCATATTTATGTTTAATGTATTTTCAAATCTATTTTACCTAAGGTACCAAGAGCTATTCCCCATTAATAATAAAACTCCAGTCTATGTTTGGTAAAAGTTTTAACAATGTTGCTTTGAGATATGAAGTAGCATATTATTACAGCTGGGAAGATGATGGTAAGTTAAATGACTTGTCCAAGGAGACACAATAAATCAGATGTAGTCTTTGGGAATAACCTTGACTTCCTTTTAGACTTTTTCCTGTGATACTATGCAGCCTTTCTGAGCCACTGGAAGTTTCCTCATTAACCTTGCCGTTACTCTTCTTGTTTTATAAGACCTTTTCTAGATACATAAATATAATCTTTTTTAATACGATTCTCAGGCAATGTAAATTAAAGAAATCCATTCCTAATAAAGACCAGAGAAAATCTACTGAATCCACATGATTTAGGAAACCCAGTAACTCAGACTAATGACTTCCATCTGTCCCTAGTAACTGATATGAGGTTATCATATGGCCTTGCATATTACCCTTATTATTTGGGACTTCTATATAAATATGTTAGGACTACTAGCTAGGCTTCTTGATAATGTGAGCAAGATGTGGAATATAATTTGAATGCCAAAGATTTCTTAGTGAAATGCAACTCTGAAAAAAACTGCTTTTTCCAAACTGTAAAGATGCCTTTCCCAACAGTTAGACTTGCTGTTTTCTATGTATGAGCTGGAAATCTGTTAACCAATGCCAGACAGACGAGAAATGACTTCACAAGATGCTTCACAGAACAAAATATCTGCTGCTCAGATACTATCTACACTATTGGGTTATTATCTTTTGTTAGCCTCATCATGCTTTTCTGTATCACATAAGCCTGATCCACAATATTTCTACTTCCCTTCCTGAGTTGGAAGTCTCACATGTGTCATTACTCTCAAATATTATTGGTCATAATCATTTAATATAGTCATTTCTTTACTGTTTACCAACACAGTACCATGTTGGGGATGTCTACTTTTCCTATTTACATTGGAAGATATTTGATGGGTACCTGTACCTAGAAAAAATAGACAAATTTTAGTTTGCATTATAACAGCATTTGCAAAGCTTCTCTTGACCATAAAGATAATAATCCTTTACATATTTCAAATAAAATTCATAATGCCTCAATACACAATGAATATAGGTACAATGTTCTCAGAGCTCAAAGAACTACAAGTAGGTTCCTCTCCTACATAGAAAGAGTAGAGGAGTCTACAAAAATTGACTTTTGAAGAATAAAAGAAGCTTCTATTCTGAGTCTAAACTCTAGCATCAGACAAGTATCTTTACTGACGCCATGATCAAACTTTCTTCTATAGGAAACTTCAGTTTTCCCTTGTGATTATATGAAGCCACACACCCAGATTATCAAAGATAATCTCCTTTCCTTAAAGGCAGCAGATTGCAGGTAACAGTCATACTTTGGGATGCCATCCCATCCCAGAAGCACTAAAATTACTATTATAACACTGTAGTCTAGCCATTTTGACACATAAAATTTACCATCACAATCTCCCTCTTTGACAAGCTCATTCCCATCACCTCTATAGTAAAACTTAACCTCCAAATAAAGATACAACATAGATTTGAACTGGTCTTCCACAAAACAACTGTTATATATGCAACTGAATTCATACCACCACCCCTTTTCCAGAAGAGGATATAAAGTGCTTGGGTGGTGTTTCATCTTTTCTTTCATATTCTGTAATTTTAAAACTCTGATATAAATTAACTACTATTGAATATTTTACATTATTTGATAACAGGAGAATAGGGAAGAAAACCAAACTATCTGACTTACATACATGTCTATGCTTTTATATATATATCATAACAAGAAAGAAATGATCACAATTACAATTACACATCAGTTCTGCAGCTAGTTATATGAATGTGCTTTCTTACAGCTTCCTCTTTCCATTCCCTTTGCCCTTAGCAATCACCTCAGCTGGTCATGGTTGTTTGCACTATTAGGTAATAAAGACCTTCTCTTCTGAAAGGTCTTGGCCATTAGTAATTCTACTTGAGTTGGATTGTTATCACTTCCCATGGACTTGGATCACATGACATAATAAAATTAAGACATAGCCCAAGAGACCTGCTGTATTTCTGGCTTGGTATTCCTCATGATAATTCTGTGGGAGCAGTCTAGTACTACTTGGTAATCAGGGTCAAGCACTCCAACCAGTAGAGTAATTCTCTTCCCCTGCTATCAACTCAAAGCATGAGGAGCACAAAATGGCCAGGTGACAGTCAAGTGCAGTGTAATCAACTGCTGTGTTTTCTGGTACTTCTACTCCAGTCCAGGATTCTATACAACTTTTTAAGGATTACCTTGATCACAGTTAAAGCCTGAGCCCCAGGAGAAGGTGTCACTGGATGGATCATAGGATCCAGCCCTAAGGTGTGGTGGTGGATTTGAAATTCCAGTCTAAAGATATGCAAAGTGCCTAGTTATGCCTGGAGTTCCTGAAGGGTGCTGTGTATGTGTGTGTGTGTCTGTGTTTTTCTCTCTGTGTGTTTGTTCCTGTAAGAGCGGGCCAATTGCTTCTGCCATTATGGAACTTCCCCTGGATCTGTAAGTTTAAATAAAATATCTCTTCCTTCATAATTGTGCCTGGTTTGGAAGTCCAGCTCAGCGACCTGAAGCAGTCTGCTACATACAGCTGCTATGAGTTGAGGTCTTGAAAACATCAAGGAATCAAAAGTCTTGCTAGTGAATCTTTTATAATATTATGAGTGGCACCATTCCTACGCCATTCCTTGAACCATGTAGGAAACTGTAGCATATACTGAAGTCCAACTGTGAACACTGGAGCTTCCTCCTCATTTGAGCTATCACTGGATATTGCAAAGGTCATTCACCAGTCTATCAATTGAGCTGTATGAAAGGGATAGGATACATATAACCAGTAAATTTCATGACCATGGGCCTACTGCCCTCTTCATCTTCTATAAAGTGATCTCGTTGATCAAAAACAAAATAGATTAAAATGGAGGAAGATTTCCTGGAGAGTTTTCTTTTCTACCCTTGACTTTGTGGCTTCAGAGTACTTGAAGACCTTGTAGAAGAACTTTAGGACATGGCATCATTGAGAAATACATTTCTTCTCATAGTCAGAGCTAGGCCACTTCAAGCAGGGACACTCAGATCCTGCACACGGCCACTCCCCACAGAGAAGTAAGGCCCTCTGAACCCAGACACTGAGGAGATCAAAGGAGACCAGGGTTTTGACATGATGGCCAGGGTGAGATGTCTGAGTGGCTGGATTATAGAACATATCCAGACATAGGTAACCAGCATTAAATATTAGGAAGGGGATTTTTCCACTGTTTGATGTTGTTTTAAGACCCAAAAATGAAACTGGAATATGCTTGAATCTGGTTTAAAAACCCAATATAGACTTTCTTACTATAAATACCTTGAACCCTCTTGCCCAGTAAATGGAGATACAGGAAAGATGTGTAGGGCCAAGATGTTTTGGATATTAAACACAAAATTTAGTTTTACTTCTAAGACTTTGCAGGATAATTTTGTACTCCTATTTTCAACATGAGCAATTAATCTTAAATCCTGTACACCTGACTATGTGTTTGGTAGTCTTTCCTATATAAAATCCCTATATAAAACATCCTGCCTTTCAACTTTTTCATAATTGTCATTTTCTACAGTCTTAAATTATATTTCAACAAATGTCATTTCCCTTCACAGGTCTAAGGTTCATGAGTTAAATAAATATTTCCTAACTGGGATGGGTATTGTAGCCAGCACTATTTTGAGGAGATAGCAGATCTCTAAGGTCTTTAAATCAGATTTTCTTCTCAGATACATATTTTTCTATTTAATAGCACAAAAAATAGGTTACTGCATTACATTTAGTACTTAAACACTTAATCATTAAGAAATCTCTCCCCCCAATGAACTCCAGTCCAAACTATGATCATTTTTCTTTTTGATTTATCTTCTTTTTACTTTTTTAGGAAATAAGTTTTAAACCTTACAATATTGAACACTTACTTTGTTAGGTCACCACAGAATCAAGCATACCAAGCAATCTGAAAGAAAGGATGCTTTTTTCAAAGCTGATGCCATTATCTGTTACAAGACAAACAAACAAAAAAATCTCATGTACAAATGCCTGAGACAGGATTTACAGAGTCAGAATAAATGGTAGCTTTTTCACTTATGATATTGGATTTATAGGGGGCAAATTCCCATGGTGGAAGTCAGAAACTTTATGCATAAAAACATTGTCAGAACCTTCACTGTGCCTCCCTTCCTTACAATCTGCCAATGGCTCCCCACTGCTGACAGGATGAAGTCCGAATGTCTTAGCATACACAGTGGCTCTTCATGTGTGTTTTAGATCAGTGCCTGCTACCTTTCCTTTCCTTCCTCTATCTTTGTTCCATATGCCTGTGCTCCATTTGTGTTCTTATCTTTCAACTTTTGATCTTCAAACTTGTCTCCTACTCTGATTGTGTGAACCAGAATTCTTTCATGCAGGATTGAAATCCAGCCTCAAAAGTCTTTCTTCACCCAACCCCCTCCCCAGCCTATACTCTTACCAACAAATAGCCTTTCCTTCATATTTAACCCATTTAATGAATAGTGGTCCATGCTTATTCCAACTTGTCCTAAGATATGCATGCATCTTTAATTGGTGTTTCCATAATACATCTCTCTGTAATTCCTTAATTCAAGAACCCAGTGGTCATTCATCCATGAGTTGTTTACAAAGTGTACATTGGGTAGTTCCCACAGAGTTATGATGAGTCATTTTTGTAAACTAGACAGACTGAAGGAGCTCAGGGTGTCTGATCTTGCTGCTATCTTAAGTTCCTTTACATAAGTTTATGATTGGGGAATTGCTCCTTGGGGAAGAGGCAATAACGTTTAAATCTACAAGGTTTGGTAGTACCCCTGAATTTGTGAACATAACAATATGTCCATGTGAATGCTCCTTGTGTTGTAGGTAAAGATTTCACTGGTTATATGAAATTTCTCACAGACCAGTGAGATGAATACTCATTGTTCTCAGAGAAGGCAAGAAACCTGCCTGAATTCGCACATTCTGTAGTGCATTCAGAAAATAACTTCAGGTATCTTATCCTAAGTAAAGTGAGTAAAGGAATGAAAGAAGAGAAATTGTGAGAGTTAAATTGTGTCATCAACTTGATCAGATTGTTTTTTTTTTTTTTTTTTTTTTTTTTTGGTTTTGCGAGGTAGGGTCTCACTCTGGTCCAGGCTGACCTGGAATTAACTATGTAGTCTCAGGGTGGCCTTGAACTCTCAGCGATCCTCCTACCTCTGTCTCCCGAGTGCTGGGATTAAAGGCGTGAGCCACCATGCCCAGCAACTTGATCAGATTAAGACTCAAGTAGGACATGCCTTTTGGGCAGGTCTGTGAGTGTGTTTCTAGGGAGAATTAATTCAGGGAGACAATACTTTTGGTGGCGGACTATATATGTATAAAAAAGCTCCAAGAGAACACAGGACCCTTTGCCTGGCTCTGTGTTCTACCCTATTATTGCTGAATTTCTCAAATATTGGAACTCATTTTCATCAGTGTTCCAATGTGGACTGATGTCCAGTGGCTCTGAAGGAATCTTCTAGGTTTACAGTACCAGATAGGGACTGCTGAGGCACACAGACTCATGAACTGAGAAGCTACTGGGTTCTTAGACTCTTCAGCCTGCAGAGAACCATTGTCATACTACTCAGCCTGCTTCCTGTAACCTAATCTAATAATCCCCACTCCTCAATCCAGTCCCATTGTACATAGCATAATTTTTACATCAGATCATAACAAATTGACTCTCTACAATTATTAAAAATCTTTCTAGCCCTTTCTTTTCATGCTGTTTCAGACATTAGAAACTTTATTTCCATAAAGAATATTTTTAAAAGGACATACTGAGGAAGAAGAACTATAGTAAGTACACAGCTGATGAAGATATTATGACTATCAAAGTTGAAACTAAGTTTTTCTTTCTAATCCCGCCATAAAATGGAGTCTTTTACTCTATGACTTTCTGCTATTCTTTATAGTACATAAGTAAAACATAATATAAAGATATTGTACCATTGTAACAAGGAATTTATCCTATGTGATTGTAATTATTAATTGTAAGTGTCAATTGACTAGATCAGGGATCAACTCACAGACACATCTCCAGGCAGGTCTGTGGGACCATTTCCAGGAAGGATTAACTGAGGGACCTAGAGTGGACAAGTTTTCCAGAGGCAGCCCAGATAAAAAGCAGAGTAAAGGGAAGGAAATGCTGCTTTTCCCATCTTGCCTTCTTTCCTTGCTGGTGTATGTATCCACCCTGTTCCCTGTTGCTGTCATCCTTTCCTGATTTCAGAACACAGCTTCTTCATCCTTCCAATGTGGACAGAAGACCAGTGGCTCTCTATTAATCCTCCAGGTGTTCAGTGCCAAATTGGTACAGTTGAGGCTCCCAGCCTTGTGGACTGAGCAGCTATTTGGTTCTCAGCTGGGCCAGCATACTGATAGCCATTGTTAAACTGTCCATCCCATGTCACATAAGTCAGTATAATAAATCCTCTTTATAATATACATTCATTCTATTGATTGTCTAGGAACCCTGTCTAATATATCATAGTTACTTATAAAATGGCCACAGAAAATATTTAAGGTCACCTTCTTGAAAAATGTAATTAATTATTCACTCACTATAGAATCTATGCTGGTGGCTGTTTTTCATCTTTGCTTTAACTTTCCTACATTCTTTTTGATTAGAGTAGACTTATGCTGTTTACTTTCAATTAATTTTCACAGAGTGAGGGCTGGGAGTAGATTTTTTTGTTTCTAGACTTTGTGCTTCTTTGTGGCAAGACTTCAAGAATGCAACCTTCTAAGAATCTCTCCACCTCAACTTCTGTGTCTGAGGGATGAAGGAACATCTCAGGTTGGTGAATCAGAACAACCAGGTATTACTAGCTTTGTCCTTACTTCCTTCTTCCTTCTTCTTTTTTCATAGAATATACCAGTCTGAAGACAGAAAGCACTTTCAGCTTCATGAGTGTGTTTAGCTTCTCCTAGAATTTGAAGATCACCATATTCCCAGACACTGTGAATCTCGATTCAGAACCTGGAAGGAAGGTGTCATATTTGAGACCCATAAAAAAGTTACTTTTGTTCCAAAATTGATTTGGAACAATTAAAATAGTAAGCTTTATAAAGAAAGGAAGTTGTTCACTTTAGGGACTAGATCTAAAATGCAATATTAGTCACAGTCAGCTTCACATTCTGGGGTAAACTTTCAGACAGGTACAGTTTATGGGGGGGTGGGATTTATTTTAATCTTATGGATTCAGGGGAAGTTCCATAACATCGGAAGAAGCTGGCCCCCTGTACACAGATCCATGCAGAGAAGCAACCCCACCCACCACAACTAAGCATACTCCAGGAATCCTAGGCAGAGCTCAAGAACTCTGCATACATAAGGATGGAAACAGATCCACCCCCAGGAACACCTTAGGACTGGACCCCAGGATCCACCCATAGTGACATGTCCTCCAGCCAGGCAGCTAGAGATCTAAGTTATAAGTTTTAATAAACTCCTGAATCTATTGGAAGACATCCATTCAAACTACCACATATTAGAATTAGAAGCAGCAAGTTCTGTTGGAACTGTGTGTTAATATGTGGATATACCTGGATGGAAACAGCTGCTGTTACCTTATCTTACAAAAAAAAAAAAAAAAAAAAAGCATCAAGTAAGCAGTGCAATTGCATATGTCCCCTGAATTCTTAAACATATGTAGCTAACTTCTAAAGGACATTGATATTAGTACCAACTTTGGTCATAAAAAGTTTACATCTGATTGTGTTTTTCCCTAACCTTGCAATGTGAGGAATGATTAAAGCAACAGAGTAGGATAATGATTTATGATACTTTCTCAGTAGAACTTTCTGTCTTTCACTCTTTTTTCTCCAAGGAAAATAGTCAGATTTTGTAAAGATTGGATCCTAATAAATTTTTTGCTGAGTTGGGGGAGGAGAGAAGGAAGAGATATAGAAATATTTTACCAAGGGCTAGGATTTTTGGAGATTATTTCAGAGTTCCTATTTCACCCAAAGAATTTATTTTAGAAATCTTCTGGAAACATTATCAGAGGCAGTAAAGGATGTGGGGACATCACTGTGAGGAGTAATGGGCCATGAAACCAAATATTTATTCTACCTGCCGAGCTCCAACTATAACTGTGGTTTGGGAAAGAGGTCCTGGACACCTGCCTCTAATGGTGACTGTACCTTTCAGATTTATCAAATGTGCCTGGTTTAAAGATTAGTTCCCACTAGGAGATTCCATAAATGGAAGGTCACTTTGAAACAGATTTATGTGGTCCTCATCTTTACTTAACTATTGTTAGAAAGTATGGTGATGTATTTTAAATAGAGCCATCATTCATTTTAATGAGAAAAATGTGTATAAAAGCTTTCTATTGTTAAAGGATATTTATTTACAGTGCTATATCTTTTCTCTTTGAAAAAGCAATATATTACAGAAAGACTTAGTCATTTCGCACAATGAAGTTACTTATTACAATGTCATTATCATAGTAGGTATCAATTTAGTTTTATTGCTAGATGACCCAGTTCAGATATATCTCTCTGATTCTGTATATTGTTGTTTTCTCTCATTTATAAGGATAAACAATGTGTTATATCTTTTAAGAGTGTAATCTTCTTGAGTATTTATTTACTTTATTTGACAGAGAAAGGGAGTATGTGGGCATGTCAGGTCCTTCTTCCACTGAAAATGGACTCCAAACTCATGTGTTACTTTGTGGACATGGCTTTATGTGGGTGCTAGGGAACAGAACCAGGCTATGAGGCTTTTCAAGCAAGTGCTTTTAACAATGGAGCCATCTTTCCACCCCCAAGGTGTAATCTTCTTAAACTATCTATTTCTTCTCTAGTACAACAACAAGGAACTGTTAAAAAGTAACAATAAGAAATTATTAATCTTTAAAATTATAGCAGTCAAGTCTTAATTCATAGGAAACATCACATATATTTTAATTATATACAAACTTACAAAGGTAGAAAAATTATGAAAATTATTGCCTGATAACAGGATTTTGATATTCTACTTTTACTATTTAATATTCGTAACATATATACATTCCAATTAATATGGCATTTTGAAGAGTCCAAACTAAAGATACACACACACACACACACAAACTATATATATATACACACACACACATATATAATTGAGGTAGGCTAACCTGGAACTCACCCTGTAGCTGAAGCAGTCCTCAAACACACAGCAATATTCCTATCTCAGCTGAGTCCTGAGATTAAAGGCATGAGCCATTATTCCCAACCTGTAGAAATATTATTATTGGGACAAAAAGGCAGCTTTCTTATTCCTGTTTTAGCAAATATGCAGACAGCTTGCACTGTTATTTCTACTCAGATAGCCACAAAACGTCCACATTAGCAAAACCCTACAATACTATTCTTTTTAAATTTGTTTTGCTTTGTTTTATTTTGTTTTTTTGAGGTAGACTCTCACTCTAGCCCAGGCTGACCTGGAATTTACTATGTACTCTCAAGGTGGCCTCGAAATCATGGCAAACCTCCTTCTGCCTCCTGAGTTCTGAGATTAAAGGTGTATGCCATCAGACCTGGCTCCTATAATACTTTCTAAAAATAATATTTTTTATTTAAGCATGGACTCAACATTGCTTTTCTATCATTTATTTATTTAATGTATTTTACAATAGAGATGATAAACAGTAGGATAAAAACAGAATTGGAAGAGAAGACACAAATCTGCCAACAAGGAAAGCAAAATAATTAAAAGTTTCCTGCTTCGTTTCTTTCCATGATTTTCTTCTTTTGTTTATAACAAGGCAAAGTTCATTAGTAAATTCACAGTTCTTCTAGTATGGTATACTTACCGAAATATCTCAAGTGGAACTTTGACATCAGATTCAGCTTTTACTACATAACTCAACTTTGTCACCACTGCTATTTGTCATTTTGTTATTGTATGTAACAAATATTTATTGAAAGAAAAGGGTGTAATATTAAACTGAATTGTGATGGAAAATATTGATAGCTAATCTTATGGAATGCATTATATAATAATTTTGGGGGGGTTGGTAACTTGATCTAATAGTAAAATTTGGAATGTATGAAAAATATATCACTTACAAAGGTTTCTCAACAGGCATGGCAGTGTGTCTACACTATCTGTACTCACATGTCTGACACTGAAGCTTTGAGTTTGAAGCTAGCCCAAGTTATATAGTAACTCTGACTCAAAATAAATAAAATTCAGAACTCCTTCTCAAATATATTGCATCCCTAAATCTGGCTTTTATTATAGTTGTATTTCTACAAGGCTAACGTTCTATATTTGTTGTCTAAAAGCAGAAAGAAAAAAAAAATGCCAGTATTAAACAATAGGGCCTTCTCAACTACCTTATTTTCAAATGAGAGAAGTAAAGTACAGAAGTGTATAATGTAAAAACTAACATTATACCCATCAATTCTTTCAGATAAAAAAATTTGTCAGGATACACAGCAGTCCATAAGGATATTCATCTCAACCTGTGTGATTTAATAGAGATGAAAAAAGAAAAGGTTCCAAACATGTGGATGGCAAAATTGTCAAGATATGAAAATTGACTAAGTATGATGCATTGAGAAAAGGACTGATTAAAAAATAGAACACAGCCTGGCATGGTGGCACATGCCTTTATTCTCAGAACTCGGGAGGCAGACATAGAAAGGATAACTAGGAGTTCAAGTCCACCTTGAGACTACATAGTGAATTCCAACTCAGCCTGGGCTACAGTGAGACTCTACCTTGGAAAAAATAATAACACAGTTTTTACCTGGGGTGACTGGTAGTATCACTTTAAAGGCAGATCACTGAAAAAGTGCCTGCTTGAAGCAAAGGTGGAGTTTTTTTCTGAACCAATAGGAATTGCAGGTGAAATTAAACAGGAGGAATTTGAGAAAGGTCTAAATCAAGGTCCCACCTGTAGGTGAAGACTTGTGATTTATAAAAGCTTGGATGAAAGATGAAACCACAAGAAAGAAGGATCACAAACTCTAAAGATGAGATAAATAGTGGACCCAGAGCTCAAGCCTTGAGAGCACCTTCTTGAAAATGATTGGATGAAGAAAGTCATGTCATGAAGATGGAAGAGAAGGAACTGCCAAGTATTTAAGGAGACCAGAAGCTAAGCAAGGCCGAGTTTTAAGTAAAAAGCAACCTATCTTTCTAAGTGGTATAAAATAATCCAGAAAGATGAAAAATGAACAATTATCACTGAATATGGTGATAAGAAGTATTTAAGGGTAACCTTACCAGAATAGAAACAAGTAAGAAAGAGCCAGCAATGGGCTTGGAATTGCTGCATAGAAAATAAAACAGAACAGGATCTTGGCTTCTGCTTGAAAAGATCAAGAACTGTCCCTGAGTCCCAGTTAGCAACAAGAGAATGCAACTGAGGGTGGATTGTATAGCACATCAGTGGCTGAACATAAGGTAAATCTCCCTATCCTAAGTCCAGAGTTCAAACTGCTAAATAATTACATTAGCCAAAGCACTTCAAAAAAATATCTCCAGGAAGTCAGACATGGTGGTGCATCCTTTCAATCCCAGCACTCAGGAGGCAGAGGTAGGAGGATCACTGTGAGTAATGCCACCCTGAGACTACATAGTGAATTCCAGGTCAGCCTAGGCAAGAGAGTGAAACCCTACTTCAAAAAAAAAAAAAAAAAAAACAAACAAAAAAAAAAAAAAAACTAAAACACTCCAGGGGCTGGAAAGAGTCATTAAAGACACTGCTTATAACATCTGCCAGCCCGAGTTCAATTCCTTGTAGTAGCAAAAGATCCTGGAATGCCCCCCCAACATGCAAATAAATAAATAAACATTTATTAAAGTTCAATCTTTTACCTATGTTCTAATATTTGTGTCATCCCTAATGCTTTATGAAAGGAAATTTTTAAACAAATGCAGAAACAGACTAAGCTTTAAATATGTACAATTTTTAAGTTACTTACTACAATAGTAGTTGTTGCAGTTACCTTCTTGTTACTAGGACAAACACCCAACCAGAAGCAGCTTATGGGATGAAAGTGTTTATTTCAGACTTATAGATTCTAAGGGTAGCTCCATCATGGTGGAGAAAGCCTGCTTATTTGATGATACATCCTTAGTAGAGAGACAACCAGCACCAGCAAGCACAAGCTGCCTCTGAGTACCTTAGAGCTGGCCTGAAGATCTGCCCTCAGTGACACACCTCCTCCAACAGGGCTATTCATGTTGGAGACTTAAGTAGGAAGCTTAATCTTAATAAAAAATACTTTTGGGCTGGAGAGATGGCTTAGCAGTTAAGGTACCTGCCTCCTAAGTCTAAGAACGCTGGTTCCAATCTCCAGTAGTTCCAATCTCCAAGTCCCACTTTTAGCCAAATACAAAGTGATGCAAGTGCGCAATGTCACACTTGACCACAAGGGGGCACATGCATCTGGATTTTGTTTGCCGCAGATGAGAGGCTGCTGGCTCACCCATCTCTATCTGTCTTTCTTTTCCTTTCTCTCTGTGTCTCTCTCAAAATAAACTTTTAAGGGGGCTGGAGGGATGGCTTAGTGGTTAGGTATTTGCCTGCAAAGCCACAGGACCCAGGTTAGATTCCCCAGCACCCTCATTAGCCAGACATAGAAGGGGGCACACGTGTCTGAAATTTGTTTGCAGTGGCTGGAGGCCCTGGGGTGCCATTCTCTCTCTCTCTCTCTCCCTTTCTCTGTCAGATATATATATATAATTAAAAAGTACTTTAAAGGCTATGGGACATTTACATTCAAAATCACAACATTCCTCCCCAGCCCTGTAAATTCACCATCACTTCACAATGTGAAATACTCTCAGTTCAACTTCAAAACTCACCATAGTCTTTAACAATTTTAAAACTATACAAAATTCCAACCTTTCATCTGAGATTCCAGACATTGTCTCAACTTTGAGACTGAAAAATAAAAATACAAGTTACATACATCTAAAACACAATGGCACAGAGTAAACATACCCATAACAAAAATATGGCATAGCAAACAAAGAGTGGATTGATGCAAGATCTTAAACAAACAGAGAAAACAGAAAATCTTGTAGCTCCAAGTACAAATTTGTTAGCAGTCATGAATTCTCTGGGCTTCTAATTTCACAGTCCCTCCACCCCCAACTCAGCTATTCAGGATGGGGAAAACTCCATCTTTCACCAGCATGTATGTGTGGCAGCCATCCCTCAGGTCTGGCATTTCCATATTTCTTGGATCTCCATTTCAACCCAGGTTAATGTTCACAGCTCTATATAATGGCCTTACTTTGTCTCCATATAGGGATTCTACCTTGCCTCACATCAGCACATCTTAGTGACTCCTGGAACTATGTGCATGTCATGATCCACTTACCTGCATTTTTCATGCTTCCAAAACTAGTACCATGTGGGGAGCATAAGCAAATTTGTAAATCCAGTGTAGAGTAAACGTTCATATTGAAGACCACAGAATACTCTTCACAATTTTTTCTCCAAATCCCCTCCTTTCAAAAGTTTGTGCATTCCTACTAGCTTGAGCCTTCCATGGGTTGGGTTTCAACCTCAACCTCAGAGCATCTTTATCATTGTCTCAATGCAAAGTAGTTGGCCCACATTTAATAGTTACGATTTCCTTAACAATTGTAGTTCAAATCTAAAACTAGTCTCCCTGCCTATAACTTTAAACATGCTTGACTTTTTCCCCTGTGATAAACTGTGCAACTTTCATATCATTCTGTTCTACAATTCCACCCAGCACACCAATCCATTACTCTTTTTTTTTTTTTTTTCAATCCATTACTCTTAAATTCAGTTTATCTCAAATTCTTAGGATATGGGCAGAACACAGCCAGCCCAGGTCCAACAAAGTTCTCTTCTTCACCTTTGAAACTTCATAAGTCAAACAAGCAGTCCCCAATTCACTATGCATTTAGAATTTTTTCAAACTCTACCAGAATAGCCCATACATAGCACTGCAATGTTTCTCTGGTCCAAAGTACCAAATCCTGCCATCTTCCTCCTGTACACACATTCCAAAAGATCAAAATCACTTGGTCAGATTAAATGCAGCAATGCTCCACTTCCTGGCACCAATTTTCTGTCACAGTCACCTTTTCATTGCTGGGACAAATACCCAACCAGAAGCAGCTTATGGAAGGAAAGGGTTTATTTCAGACTTACAGATTTCACGGTAAGCTTCCCCAAGGCAAAGGAAGCTGGATCACCTCATGATACCTCCATAGCAAAAAGAGAAGAGCACCAGCAATCACGAGATGACTTTGAACACATTAGGGGTAGATTCAAGATCTTCCCTCAGTAATATACCTCCTCCAGCAGGGAGAGTTAAGTAAAAAAGCTTAATTTTAATAAAAAATGCCTGAGGTTATGGTGACAATAACATTCAAAACCACAACAGGAGCTAAACAAAACAAATCAAACTAAAAATCAATAATGCCCTACTAAATGCAAGTGCATTTATAGTTTTTAGGAAACATCTAATGGAAGCAAGAAGCCCTGGTGAAGAAAACTGAAAAAAAAATTGTTTTCATGCATCCTGCAGTAGCGACATAATTCTGTCATGTGATCCTTCCAACACATGATGCTCTTATAAAGTGACAGTTAAAGAATCGAAGCACTTAGAAGTACACAGTTCTTAAAGATTCTTGGGGTGTCCACAGACTCCTCCTCAGCACTTTAGTAGTTAATAAAAGAACCAGGTCTCATAGCATGTTTCAGAAACACAGAAAATATGTATGTTTTAGCTGGTTGGGGAGTGGACAGAGATAAGACCAGCCACAAAGGCTGGAAACAGATAAGGAAAGGCTTTATGTATCATGCTACAGAGTCTGGACTTTATCCTGTGGGTTAGCAGAGAGCTATTAAAGACTTTTAAGTGAGGGATTATCGTGATCAGATTTCTATTCTCTGGCATCTTGAGTGTGGAGGAAAACTGAAGAAGGACAAAGACTACAGTCAAAGAGACCCTTTGGTAAGTCCTGCTGATGTTCATTTTACCCTCTGTGTCCATACTCCTAGAGACCAGTGATCCAGACCCATTCGGCATTCCTTTCCAGAGGTTTCTGTACTGCTCCAGGTTTCATTCTTTAACACAGCAATTTGTGTTCATGTGCACATGAGTGAGTGAAAACACACACACATGCATGTGTGCATGCACATGCGCAAGCACATGCGCGCGCGCACACACACACACACACACCCCATAGAATATTCAGTTCTGATTCTTTCTAGGCAGGACCCAATCTTCATGTTGACATGTTATAAGGCAAAAAGGTGTAATATATGATCAAAGGACTCTTGTCAAGAAGACATACACTACATTGCATATGATCAGGAATGAGGATAGCACCATGATAATGGATAGGAATCATAATTTAGCTCTTTTCATAAATGCCATATAAAAGGAATAGGAAAAGAGAAGTAAAGCATCCTTATATAGTCATTTGACCATGCATAAGAAGTCTCAAATGAAGAATATTGTACATTTATTGTCACAATGTAGCCATCAAAAAGATGATTAAGGGGCTGGAGAGATGGTTTATCGGTTAAAGTGCTTGCCTGCAAAGCCAGAGGACCAAGGTTTGATTCCCCAGGACCCACGTAAGCCAGATGCACAAGGTGATGCATGTGTCTGGAGTTCATTAGAAGTGGCTGGAGGCCCTGGCACACCCAGTCTTTCTCTCTCTCTCTTAAATAAATAAATAAATAAATATTAAATATTTTTAAACAGATGATTAAAGGCATATGTGTCTAGAGTTCATTTGCAGTGGCTGGAGGTCCTAGCATGTCTCCTTTTCTACTGACCTCTCTTCTCCCTTATTTTCTTGAGACAAGCTCTCTCATTGATGCTGGAGCTGCTATTTTTTTCTCTCTCTCTTTCAGTTGGACTGGCTGACCAGGGAGCCCCAGTGATTCTCCTATCTCAGCCCCTTTAGCATTGAGGTTACAGGCATTCACAGCCATCTATGGCTTTTTAGATGTCTTCTCTAGTTGAAACTCAGGCACTCAGGCTTGATAGCAAGCTCTCTTACTCACTGAGCCATCTCCACAGCCCCAGATTTTCATATTTTTCATGTTAATAAACAGAGTGGTGCTGGTATAATCTGAGCAAAAGAGTGGAAAGTGAACAGGACCGTAGGACCATTATCTGTTATTCAATCATGAAAACAGTCTTTTATCTATTTTTTTTAATGTTTTTGAGATAGGGTCCTATTGTGTAGCCCACCCTGGCCTCAAACTCACAGCAATCTTCCTGCCTCAGCCTCCTCTGGGATTATAGAAGACTGTTGTTGTACTATGGATCAAGCCAAAAGCCTTGTACATGCTAGCAAGAGCTTTACCAATGAATTATAGTCTTGCCCACCCTACCAGAAGGTAATCATGAATGTTGCAAATTTGCAATATGACTATTCATTACAATGGTGCAACTTCCATTTTAGAGGGAGAGAGTAGGTCTGTGATTCTGCACGAATGAATGTGAAAATAGTGAGATTGTACTGACACTTTTCACTCCTCTGACAGTGCACAATGTGTCCCTTTCTTCCTCTAGTGAAAACCTGGGAGGTAGTGAGTTAAAAAGCATGAAATCCCAGGAGAAAACACCCAGCCTGGTGAACACTAGAGTCAGTGGTCTGATGGAGACCAGATATCAAGTGTAGACCAGATTATGTGTGGTGGGATTTACAGGGACTTCTTTCCATGCTCACATTGAAAGTTGGACGGGCTTGGGTTCATGGCGTCAGGTCTGACAACCCCCCTGTTCACATAAGGTGGAGTGCTAATCCTGGCATGCATTGCTTCCAAATAGTTGATGAATTTAGGAATGTGTCCACCCTCTAACCTCAATAGCTGAGAAATGACGAGGAAAGGCTGCTAGGGTTTTAAAGTGTCAGAGCTTTGGGCTTGAAACATTTCTTCCTTCTTTCCTTGTAAGGCGAGGACACTAAAACTTCCAAGTGTCTGTTTTAATTAAATGCAGGTCTAGTGTGCCAAAAAATTGTTTTGAATTTAAAAGATTAATGACAGAGAAAACTTTTGTGAAAGGAAGGAATGAGACAAAAGAGGCCCCTCCTAGTGGGCATGGCTTTCAGAAGAAGGTAATCTGGAGCTTTTAGGAACATGAGAGTTACTGTGCTTTTTGTGAAGAGACACTTGGCTCTGCTGGGAAAGAATGAACAAAATATTTTAGGGACTACAACAACAGCCACCCAGGAAGGCTGTCTGTGATCCTGGGTGACAAATGAGCTGTAAGTGGGACTTTCTGGGTAAATGTGAGCAAGATTAAAGGTAGCCCATCTTCCAGGAGCCTCTTCTCACCCTGCTTCCTCCTGTTTTGTTTTCAAGCTTACCATAAGGGGAACCCACTGACCGCTTTGACCTTTCTTTGCAGGTTTAGCATTTAGAGGAATAAATCAGGATTAGCACTGCCATTCCTCTTCAGACATGGTGTCTTTAAGACAAAAGTAAGACCATTAGTGGCAGTTTTAGCACTTGGGACCAGCTCCGCATTGCTCATTCGTAACAGTAAGAATTCCTCAGTAAGGGAAACTGTTTCTACCCCCAATACCAGGCTCCCAAAATATTTTGAGAATGACTTGTTCAATCAGCTGGGCTGTGGTAGGAAACAAAGATTTGTGTTTTGGTAACTTGCCAGCTCTAGAATGTTAGCTAGCCTTTTAAAAAGTACAAAGTTTTCTTTTCTTTCTTTTTCTTTTTAAAATAAAAACATTTAGAGGTAGTCAGACAGATGAACATATTTGGAGACACTGAAATGATGTAATAATGACAATAATGTTATTTTTACAGCATTAGAAGAAAGGAGGACAATTACCAGCTGCCAAACCCATTGGTCACATTGATCCCTAATAAATCCTGTGTGAGTCTGCCCAAGATTAGTCACAGGGTTTAAGCCTGTGAATCTGTTAGGACTTAAGATACATTACTGTTAGTTGGGAGGGTAAGAGAAAATCTTCTGGCATATGGTAAAAGGAAGCGTAATTTAGTATACTTTCCCAGTGCTTTGAAAAGCTTGACTGAGACAACTTTTCTAAAAGTATCTTGTATACTCAAAAGAAAATGGCAATTTCTTATCAGGGAACTATGGGGGAGGTGCACCTAAGGAAAGACAGAACTGTGTAAAAAATCTTTCACAGTTTTTCAGAAGAGATAAAACTCAAAAAGCATATGGCACAATTCCAGAAAACACTGGATTCACATTTACTGAAAGCTTACAAAATTATATGTCTAACAGGGTGCCTATTTTTTCTAATATATTTTAAGCAATTACTATGGAGCATTACAATTAAGTTATGTAACATGAACACATCATCTAATCTACCTGAGTACTGAGAAGGAGTACATGCTTTTCTTGATTAAAAAAAAAGGGGGGGGATGAATATGCTAGCTTTACTTATTTGTAGACCACACATTTCCAAACCTGGGCCTAAGTTTAGGCAACAAGCCCTCATTTCTGGGAAACATGAACTTTGAACTGCTACTGCTCCTACATTGTGCTTCCTAGGAAGAGTGGGGGACATACTGCCTTTGAGCAATGGGCTTTTGTCCTCTATCTCACAGTAACCATTCATATTACTACTGTGTCACAGTCCCCAATGCTATGTTTTCTTGACGATTCCCTCAATTACAAACTACTCTTCACTTTCTTCTTCATTTATAAAGATCAGTGATATGACACCACCATGCCAGGAAAGATTCAGCTGTGGCTTTTTCTGCAACTACATTACAATTAGTTCAAAGCACACATATAGAGGAGAGAGTGCCCTACATTTTTACATTGAAATTTTATCTCTTGAAATATTTTTATTTATTGATGAGATGGAGTAGGGGAGAGAATGGGCATGCCAGGGCTCCTGCTGCTTCAAACAAACTCCAGATGTATGCACCACCATCTGGCCTTACACAGGTACTGTGGAATTGAAACTAGACAGTCAAGCTTTGTAAGCAAGTGCTTTTAACCACTGAGCAATCTGTCCAGCCCAGAAATTCTATTTCTTAAACAGAGACCCAGCAAGTGAAGGCTCCACTGAGCTCCTCGTCTCAATCATCAGTGTTCAGTCTTCTAAAAGCCAATTCAGAATTTACTTAGGTCACAAATTATCACGGACTAATCCCAATTGATCCCTGATTCCCCCCCCCCCAATTGCAACATTGCTCTCAGTATGGAAACTCTGATTTTGTAAGAATACATAGAGCATAAAAATCTGTGCTCTTGTTCAGATGGCAAGGGTTCTTCATGACTGTAGGTTAGTATTTCTGTTTAATGAGACTATGTTATTTTTGAAGGTAGGAGCACTGTGAGCCATGTAGTAAACGTGAAGGACACAGAGGAGATGGAGGGTGTACACCTCGCTCTTGAGAAGCACAGCTTGGCTAAGGAGGATTTAATCACTGTAGGACCTGGTATGTGTTAGGCAAGTATTCTAACACTCAGCTTCATACCACTTCTGTTTCTCATTTTTATTTTGATCCTGGGTTACATTAAGTTAGCCATGAATTCACTCTGTAGTCCAATCAGGTCTTGAGTTTGTGAACCTGCTGCCTCAGTTACCATGATTACAGGCCTATGTCCCCCAAGCCCAGAAGATCTACAACTCTCAAACAACAACAGCCATGTAGCCAGACTCAAATGCTGGTGCCCTGGATTTCTTGTAATGCAAAAGGTACATCAAATACCAAGTTCAAGATAGTCATCTACTGAATATCTAGCATCATTTCTAAGCTTCTCATAATATTTGCCTTTTTTTGGAAAGCAAAGCCAATCACTATAAAAGCTTAGAGGAAATAAAAATAACATTTTCTCTTATGTAATATCACTGTCTAGAATTTCTCAAAATCTGTTCTTTCCTACTACATGAATATATTTTGTTTTACTCTAAAATTTTCTGTTAGCTGTAATTTCTTAGGTAATGAATATGGCTATCATGTTTAAAATATGAAATAGAATAGAAAATATGAGAGTATATTCAGTAAAAATGACTTTATGAAAATTATTATTTCCTATATGAAAAGTATATTGCTTAATATGGCTTATCATCAGAAAGTTTGAGGGAAAAAATGCAACATCAACTCCCAGAAAATTAAGCATATAGTTTTTTATTGACTATAGAAAAGTTTGGTGTCTACAATGTGTTTTCCCTCTGAAGAGAATTACCTCATCTTGTGATAATATGTTTCTTCCTAAATTTAAAACTAATCTTAGAGAAAAATGTGTTATTTCCACCACTGACAAAGTTTTACTGAAGAATTGACTTAGAAACATATCCACCGTGGTATTTCTAATAAATCACAACAGAAGTGGTTGGAGTGCGGCCCACCAAATTGCATGCAGAACGAAGTCATCATAGGGCTCACTGTGGTCAGCAGTGCTCCAGTACACATACTAATTAACAAACTTGGAGATGCAAAAAAAGAAAAAAAAAAAAAAAAGAAAAAGAGCTCAAGAGCATCTCTGCAGCCAAAGTCACCAGGAAAGTGCCACACACTGCTTCCCACAAAGGGTAGAATAAGTCTAGACACAGAAAGAAGTCTAGACACAGAACAAGGGTGAAACAGAGGCCTACAGTGTGCTATTTTAGTGTTAGTCCTCTCAAAGAAATGGGGGCCACTAATGAGAGAAGACCCTGAATTGAACTCTGCACAGTCTCTGCAATCAGAACACAGCATCTGTCACTCACCGCCTCCTATACTAGCTTCCTTGGTTGAGGTATTTGTTCAACTGAAATGTAGCAAATACACTGGGATAGTATTTCCTGAGCCATTTCCAATGTTCAAAGATGACCAACCATGTTTTATAGACTACAGCTACCAAGTGCTGAACAGGGAATACCAGTGGTAAAGATAGAAAAGTATTCCAAATAATAGGACATTGTATCAAAATGTCTAATTTAACCACAATGCTTATAATCAATGTATAGAAAGAAATTTTCAAAACTAAACATCTTGTGTTTTCTAAATACATAAAGGATCAAAATTCTCTACTGAGGGCTGGAGAGGTTGCTTAGTGGTTAAGGTGCTTGCCTTCAAATCCAAAGGACCTAGGTTCGATTTCCCAAGACCCACATAAGCCAGATGCACTATATAGTGCATGCATCAGGAGTTCATTTGCAGTGGCTGGAGGCCCTGGCACAACCATTTTCTCCCTCTCTCTTTCTCTCTATCTTTCTACCCCTCTCTCTCTAATAAATAAAAAATTAAAAATATATGTAACATTCTCTGGAGAGATAGCTTAGCAGTTAAGGTGCTTGCCTGCCAAGCCTAAGGACACATGTTTGATTCTCAGATCCCACATAAGCTAGATGCACAAAGGTGAGGCAAGCAAAAGTCTTCAAATGTCCATCTGATTCTTGAGAAGAATTAGGGGTTTCTTGGGACTTGTAGACTGAACTACCTTCTATGAGAATACATTTCCTCTATGACTCCGAATTTAATTTATTTCAATAACAATACCAGATCAGAAAACAAGAGCTACTCCAGCTTAGCTTGACACAGAAATATTTATTACATGAAATCAGAAGATTATGCAATCATTTGAAGGGCTGAATATGACAAGGCAAGATTGACTAAGAACATCTTGAAGTGTAGTACTCACAATTATTTCAGATGCAGCCAGGTAGGCTATTCTCAAAACTAAAGCTGAGAAGCCCTGGGAAGACACAACAACCACTATTGTTTTGAACCACCTGCTTTTCATGGCTTTTTGCCTTGCTTAACTTTGTGTATACCTCCTTTTTAATATATATATTTCAAGCAGGTGGGGGGAGAAAGGAAGGGAGATGGAGAAAGAGGGAGAGAGAATGGGTGTGCCAGGACCTCTAGCTTCTGCAAATGAACTTCAGATGCATATACCACTTTGTGCATCTGGCTTTATATGGATACTTACAAATTGAATCTGAATTGTTAGGCTTTGCAGACAAATGCCTTAACCTTTGAGCCATCTTTCCAGCTCCATGTGGGAATGGGAGACTGCCGTACATGGACTTGGTCATAACTTAGATCATGTTGACACCCATAAGCAGAAACTCAGTATTTAATGACTTGTTTGCTAATTAGTCTAAAGTAATGTGGAATTCTTGGCTTATGAATATGAAGTCTACTGAGAGAACCTTCTCACTGAGAGCTACATGTAAATATTGATCATATTGAGAAGAAATTGTGCCTTCACATGCTCTGTTTTTTTTTTTCATGAAGTGGCATTTTATTACTTATTATTAGTAGTAGTATTGTATTACTGCTTAATGCAAAACCTAGATATTTCCCAGACCTTCTTTGGGTTGCTTGTCTCTCTCATTCATGATATTTAAACCTTGTGTTGTGTTACTTCTTATTTTTTTTTTTTTTCATAGATCCTGTGCTGAACCTACTGTAGCTATCTGATTGCAGTTCATTCTATTTTTATGAGCTATCATTTCTCACTGCTACAGATAAAGGAAGTAAGGCTATGGAATCTTCCAACTGGATTCCATATCTTCTGTTTCACATACAGAATCACTCCATCCCACTGTTAAAAAGATCTGTGCAACTCCACACTGTTGTTATATGCCCTTCCCACAGACCAAAATTTTCTTCATCCCCTTGTCTCTCTACATCCTGAATAACCCAGAAACTTTCATGTGATGAAAAAGTATTTTCTTCATTTACATTAACATTTTGGCAATATGTCTCTCTCATGTGTACATATACATGTGTCTGTGTTTAATCCCAAATTCACTTAAGTGTTACTTGGATGTATATTTGCAATTAAAAACAAACTTTTGGGCTGGAGAGATAGCTTAGCAGTTAAGGCACTTGCCTGCAAAGCCAAAGGACCTTGGTTTGATTCCTCAGTACCCACGTAAGCCAGATGTACAAGGTGGTGCATGCATCTGGAATTTGTTTGCCGTGGCTGGAAGCCCTGGTGCACCTATTCTCTCTTTCTCTCCCCCCACCAAATAAATATATAAAATATAAAAAAAAACAAACTTTTCTTATTTACCTATTTTTTGAGTGTGTAATGTATATGTATGTGTGTAGGCATGTTCACATACTTGTGGGTACACATGTGTATGAGTATGCATTCATGTATATGTGTGCATGCATGTGTAATCCATAAACCTGTTTGTTCAGTACTATCTTCTACATCTTTGTAACACAGGGTCTGTCATTTACCTGGGATTCAACAACTAGGATAGACTAAGTCTCCAGTGAGCTCCAGGGTTCCTCTTATCTTTACCTCCCCAGAACTGGGAAAACGACTCACACTACCATGCCCAGTATTTTGATATAAGTACTGGAGACTAAACTCATGTATTTATGCTTCTGGGATAAGCAATTTAGAGACTTTGTTGTCTCCTCAGCCCAACTTTTTTTCTTTTTCTATCACCACAAAATGTCCCTTATTGTGTCAAATTTAATGTTTCTTTTCATTCTTCCTTACTCCACTGCCTGCCTCTGTTAGTTTTACACTGTTGTGACCAAATATCTGAGGAAACAATTTAACAAGGTATGGAAGGATCTAGTTTGGTATACAGTTTCACACATTTCAGTCCATTATGACATGGAGAATATGTTAGAGTAAGAAGACAGCTCATATCATGGCAATCAGGAAGCACATAGTGAAAATGCCTACATTATGAACATTCTCCTCTTCTTCTTTAATTTTATCCAGGCTCCCAGCCCATGAGGTGGTGCTGCCTATGTTTAGGACAGCACTTGCCACCTTAGTTACTTCTTTTTGCAAATACCCACACAGATACTCCCAGAGTTGTGCATTACAAATCTGGCTGTTTCTCCAAACAATCAAGGTAACAGCCACCATTAACCATCATACTGCTCTACATAAAAGCAAGAATTTAATGAACTTTGAGTCTGCCCAAAGCACATGGGCTCCAAAGCATTTATGGTCTTCACCCATGTCTGCCTTGAGTCATCCCTTCCAGGAAGCATTCTTTTAATAGGCAACCACTTAACCCTGCACTGAACTAAAATATGAAATAAATGGCATTCTCCATTGCTCAAGAGTCCAGATTCTTGAGGCAAAACACATGAACTTGAATTTTAGCCCTTTTATTTACTATCTAAATATCCATGAGAAAGTCAGGTAAATTACTACTCTTTTGTTTCCATACCTGAAAAATGGCAATATTAATTCTTCCTTCCCTTGTGGGGTTATTGTATATATTACTCATTAATAAAATTCTAAGATTTTCATACACCACTTCATATAATGTATAATAGGTATATTTTGTTCCATCTTTCCTGTACTATCTATTGGTCAAACATTTTTCAAGCATTTTATCTCATTATAGGACTTTTAAACACATGTACCTATAAACATGTTATTATAGACTTCTGTTATGTATTACCTTGTGTAAAATGTCTAATTAACAAGGCCTCAAGGTTTATTGAGGTGACTGAGACTGAGATCCATGGCTCCCTCTGAAAGAAGCATTCCTGTGAGCTTCTGGAGACCTAGTCACACTGCTTTTGATCCCTAAGCACCACTTCTGATCAAGTCATAGACAAAATGTTCTCTTGTTCTATCTTATAGGGAAGCTAAACTAGGCTTCATGGCCATTTCCCCCTATATCTGATTTATCTAGTCTGAACTGTAATGTTTCTTTTTCCTGTTCACATTCTCTTAGCATCTTCCATAAGACTGCACTTTGCTTCTTACCATGACTGTCTCGTCCCTAAGTAACTGTAGTGTACTGTTCTTTCATGTTGCCAATGATCATGCTCTCAGGGTTTCAATAAACCAATAGAGCGCCTATGTGTTATCTAAACATTTAAATTTGGTTCTTGAGGACAGAACACTTAGAGCATAGACCTTTTAGTTTTGATCATTGTATTGATAAATTCCATTGAGTTACATCACAACAAGGAAAAAATAGCCTGCCCCTGATTTAAGAAAGACTTCTCTATGGGGGTTTTTCATGAATGAAAAATCTTCTTATCTATGTCTGAATGCAGAGTTACCAGAAGCCAATGTGTCCAAGAAAATTTGCTTGAGAGAAACCATTTCAGTACAGGCAGAGAGCCCTTCAGTTTGCCTTCTTGACCTTAAATGAAGACCAGGAATAAGATTCATTTGTACTTCTACTTACACTGCTGTGAAGAAAGCTCCTTGAACAATGGGGTTCATTCTTATATTCCCAGCAGCATTCAGTAGGCTGAAGAATCTCAGCAAATTTGTAGCCAGCCCAGAAGACATAGTGAGCTCTCTACCACCCTGGTTAGAATGAGACCTTTTCTCAAATAATAAAAACAGCAATGAAACAACACATCTCACCATTTTTTAAAATAATTAAATCACCTCCTGAAATCCTTAAGGACATTATGAAAAGAATAGCAACAGAACAAATAGAAGTTTAGATTATTTCTCATGCACAGTGTCTAAAAGGGAAATGCTGTGAAATCTGAGGAAGGGGCGTTGCTTTTCCAAGGTCTTCTGCTCCTTTTTCCAGCTTCACTTGGAATGCTCAGCCAGGCCATGCTACTTCTGCTGTTCACAGGCACCATCAAAAGTGAGTACCCACAGGACTAACCAGCCAGCTCCCTGGGCTTCCCCAGCTAATAACTGTCACACCACTGGGATAATCATTATATGGATGCTGCCTCAAAATGCCATTATATAGTTCCAAGAGACCAATATCTACAAAGTATGGAGTATAGCAGCTCCATAGGTACATCTCCATAAGCAAAGGGCATGGCATGCTATTTTGTTCCCTAAATGTCAGCCATTATGTCTGTCATTAAGGTTAAACAGGGTGAACAGACAGCATGCCTTTCTCCTCAGGAGAAGCAGTTAAGGGTTAAAATATTAGTTCATATAACCATGAAAGATGAACAAGAAAATATGTCTTAGATGTGTATTTTTTAAATATTTGTTATTTTTTGTTGTTGTTTAATTTATGTGTGGGTGTAGGTGTGTCTGTGTATTATATGCCTCTGTGTGTACGGGGGGCACAAATGCCATGGCTGGCATGTGGAAGTCAGAGGACAACCTCAGAGTGTTTTTCCTCTCTTATCACCTTTTGTTTTGAGACACATGTCTCTCATTTTGCCACTACCTGTGCATAACTCTGGCTGACCAGCAAACTTCAAGTTCTCCTGACTCTACCTCCCATTGCTGAAGATGCACTGAGATCACAGATGTGTGCACCATTTTGTGTCTAGCTTTTACATGGGTACTGGAGCAAGTGTTTTAAACTGCTGAGCCATCTTTTCACTCTCATATTTTCTTAATTTTTCATTCTAGGAGTGCACTTAACCTTGTGGGCACAGTGAACTAAGCCACCACAGAACAGGGTATGAGGAGAATCTTGACCCAGGACTTGCTGGAGAAGAGCAGAAGGTGGACTGTTCATGTACAGTGGCTTCAAAAAGAGAATTTATAACTACTTTGTGTACCTTCCCAGCTTGCCACTCAGAGAGTTCCTGAAGAAAGTCATTGAGAAAGGAGGAAAAGGCCACAGGCATCAAAATCCTTCATGGGAACATGAACCCAGGTCAACATTTTAGCCTTGGCTTTTAAAGAATTGCCTTTAAAAAGAAAAGAAAGAAAAGAAAAGAAAAAGAAAAAGAAAGACGGAGAGGCTGGTAGAGAATATCTCAGCAAAATACTAAAGTCTTGGCTAATGTTCTGCCCCAGTGTAAATAATGTGGACAAAGGCTAGTTAACCATTTCCCCCACCTTGCACTGCTTATAGTGCGGGCAATCAATCACATTGACCACCTAGAGCTAATGTTGATTTTTCTTTTTGCCCATATGTAAGATTTATCTTTATAAACCTAAGAATTTTAAGTACAGGTTAGAAAATAGGTCCTTGGAAATATTAGGAATAGCTTTTCCAACATATTTTAGGTAGAATCCAATTCACATGTAATATTTTGGAAATATTTCTTAAAAGTGCTCTGCAAAATATGAAATATTCTATAGAAGTGTAATATACTTCTGTCTATATTTGGAGTTTTGTACAGTGGCACAGTAGTTCTCTTCTAATAAACTATCTCATATTTTTAAAGGGAAAATATGGGCAGATATAAAATTTATTAAAAATAATGTTTGAGTATTTGCTTTGCTTCAAATGTTTGCTTGGACTGGTGGCGGGTTAAGCTCCTACCAGGTACTAAGGTTTAGGTTGATAAAATATGAGGCTCCCATTGTTAGAACAAAATTGAGAACCACTTCTTTATGGAAAGATTTAAGAAAATCAATAATGCAGCCACACATTTGAATTACTATTTTTTGTATTTATCGATATCTAGGCTTTTTCTCTGTCATGTTCATTTCCACAAAAAAATACCACAGACTTTAGTACTTTTAATAAGTATTGCACTTGTTTCTTTTTATTATATATTACAATGCCTAAAAGAAATGTCCTGAATCTCAGAATATCTGTATGAAGAATGACAGAGTAAGAAAGAAAGAGAGTAGTGTGAGAAATGTAGAGGGAGGGCAGGAAGAGTAAAAGGAGAGGAGAGAGAGAGAGAAAATTTTACTTTTAGGAGTTGTTATTTCCTGGAAACAAAGAAGTTCTTTTCTATGGGTGTAATTTCAAAACATCCTGTATGTAAAATTATTTAATCAAACCTGCATTACTCTCTTTATGTGAAGTGGTTGGACAATGCTTACTGACTGACTGACTACTACCTGACCCACACATGAAATAAATTATCATTATTGTCCCCTTAGCAGGACCATGACAAGATACTGCTATGACAGGTATTATAGGAATAATGCAGACTCAAGTGTAAATAATTAAAGTGGTAACTCAAGCATAGCTTACTGGTGATATCATTTATCAACTTCTCTGGCATTCCTCAATGAAATTATAGCTTTACATGTAGAATTTATATGTCTTCCATTGTATGCACTCCAGGAAGAATGCTCAGCTAACATTAAGTACTTGATACATTAATAGCAAAGGGCAGTGACTTGATTCCAGTGACTGAACCTCTGCACCTTTTCTTACCAATGCCACCACCCTGAACTCATATACTGCCTTTTCATCTTGGTAAGACAAATTTGCTCTTAGTTAAGAAATAGTTTGAAGGACATAAAGTCAAGATTAAGAAAGTGAAAGAACACCTGCTGAACAGTAAGAGTCAGAGACCAGTGGTTAGAGCCCCAGCATCTTTTACCTGCATTATAATTTCTAAAGAAATGTACATTTTAATGGAATAACAATGGCAGAAAAGAATCAAATTGTTAACTGAGGTTTTAATGAGAAAATTATGAAAATTTAATCAAATTATGACAAAATATACCTATTTTAATATGGCCTTCAGAACAAGTGTCATAAAAGAGAGTTGAAAAAACTGTAACTAGAGAGAAAGGACAGAATCTGTCCATGTCAGAAAGATGAGGAATTTTCTTCTTTTAAGAGATGTTACTTCCTGGACACCCCCCCCCAGCAAAGAATTATTTCTTATACCTGTATTTTCAAATACATTATATATCATTGTCATTGATGCCTATTTTGAGATGCACATTTATAGTTTTCTCTTCTTTAATCAATAGAAATTGAACTTGAAAAATGCAAGTCACTCATGCTTTTTTCATGAATTTTATTTTCTTTTCATTTATTCCTTTGCCAGCCACCCATCACTGATACGAGTGGGCCTTAGAAAGCATATGGCACAATGCAGGTCTGGCCCTAGCCAGACCACATGCTAAAAGAAACCAGGCCAAACCCCTCAGGTTTTCTCACCAGGATGGCAGGTAGTCAATGACAGGTAAGACCACATGAGATGGGGAAACCTAAGACATGCACCATCACATGTGATGATCCCTTAGGGCCTGGGGTCAACAATGGTTTGGCAAAGAACCATGCCTCCCAGGGTCACCAATAATAAAAACAAAAAGAAGGATATGTATGGCACAATGCAGGTTGGGCCCTAGCCAGACCGCATGCCAGATGAAACCAGGAAGTAGCTTCTGTGGACGTGGCATTCTGCACAGGCCTGGCGTGACAACAGTTACAGTCCCATGCTCACAAGAAACCTGCTGTGAGATGATCGGTCCGGAGACAGGCTGTCATTGGTCACAAGAAGGGGACCACCCCATACAATGATTGGCCAGCCAAATCCTTTAAACCCCCTACACTTCCTTGAATAAATGAGTTTGCAGCAGCTCACCCTCCGCCTGCTTCCACCCAACTCCCAGAGTCTGTGTCATGACTCCAGGCCTCTCACCCCCTACCTGGCAGAGATCCTGCAGTCCCTCCTGGGCTGGCCTTAGGAGGGACCCCAACAGCTAGCACTTGCAGGGATGAGCAATGTGAGTTTTTGTAGATTTAAATGGACAATATCAAATTATTATGGTTTATACACCACTACCTCAACTTCTTGAAGGACAATTTGATATGTATTTTGTGCAGTGTATCAGCTTTGATCCCATAAATCTAGATCTAAATGTATACTCCAGAACCATGATTTAAAAGTTGCTGAGATGGACAAACTGATAGGCCATTGCAGCAGTAAACACAAAAAAGCAGAAGGGATATAAATGTGTGACAATCAGAAAATGGTAGCACTTTAATTTATGACAAACCATCCCTAGAATATAACTTTAACTCACGAGTAAGTATGCCATCGTGTAGAACAGTGCCTATTAATATGTGCTAATCCTTGTAATGTTCTAAGATGAAAATCAGTCTACAAATAGTCTGCTAAGTTTGATCTCCATTTTGCTTTTTTTTTTTTTTTTTTTTTTTTAATTTTTGGAGAGACAGACAGACAGAGAGAGAGGGAGAGGGAGACAGATAGAGAGAATGGGCGCTCCAGCAGTCTCTCAGCTGCTGTGAATGAAATCCAGATGTGTGCTCCCCCTTGTGGGCAAGTGCAGCATTGCACCCTTGTGTCACTTTGCATCTGGCTAAACGTGGGACCTGGAGATTGGAACCGGGATCTTAGGCTTAGCAGGCAGGCGCCTTAAACGCTAAGCCATCTCTCCAGCCCATCCATTTTGCTTTTTTAAAGGTGTATCTTTAAGCCAGGCAAGGTGACACATGCCTTTAGTCCCAGCACTCCAGAGACAGAGGTAGAAGGATCTCTGTGAGTTTGAGGCCACCCTGAGATTACAGAGTGAGTTCTAGGTCAACCTGGGCTAGAGTTCTCACTCTACCGTGAAAAACTACAAAATAAATAAATAAATAAATAAATAAATAAATAAATAAATAAATAAAAGTGCATCTTGAGCCAGGTGTGGTAGCACACGCCTTTAATCCCAGGACTTGGGAGGCAGAGGTAGAAGGATCACCGGGACTTCGAGGCCACCCTGAGACTACATAGCGAATTCCAGGTCATCCTGGGCTACAGAGAAACCCTACCTCGAAAAACAAAAATAAAATAAAGGTGCACCTTTTTTCCCCTTTTTGGGGGTGTCTCTGTGTGTGTGTGCATGCACGCAGATTGTGTGGGCAGGCATGCTGTGGAAGCCAGAGAAAGACTTCAGGTTTCCTCCTCTATCACACTTCTGTCTTATTTCCATGAGACAGAGTCTCTCACTGAACCTACCTTTTTTTTTTCCAGTAAGGCTGGCTGACTAGGGAGCCCCCAAAATCATCCTGTCTCCACCAGACTCAGAACATTGTGTATGACATACACAGCCTTGCTAGGTATTTTTATGTGAGTGCAGGCATTGAACTAAGGTTCTATGCTTGTATAGCAAGTATGCCTATCCTCTTAAGCCATGCACTCAGACCCAGAAAGGTGTATCTTAATATTTCATTTTCATTAAAAAAGAGGACATAAAAATATCATGTATAAGTTTAGAAACTGTAAATGATATAAAACAACAATAACTTATTGAATACCATTCTGTGGCAGTCAATACTCTGATGCTTCACATACAGTCTCAATTCAGGTTTCATAATAGTGAGGAATATGAATATGATTGTCTTGCTCAGAACACAAGGACGTTGGTGAACACAGAGATATAAAAGTATAGTCACACTAAGAGAGGCAGAGAATGGACTTTAATTTCAATAATATGGCAACGTACTGAATTTTATTCATTTATATTTACACCTTTGTCCAAATATGAAGAGAAAATGTATATTTTTGTAACCTAGAGCAAAAACTCATCAAAATCATTTTAAAACATAGTTGACAGTATAAAGGAAAAGAGCAAAGCTTTGAAGACATGTAGAAAATTTTTCTAATTTAAGAAATTGAGAAGATATGCAATTGATAGATTCAAACTTCCTCAGATTTTCATGAAAGATCAGTGCAATGTTGTGATTGACATAGTCACAAATCAAAATATTTCTGAGTTATTAATTGCCTCTGTATTTGTATAAATAAATAGATCCTATTCACCAAAAGTCAGGGTATATCCATAAGAATGCCTTAGTCTGTGCTTCCTTCCACTTTGCCCTTCATTCTCCTGTATAAGGAAGGCTAAACACCTCAGGTAGACGTATAACCACTTCTTCTCCTTATAAGGAACAAGAGAACAGAGAGCAGAAAATGATGCCATTGTGGAATTAAACCTATCATCCTTCTTTCAGAAAAAAAAAATAGTCACAGTTTGCTCGTTGGGGCAATCTGTCCCTTGTTACCAATTTATGCTGCTCTGTGGGACTGTGTTAGAAAAACATTATTATTATTAGCAGTCGTAATACTTGGCAGCCATTCAGCACATTTCATCAAAGGCTCCAAGAGCTAAGCCATCAATCAAACTTGCCTTGGTGTGCTCCTGGGAGGAGGTGGTATTATTTCTGCTTGGAACAGAGGTTAAGTGACTTGCCCAAGGCCTTGAAGCTGGTGAGATTTGGAGCTAAGAATTAAACCCTGGAGACTTGACACCCAGCATCCCACTCTCCTTCCTGGAGCACTTTCCCTCTGCCTGTCTGAAAGATGTGGGGATAAAGAAAGCATCTAATAGAAGAATGCCCTGCTCCCCAGCATGTGTTCGTACGTTCAGGCTCTCTGGCATTAAATTGAAAAGACACAAGTAGTTTCATTTAGAACTTGAGCTGGTACCTGTCAGTCTGGCACACATTCCATTCGTTCAAATATGTATTTTAGAGCCACTCTGTGTTGGTATCATGGTAGGGACCCAACTGAGCTGTGTAGAAGATTGTCATGGCCTGCAGGGGATTTTCAGTCTCTTAAAAAGAAAGGAAAACAGAAGGCCATCATAATACTGATTTTATTAATGTTTATTACTATGTGATGATTCACACTTGAAATCCCAGGTCTTTCTTCTTAAACCATACATTAAAATTACTCAACATTTTAGTCACAGGAATGTAAATGCATGCACAGTGTGTATATATAATTTAAAATAAAATTCTGTCCTCTAATTTTGAGTTAATGATAAATCATAATTATACATAGAATTATCATTTAACGAATACATACATATATATTATTGGGTGAAAGGTAGTTACTAAGAAATTTTAGAATATAAACATAACTCTTGAGAACCACAATTATTTTGTTTATTTTTACTCCAAATAAGAATAATAGTATTATAAATCTGTTGCTGGATTTAGAGTAGCATTTGCCTGACAAAAACCCAGTGATGTGTGGTAACACAGAATGCTGACATATGTGGTAATAAACACAGAACACTGACCATGTAGAGATACAGAATGGTGTCCTGTGCAGTAGTACAGAACACAAAGAATGGTGACCCATAACGTAATACAGAATACTGACCCATGTGGTGATAGAGAACACTGATCCACATGCTGATACAGAATTGTGGCCCATATAGTAGTAGAGAACACAGACCATGTGGTGATACCGAATGGTGACCCATGCAGTAGTACAGAATACTGACCCACAGTGGTGATACAGAATGGTGACCCATGTGGTCATACAAAATGGTGACCCATTTAGTAATGCAGAACACTGACTCATGTGGTGATAGACAACACTGATCATGTGGTAATACAGAATGGAGATCCATGCAGTAATGCAGAACACTGACTCATGTGGTGATAGACAACACTGATCATGTGGTAATACAGAATGGAGATCCATGCAGTAATGCAGAACACTGACTCATGTGGTGATAGACAACACTGATCATGTGGTAATACAGAATGGAGATCCATGCAGTAATGCAGAACACTGACTCATGTGGTGATAGACAACACTGATCATGTGGTAATACAGAATGGAGATCCATGCAGTAATGCAGAACACTGACTCATGTGGTGATAGACAACACTGATCATGTGGTAATACAGAATGGAGATCCATGCAGTAATGCAGAACACTGACTCATGTGGTGATAGACAACATGTAATACAGATCCATGCAGTAATGCAGAACACTGACTCATGTGGTGATAGACAACACTGATCATGTGGTAATACAGAATGGAGATCCATGCAGTAATACAGAACACTGACTCATGTGGTGATAGACAACACTGATCATGCGGTAATACAGAATGGAGATCCATGCAGTAATGCAGAACACTGACTCATGTGGTGATAGACAACACTGATCATGCGGTAATACAGAATGGAGATCCATGCAGTAATACAGAACACTGACTCATGTGGTGATAGACAACACTGATCATGTGGTAATACAGAATGGAGATCCATGCAGTAATACAGAACACTGACCCATGTAGTAATGCAGAATGTTGACCCCTGTATTAACACAGAATAGTGACCCATACCTTGTTACTGTAACTTGCCATGTGTCAAACCCTGAACTATGTGCCATGGTTCTCCAGAGTCTGTAAGCCCTTTAATTATAAAGGACAAGTTTACAGTCTGGGTAAAAATGTGTTCAGAGGGATCCAATGTTTTAGCATTTGTCAGGGAAGTCTGTAATTATCTTAAAGGAGTGTAAATGCACCAAGAATGGTACAATTCCATGTCACCATCTCTAGCAGCCTATTGACTCTTAATATCTACAAGCAGGTGACCTGTTTGCATAGCATAGTGGTGTGCACAAGGCAGAAGCTTCAAAATCAAGGTTTTATATCTGTGACCATACCTAGTCTTAGATCTTTGAGCTCTTATTTCTACCATGGTTGAATGAATGTAGCAAAGCAAAACTAAATTTAAAAAAGAAACCTGTTTTACCCTTTTTAATGACAAAATGTATTCATCTATATTAAAATTATCTGATAGCTGAAATATTATATAAAGGTAAATGGTAATTATTTCCTTTGGAACAATAAAAATTTTGAATACACATGGCTGTGGGGAGGACATGACTAGTCTGAAATGTTTAAGAGTAATAATAATATATTTTGAAACATCCATGTCTGAATGAAATGAGATACACTTGCCCCATCTCATCAGTTTGATTTAGGTACTATAATGGAATCCTGTCCAGTGTAACAAAACACGGAAAAAAACAAAAAGAAAAACATAAGCTTGAGAGTAGTAAATATAAAGTAACTATAAATATCTCTATTTGCAGATAACATAATTACCTACACGTACACCACACATACAGAAAGAGAGAGAGAGAGAGAGACAGACAGACAAGCATTAATAAAATACTAAGTCAATTTTTTGAAAAACTAATCATTTATATATTAACAATGAATAATTAGAAAATGAAATTTAAAAGCAACACAACTTACCTGAGAAGGAATCAACTAAAATCTAGGGAGTAAGTTACATTTATATGCTAAGAACTATAAACATTGCTGGGTTGAAGTGAAAGGTAGTTTAGCAGATTCATGGAGAAGATTGAAAGCATGGAGATGCTACCTGTATCCAAGCAGGAAAATAAATAGAAAAGAACCTATCAGAATCCCAGCAGGGAGCTGTGTTGGAGACATGACTCAACAGGTAGAGCTGCTAATGAAAGGTCACATATTCATCTGTAAGCTCAGTCCTGTGGTGGTGGACACCAGAGAATCAATGGGGCTACCTAGATAATGTCAAAGTCCAGGATAAGAGAGAGACTCAGTCTCAAGGAAATACATGGATGAGGGGCAGAGGAGGATCTCCAACATTCTGCTCTAACTCTCATGCAAGCAAATTCTGTGCTAGCATCTGCAAATACATGCATATTCCATAATACCACACCACATATACTCTGCACACACACACACACACACACACACACACACACACATACACAGACACATGCCCTTCCCCACCCCACCCCACCAAAATCACAGTGTATTTTTCTCTAGCAATTAAAAAAAAATTGTTTACAATTAAGATAAAAATACAACAAATCTAAGAGTCATTTTTGCCAAAAAGAATGTGGCATGAATGATGGTTCTTGAGTTCTAATTTAGTATAAAACTAAAACAATCAAGATAGTGTGATGCTCATACAGATAAACATCTAAAGCAATGACAGAAAAGATCCTTGAAACAGACCTTACATGTTCATGGTCAAACCATTCTGACCAACTTTTCTACTTTGATGGGGACAATGTAGCCTTTTCAAAACATAGTGCTGAAACAATTTGTTAGACATATGGAAAAAATTAACTTTGATCCTCGCCTCATATCTTATGTTAAAATTAATTAGGCATGGGTTATATTAAACATAAAAGCTAAAACTATAAAACTTTTAGAAAGAGGCCTAGGAAAAAAGTCTGAAACTTTGGGATTGGCAAAGGTTTCTTAGGAACTAACCATAAAATAAACAGGGCAAAATGATAAATTAGTCTTTATCAAAGTAAAACTTTCTTCCTCTCTAAAGACACCATAGAGGAAGATGCAAAGACATCCTGCATTATGAAATATGTATGGCACACAACTCTCAAGGAGCTCTCATAGGACTGGATGAAGAATGCTTACAGAACCAAAGAAAGGCAAAATTAGCCTACTAGAAATAGGCAAAAGATGCAGACCTATAGGCATATAGGCATCCCATTTAAGCAGAGAATAAACACAAACAAGATGCTGAATATCATTAAAGTTCAGGGAAATGTGAATGAAAGCATGGGATGCTACTTTCCCTGCACTAAGTTGGTAAACACTACACTATTTATAAAACCCACTGTCGGTGAGGATTAGTGGCATCCAAGGAGATGCCCTCATTCCTGCCATGTTCAGTTGTTGTTGCTCTCATAAGTCACTGCAGGCTATTTTCATTGACTTCCCCATATGTTAGCTTCTTATCTTCACCTGGCATAGAAGCCTTAGCTTGGAAACCTATAGACTTTACCATCACCAAGTTATTATTTGCCACAGTGGAGTTATCTTATGCTTCGATTTGATGCTAGGGGTCTGATGAATTGTGTGTCTAAACCTGTGTTACAAATCAAATCTTTCAATGAATAGATGTTACAGAGACAATGGAGGTGGGTGGCTACTTCGGATAGCAGGTCATTTGGTCCTGTGGTAAACGGGACAAATTATCTAGTGGTCCAGTGTTCACATATCTTCTGGATTTATAAGAAATTGTAATGGTTTTTATGTGGCATTTCCTAACATCAGGCCAGATGTAGACTGTGGGCTGCTCAATTTGTTTCTTCATGTGTCATAGGGAATTATCACAAAATCTGACTAAAACAGCACAAATTCATTATTTTACTGCTCAGTAGGTCAGCTGTCTTCCTGGGATTTCTCAGTGTTAAATTCAGTGTGTTGGAGAGCTCTGTTCCTTTTCAAAGACTCAGGGCATTCTGTTTCCTGCCTGGTCCCACTCTCAGAGGCCACCCGCACTCCTTGGCTCATAGCTCATTCCCATCTTCAAAACCAGTAGTGCCAAAGCTTTCTGTTTTTCTATCTGTTGTCATATTGCTGACCATAGCTGGACAGGGATGTCCACTTTTTAGGACCTATGTGACTAGAACAGGACCATGTAGATAGATGATCCAGGATAATCCCCTTCGCAAGTCCCCCAACTTTGATCACATCCACACACTTGCTTTTCCCAGTAAAGTAACATGTCCGTAGTTTCTGGGATTCAAGTTGTAAACATCTTGTGAGGACTGTTATTCTTCCTATCATAGCAGCCCAAAGTAGCCAACTGTGACCTCTGACCTGATTTTCTTCTGCTCATTGGAAAAGAATGCTTTAAATTCCCCAAAGCTGACCAAGATGCTGCCCTCCCTACCTAAGTGAAGGTGTGAGGCTCTTCAGAGGCTCAACGGCTCAGGATTTTCCCAGTCCTTCTCAGGGACATTGCAGATGAAGAAGGAAGTGCCTTGTTGCTTTGCTGTCTGTAGTTCCAGGAATATCTGTTTTTGGAAGCAGAGTAAAAGCTTCTTCCTTTGGACTCAACTGAGAGCTGTAAGTTTCTATTAATGGGTGTTCTCCTTGCTGTGGGAGAATACTAGAGAGAAACAACTCAATGAAGGAAGGATTCACTTTGGCTCATGGTTTAAAAGGATAGAGTCTTTCATGGTGGGGAAGGTAATGTGTTAAGACCACTTCTTGCCCATGGTGGCAGGATTATCAGGCTGCTTTCTCACGTCTGTGCTGTTAAGGAAGCAAAGAAAGTTCAGATCAGAAGTAGGGATGGATCATAACCTGCAAACCTCACCATTCTTTACCCCACTTCCCCCAGTAAGGCCCTATGTCTTAAAGACTCCACAACTTCCCCAGACAGTATAGTGCCATCAACTGGGGACCAAATGTTCAAACACATGTCCGTGTGAGGTACCTTTCACTTTCAATCCATAACAAACTCCTTGGGAGCCATAGGAGGGGCTTTTGAAATTTATACGTTTGCTTTTTCTTTGAGGCTTTAGGTCTACAGGACACCATGCTTGGCTACTCTAACAAGAGGAAGGTCACACAGTAGCAGGAAATACTGAAGGGAGAGACTATTTAAAATGCTATTATTAAAAAAAAAATATATATATGGCTGTTTTCTTTAAAGAATTTAATTTATTATTTGAAAGAGCCAAAGAGAGAGAGAGAAAATGGGCACACCCAAAAATGGGCCTTTAGCCACTGCAAACTCCAGATGCAGGCACCACCTTGTACATTACGTGGGTATTGGGGACTCAAACCTCGTCTTTAGGTTTCATAGGCAAGCACCTTAACTGCTAAGCCATCTTTCCAGCCCCATAAACCATTTTATTTTTTTAAATATTTTATTATTTATTTATTTATTTGAGAGAGAGAGATACAGAAATAGGCAGGTAGAGAGAGAGAGAATGGGTGTGCCAGGGCCTCCAGCCACTGCAAACGAACTCCAGATGCATGCATCCCCTTGTGCATCTGGCTTACGTGGGTCCTGGAGAATCAAGCCTTGAACCGGGGTCCTTAGGCTTCATAGGCAAGCGTTTAACTGCTAAGCCATCTCTCCAGCCCAACCATTTTATTTAAATGAGAGAGTTTTGTACATGTCCTATAACAAGTAGAGCACCATCAAACATGAGGAAAAGAACAGTTAGGAAAGATGTGTCTTAGAGTTCTTCTGCAAAATGTAAAAGCTGTCATTCACATCCCATTCTCTGCCTGCCTTGAGCAGCATGCTTAATGATCACAAGTCAACAATAATATGAAATTGATTTTCCATCACTCACTCTGTTATGCTGTTTAATGTCCTAGACAGATTAATAAGTTCACCATCCAAACTACTTGGAACATAATAATTTTAAATAAATTAAGTAAATTATTTGTCTGCTACCTTTCACAATTTGAAGATCTACTCTCAGTGTTCACAATTTCCAACTTGCTATAAGTTCCTTGACTACTACCAGTTTCTAAGATGAGTGACAGTTGGGTTATTGTCGCGACCGCCTCGACCAGCAAGGAAGACGCAACGCTCGGACTCTTCTTTCAGCAGTTTATTCAGGAACCTTGAACAATCTTCTGACCCGGGGAAAAGCCCGCCCGAAACTTAAGAAGCCTTTGAACAGCCAACCCTGGTAAGCCACGTGGTGAATGCAGATAGGTCCACATATGCGGAAGCAAGCCTAGATCACGGCCCAAGCCAAATAAGGACTTAATTATCCAGGAGAGCACTCGCCATCGGAAAGGCGGAAGGTGGAAGCCAGCGCCATCTTTAAGGCGCGGCACCTCGCAGCTCTCTACAGTTCCCCCTTTTATGTTTTAAAACAAGCCACAGGTAAGAGTAGAGGTCTGATCTCATTTTTGCAACCCTGATGCCTTTTCCTCAGAGGCGGGATCTGGGGCATCAACCCACATGCAATCAAACATGCTCTTCTCTGGAGTTTTAGGGCTAACCCAGAGTGCAGTGCTTAGCCTCGCAACCTGAGCAGGAAGAAGATTAACTTTTAGTTGTAGCCAGCCAGACTTGGGGGGACTGTCCAGCCTCTATGGCAGTAAAGGCTTGAATGATCATAGCTGCATCCCGTCATTGCATGACCCTGATTTTACACAGACACCACAAGCAAACCAAAGAGACCAGTAACAGAAGGCCTGCTAAAGCCCCCAAACCCGCCCATTCCTTCAAATGATTCATTGCAGAGGTCAGCCAAGATGACAATCCAGAGGCAAAGGAGAGGTCCATGAGGGTAGAATTCACATTAACTACTGCCAGTCTCAGTTCTCTTAAGGTATCTTCAAATTCAAGCGACCAATTCTGTAATAGAAAACTAGACAAAGATCTGGATAAAAACCTGTATTGGATAGCCTGTCTGTTGATTTGCAAAGCGTCCTTGTCCCAAGAGCATGTCCCTGTCCCAGGCCGGGTTACCTGCGGCCTGATTAGCGGCAGCCTCTTCAAACTCAATTAAGAACGCTTTCCAGCCTAAATATTGGCCTGGACTCAGGCAGGCGCGCGCTAACCCTGACCAGTCACTAGGTGTCATACAGTGTCTTTGCAATGCTTCCACTTGAGCCACGGTAAAGTAGGCTGTAATCCCATAAGTTCTCATGGATTCAGCTAAAGACTTAACTACTTTAAAGTCTAGTGGCTCCTCATATCTATTCCCTAAAACAGTCTTTTATATCAATGACAATTATGTGCCAAGAAGCCGGCAATGATGATAGCAGCGGTAAGCCTCGCTGCACCGGGCCCATAATTTGCATTTGACTATTGATTGCTCTCAAATCCTGCAGTAGGCGCCATTTTCCAGATTTTTTCTTAATTACAAAAATGGGTGTATTCCATGGTGACACTGATGGCTTGATGTGCCCTAGGGATAATTGCTCAGTCACAAGTTGTTTTGCAGCTTTTAACTTCTCAGAGGACAACGGCCACTGAGGAACCCACACCGGCTCCTCAGTCATCCAGGTGATAGGAATACCCTCCTCAGTGGCCCCTAGGAAAAACCCAGGCCTTGCCTAGCACTTCTTTGCTGAGTTGCACCTGAAATACTGGGTAGGCTAACTGTAACTCCATCCTCACCGTTTCCAGACTTCGGACAAAAAGAACGCCCCGTGCGCTACCCGTCCCTCTGGGTACAGAGGGGGGATGATGGCATAACTTTGCATTGAGACGTTCAGCAGTCTCCACTTCCAGGATCCCCCCTCTCTCTTTTTCTCCTTTTTCTTAATTTTGATCTTTCCATTTGTTCTATGAGAGCACTGCAGCTCATTCAGAGCCAAAAAATTGGGTGCGAGTGAATGGCTAAACTTGCAAAAGATTCTTTTAAAACTTTTACTGCAGCTCATTCAAGTGAGAAGCGCCCATGGCTAAACTTGCAAAAGATTCTTTTAAAACTTTTACTGCAGCTCATTCAGAGCCAAAAATTTGTCCATGGCTAAACTTGCAAAAAAATTCTTTTAAAACTTTTACTTTCAGTTCGCTACATCAATGCTCCCTCTTTTTCTACCGAGAGGAGCAAAATCCCCACTTTTGTCGTGGATTCCCACCTTACCTGGGAACTTAATACCCGCTTTTGTCGTGGATTCCCACCTTACCTGGGAACTTACCAGTGCACTGCCCTGACTGCAGAAAGTTCTGAGTCCCTTTCGAGTGAGTCCCCCATACGGGCCACCACTTGTCGCGACCGCCTCGACCAGCAAGGAAGACGCAACGCTCGGACTCTTCTTTCAGCAGTTTATTCAGGAACCTTGAACAATCTTCTGACCCGGGGAAAAGCCCGCCCGAAACTTAAGAAGCCTTTGAACAGCCAACCCTGGTAAGCCACGTGGTGAATGCAGATAGGTCCACATATGCGGAAGCAAGCCTAGATCACGGCCCAAGCCAAATAAGGACTTAATTATCCAGGAGAGCACTCGCCATCGGGAAGGCGGAAGGCGGAAGCCAGCGCCATCTTTAAGGCACGGCACCTCGCAGCTCTCTACAGGTTATATTAAATACATTTACTAATGAATACATAAAGAAAGCTACAGTATCAACCTCATTAGTAATTAAAGCATGAAAGGTATAGAAATACATTTTTTTTAAACTTCTTTGGTAAGGTTTTGAAAAAATGATAAATCACAGTTATAACTGTATAAAACAAGTAATAAGGGGACTTCCTGTTTTAGACGTCATTATGACAGTAAGTATAATAAAAGTTTTAGAATGTATATTTTATTTAGAGTAACAAATAGAGCTCAATGCCTCTAACAGCTCAAACACATGGGCAATTCTAGGTTGGATCAGTGAACATGTGGGCAGAACACCTTCTGAATATTTGCTCCATCCACAGACTCACAGATCTGCTCTCTTTACTTTGGTTTCCATCATTGCCATAGGAACTCTTGTTATTCCAAACAAGTGGAAATGGAAAAGTTTGGAGAAGTGTGTTCAAGAAGTTTTACATGGTTCATTATTGTACTAACCATGAATGGTTGGAACTGAGTCACATAATCACATTCATTCACAGTTGACTCAAACTGAGTATTTCTTAGATCAATGGATGCCTATTCTGATACACTGCGTATATGAGGCTAGCTGGAACTATGCAGCTAAGACTTCCCAGTGGTAGATACTACATCACCACTCTTTTCATAATGCACAGTAAAATAATATAATCAAAAGTTGTTCTTTAGACTTGGATTAAATTAATGTCACCAAAACAAAATATACCTACTGGACATAGCTGAAATTATTATAAATCTCATTATTTCTAATTACCCATCTATTCTTTTTAAGTACAATATTTTGGAATGTTAATAAATAAGGACAACCTATAAATGTATATATGAGATACCTTGCTCTGACCTTCTGACTGTTCTTGTTATTCATGAGATTTCTTAAATATAGAACATAACTAACACCATAGTAAATTCTCACGTCGACACTTGTGGCCTCACTATGAAATTCTATCAGCATTTACTTTTTTTTTTTTTTTTTTTAATTTTTGAGAGAGACACAGAGAGAGACAGAGAGAGAGGGAGAGGGAGACAGATAGAGATGGGCGCGCCAGCAGCCTCTCAGCTGCTGTGAATGAAATCCAGATGTGTACGCCCCCTTGTGGTCAAGTGCGGCATTGTGCCCTTGAGTCAGTTTGCATCTGGTTAAACGTGGGACCTGGAGATTGGAACTGGGTTCTTAGGCTTAGCAAGCAGGCGCCTTAACCACTAAGCCATCTCTCCAGCCCTAGCATTTACTTTTAACTCTCAGCAAGGTGGTCAAGGGTTAATATCTGGTAAATCACAAAGTACTTATTTAATATGTATATGTATATATGCATATATTATGATTTAGAACACTGAAAACTTGAAGATCATGTCTGGAACATCAATAGGAACAGTAGCACAAAAAAAAATACCCATCAAGATCTGGTCACATCAATAACTGGGCAAAATGATATGCTCTTATAAATTTGAGGTTCTTTGGAAGTTGAAGCAGAAGGAATTCCTTGAGCCTAGGAAATTGAGGCTAAGTGGGAAACATAGATCTTTTTCTGAAAAAAAAAAATTCCTCTTAGCATTAAATCATTATCCTACCTGTAAAAGCAATTCTCCAGTGGGCAAAAGAAGACTTAATAGCAAAAGAAGACTGCAAAGAGATGTATTTGGTGGAGCTTCCAGGCTGTGTCCTGCACAAGAGTTGCTGGCTAAGTGGTTGAGTTGGGCTTGATATCCAGACTAGGTTTGCTTTATGAACTTATGAACTTTTGTGGAAGCTACATCTCTTCAGGCCATTGATGCAGTAGAACTATTTCTAATTAGCACACAAACACTGTTTGGGATCTCTACTCTCTTGGTTGTTATTTTATATATAAAATTGTAACTCAGATTATGATGCTTTCATTGAAGTTAGACTCAAAAGATTTTCCTGCACAGTATTGAATATTAGGATTCCGATGGATCATTTATTGTCTTAGCCAGGGTGTTCATTCATTTCTCTATCCATTCACTGAGCACAGGCATGCTGATTCCTATTTTATGCCAGGATTTATACCGAACTCTAGAAATGCAAAAGTGAAGACTATAGTACCTGTCATGGAGAACTTTACAATCTGGTTTGACATCATGTAGAAAAGCATGATACATTAAGTAGTGGAAGTGTAGGAAATACAGGCTTATGAGAAATTCTGATGAGCTCAGCTGACCCAATCACATTCAGTTGATAGTTGTAAATGTGTGGGTCAAGAAGAGAGAAGGTCCTAACTATATTCTGAGGTTTCTAGAACAAAATCTTAATTTTTTTCCAGGTTTATGCATTCTTTGAAGAATGTTGTCAGCCCTTTTCTTCTCTTTACTTCTAACATCCTAACCCCTGTTTTCCTTAGCTTGGAATGCAGCCAGTGAGGTTTCATGGGACCCTTAGCTAAGCCAGGCAGTGGGTGGGCTTGACAGCTTTACTCTCAGCATAAATGAGAAGAAGATCATTAGTGTGTTAAGAAAACATTTCATTAAAATGCAGAAATTTCTTGTTCTTGGACTGATTTCCACAAGTACTAACCAAAGATATTAGGTGGCTGTAATTGTAGAGTATGTCGGAAAATATAAATTGATCTTGGATAGACATAAAATTGAAATAAAAACAATGAACTATCCTAAGCCATGTATTTCTGAGACTTTTTTTACACATGTATATGATTCTATGAAATAGAATTTGGCTAAATCTTTTTAAAGTACCTTCTAAAAGACACTATTATCTTTTTTGTGAAAAATAGGAGGTGTCTTCCTTTTTTGTTCTGCCTTAGACATGAGTATAACAAGTAAAAAAGAGTGTCAAAATATTCTAGTTACAATGTGCAATGCCACAGATTCAACTCCATTGCTATTATGTTAGACAGCATGAAGGGAAGAACAATGGCACTGGAGTGAAGTCTTCCAGGCCCAGCCTGCTTTCTTTGAGCCTAACACTGTTCTTAGCACTAATTTACCTGATTGACAGCAACAGTGGAAGGGGAAAGAAGCACATGAGTATCATTTTTAGACAAGTAGTGGAAGCTTTTAGATGCCTTTGATGGGAAACATAGCTCCTTTGAAGCTCATAGGGTATGAGGCCTTTGCTAAGACAAGATCTACAGAACTTACAATGGATGTCCAGCATCCGCTCCAGTTTTATACAGAGCAGTTTACAGCTATGCTGATGCTAGTTACGTAGTGGTAGTTTATCAGCCGTCAGGCTTAGAAAACTCCATGAATATCTGTTGCTTGGTCAGTTTGTGTTTGGCTTCCATTTTTCACCTGATTGGCTATTTAGGCAAAATTCTCCTCAATATAAGTGGGGCTGGGACTCGATTAAACACTGCATTCAATCTAATGCACAGAAAATGAGATTGCTGTTAGAAACCAGGCAGAAGTGATGTGCATACATTCTACAAAATTACATTAATGCTACCATAAATGGAAAATCAAATTGTCATTGTCTTAGAGGAACAGAGAGGGGAAAAAAATTCTATTTATACCAGACACATCATAAAATTAAGTTACTTCACATAAAATGTGAATTACTTAAGCCCCCAAGAGAAAATTATTAAATATAGGCATATGCAAAGACAGATTTGACTACAGCAGAAATGAAATCAACTTAGTACCTGATTGGACAGTTGCTAACTAGACACCCTGTTGTGGAGGGGCAGCCTATTTCTGAGAAACCAAGGACATTTTACTATGGAAAATTTGGTGATAAAGGGAAAGAGGAGGGTGGGGGTAGAGATGAGGTTGCAAGAACAGCCTTGCCAGGCACTATTTGCCATCCTCTAAGTCCAATTGTGATTACTTCTGCCACTTCAGAAAGCTCAGAGCCAAGTATTCAGTAAGGAAATAGGCTAAAAAAAAAAAAAAAAATGAACCTCATGTAAACTATTTGTAGATTTGCTAACCTAGAAAAATAGTATGGGACACAAACAGCAGCAGCAGCAAATTGGAAATTAGCCATAAATCTCAAATAGGAAGCATCAGACTCCCATTGTTCAGGCTGAGACAGAATCAGCTCTAGAGCAAGAAATGTTGTATGCATATGAACCAAAAGAGAAGCTTTCCAAATTCCTTCTGAAAGGAGAAATTGCAGGCGAGAACTGACACTCATAGAAAAGGGCTGTTACTGGAATGAAACTTTGTTTATATCTTCTGCCTTATTACTATAAATGCTTAAACTATTAGCAGTTCTGCTGTTGTAAAATAAGGTTACATGCCAAACATGAGTGGGGCTCAAGCTTACAGGATTCAAATGTAGGCTCTCACTTTAGCCTCAGGCAGATCTTTTAGGTTTTGTGGCTCAATTTAATCTTTCTACATACTCAGTAGGAACTACATGGCAGCCCTTGACAGAGTTGCTAGCACACTGGGGATACTACTGCCATCTTCAAGGGTCATCTGATACCAAGATGACTATAAACTAGCAAGGAATCATGCAGTGCATTCAGTGCTAGTCTTAACCCTATGGGCATTATCTTACTATCCCTCCATGTTCTTGTGTGCTTATAGAGACAATATTGGAAACAGTATAGCAGTTTTCTACTGTGTTATTATCAAGTACTGGAAGTTATTTTGTGCAAATATGACCTAGGATTCATATTTTGACTCACTGAAGCACACTTTCAGATAAAAAAATGCTATATAGTGATCATTGAGCTTGATAAAGTTATACAATTTTTAAAAGCAAACTGTATGTTCTAGTTTTTTGTTTGTTTGTTTTTTTGTTTTTGTTTTTGTTTTTGTTTTTGTTTTTGTTTTTTTCGAGGTAGGGTCTCACTCTGGTCCAGGCTGACCTGTAATTAACTATGTAGTCTCAAGGTAGCCTCAAACTCACGGCGATTCTCCTTCCTCTGCCTCCCGAGTGCTGGGATTAAAGGTGTGCACCACCACGCCTGGCATGTTCTAGTTTTGAATGGAGTAAACACACCAATGGAAAAGGTGAATTCATATATAAATATTAACATGTAATGTGATCACAGTACTAAGGGGTCATGTGAAGTTCTTTCAGAGTAGCAAGAAAGGAGTAGCAGACTCCATCAAGGAACTGGAGGAAGCTGTACTAGGTATAGAAGTATATATTAAATTTTACTTAATTAGTTAATTAAGTTTTTGAGACAAAGTCTCCTGGAGCTTAGGCTACCCACAAACTTCCTATGCAACAAAGGATAACCTTGAACTTCTGATCCTCTTACCTCTACTTCCTAAATTTTGGGATTAAATCCAGTCCACGACTTCATGAATGTCAGGCAGGTACTCCACTAACTGAGCTATATCCCCAGCTTGATCATAAAATGGTATGAAAGATATACATAGAAGAGATGAAAGGCAGAGCAAAAGCCTGAAGAAATGGATAACATGATGTCTTCAGAGCAATTCAAGATGGTGAATGTATGGAAAGGGAATTGATTAAGAAGTTCAAAAAAAAAAAAAAGGATTGAGTCTTTAGCTTAACAGGCACATTTCTAGAGTAAGATTTTACAGTAATCCATATGGGCTTCATTCTGGAATTTACACTATTTTCTATAAATAATAAGTTTTTCTATTTCTACTTCACAATTCTGCCAACATACATTCATGAGCTAGCCTGTACCATCTTTAACTTAAAAATAATCCAAAAAAATAAGTTCACTCTCCAATATCAAGCTCCTCCCAACCTTGATCTACAAAAGGGCCTACACCTATTAAATTCTCTCCAAACTAATAATGGTTATCCCATTTATCTAGTGTTGACTTCACTGTCCATTGGAGAATCTGCTTCTCTTTTTCAGATGCACCCAGAACCTGAGGACAGAATCAGCCCATTGCACCTCACCAAGACACCAGCTGAAACCATAGAGTAATGGGGGAAATGAGCAAGAGTGCTGCTTTCTTGGTGAACCTGTCATCACCACAAGGGTGAAGGAGTTGACAGAGAGAACACTCAACTCCTATTAAACCAGATAGCCAGAGACACAGAGGCTCTCATCACTGAAGTAGACCTAAAACAAACCCAACATGGCTCAGGGAAATTCACAGAAGAGGGGGCAGAAAGATTGTTAGAGCCACAATTTGGGACATTATGCATAGAAACATTGCCTCTTCCTGATAACTGATGACTAACTCCAAAATGTATGTCCCACAATCCCCATGGGGATAACTGGCACCCCCAACAAGGAGGGTCCCTTCAAACAAGCAAGGAACAGGGATGAGGGTAAGGATGGTACCAACATGTGCTGTTTACACACTGAGTAGGTACAGAACTAATAAAGAAAAAAACGGTTAAAAAAATCATCCTTAATGGGAGGTCCTCTCAAACTCATCCCCTGAGCTAATGACTGTAGCTATGTCTAGTATTTAGATTCACAGGGGACTCTTAAAAGCATCATATTCCTCTTTAATAAGGAATCTAGATCTTTACTGGCTATTATGGTGTGCATGGTTGTGTCCTCTGAAAGTTAAAATGTGAAAGTCTAAATTCAGTGTGATGGAGTTTGGTTGAGGGATGCTTTGGGAGGTGTGGTCATTTGAATCTATGTCCTCCATTGTTTCAGCTGTTGAAATTAAGTGTGTAACTTTGATCTCCAGCCACCTGGTTAGAGGAGGTATCATTGGAGGCAGATCCTAGAGTCCAACCCTAAGGTGTCACTGGGAATGGATCTAGTCCAGCCAAAATCTGTGAGAGAACAAGTAACTCTGTGCTCTGGCAGGTTTGGGTAAGTGCTGCTGCTGGTATTTTGTTTGCTACAGTTTACCTATCTCTCTGCTTGGATCTATGGAAGTAAGCAGCTTCTGCCATTGAGGGAACTTCCCCTGGATCCATAGTTTGAAATAAATCCTGTTCCTCCCCAAAACTTTTTCTGGTTGGATATTCATCCTAGCAACATAGAGAGGTCTACTACAGAAATTTGGTACCACAAGAATTGAGTTTTGCTGATATGTATCTGATCATACAGAATTTGGTCTTTTGGGACTTGTTAACTAGGGTAATGATGAAGGAATTGGTTCTTGAGATGAAGATGCCCTCCAGAGTGGTAAATGAAATCTTATGGGCTACTCTGGTGAGAGTTTGAGAACATTTAGTGCAGAGAGAATTGTCTTGGCTCATAAACTTTTAAGTTGCAAGGAAAGACAGAAGAGAACTTTGTTGAAACTGGGCTATTGGCATAAAGGCTGGCTCTGTTCTGCTACCCATACCCATGCCCACAGTCTGATCAAGGTTGTATTTGAAAGCAATATACTGATGTGATTTGCAGAAGATATAGAACTAAAAGATAAATAAGATTTAAAGTTGGAGAAATTCAAACAAGTTTGAAATTACTGGCAGAGAGACCAGTTTTTATTATTTATTTATTCATCTATTTTTTATTTTTTTGTTTTTCAAAGTAGAGTCTTACTCTAGCTCAGGCTGACCTGGAGTTCACTCTGTATTCTCAGGGTGGCCTTGAACTCCTACCTCTGCTTCCCAAGTGCTGGGATTAAAGGTGTATGCCACCATGCCCTGTGAGACCAGTTTTTAAATTACAGAAGCTGCTATTGTCAAGCAGGTGACTTCAATTCAGGATGGCCTAATTACTTTACATTGAAACAATAAAAAATATGCCAGAGGTAAATTCTACCCAAGAAAGATTGAATGGTAACAATGCAAACTCTTTTGAAAGTATATGACTGAAAGAAAGAAACCTGCTCTTCAAGGTCACAATTTATTTCCTCCCTGGATTAACAAAATTGTTGTGTCCCTGCAGACCTGGTATTGGTTTTGGAGGCATGACAAATGCATGGAAGTGGGTCATGAATGCACAAGGTTTCATGAGCAGCTACGGAAATGTGGCATGAGAAGCAGGGTGTTGTCCCTTTGTAGAGAGATCACTGAGACCATTGTACAATGGACAACAGTTTGTAGTGAAAACCTGAAGATTTTTTGGATATACCAGGGCTCTGCAAAGGCTACTATGGAATACTTTTGGCTCAGAATGGAAATTTCCCTTGACTAAACACCTCAGCTGGAGAGATAGAAACTGGAAATCCAGACACTGTCGTCATTGGTTATGGATGTCAGACCTGAACATCAGATGTTTGATGTTTGCCTGATATTTGTTGACTTTTCATTGATCCAATTTCCCTTTGTAATTTCTTATAACAATGGAAATATTCATTCAGTGCCATTATATTGTATAAGTATGTAACTTGATTTGATTTTTATAGGATTCATGTTAAAAGGATAATCTTAAAATTTGTAAAGACTATCGGGACCTTGGGAGTTGGAATAAATGCAGTTTGCAGTGTGAGATAATTATGAATTGATGAGCACCAGAAGCAGAATGTGGTAGTTTGAATGTATATATCCTATTCACTCAAGTGTTAAAATTAAACTTGTAACTTGAACCACCAGCACTCTGGCTAGAGGTGTCACCGGGGGCAGATCCTGGAGTCCAGCCAATTGGAGCTTTATCTGAATTTCATCCCAAAGATGTGAAACAGCAATTTGGTGCTCTGATGTGTTTGTGTGTGTGCTGGTGCTGATAGTTTGCTTGCTACAGTTTATCTTTCTCCTTGGATCTACAGACGTAATCAGCTTTTGCCACCATTGAGGGCACTTCTTCTGGAGCAATAAACTTAAAATAAATCTCACTCCTCCTCAAAACTTTGCTTGGTTGGATATTGATCACAGCAACATGAAGCTGTCAAGTACAGGAGGCCAGGATCATGAGGGGATAATCCTTGATGGGGTTAATAATTTTAGTATCCATATAATAAGGTAGGAAAGTGTGTCTGTTTCTCTCTTTCTCCCTCTCCTTATTTATTTATTTATTTATTTATTTATTTATTTATTTATTTATAATATATTATGCACTTTCATTCCTTTTCCCTTGTTCCTACTTCCCTGGGGCCCTCCTCTGAGAGGTTATAGGATTTACTGTGGGGTCATGAAGGCCTCAGTCAGTTCCAATGGGATAATGGGGGGACCATGCCTTAGGGCATTTCACCCAACTCTGTGACTCTTAACATTCTTTCTGCTTGCCCCTCTTCTGCAGTAGTCCCTGAGCCATGGAAGGCTTGATGGTGGTCTGATTCTGTGTTGAGTTCTCTGTAACATCTGGATTTTTGCTTTGATAAATTTTGCTTGATCACCATGTCTGCCGCTATTATCCTGTAGCTGGCTGTCAGGCTAGCAGTAAGAGCAGTGTCCATGGTGCTGTTTCCACTGCAAGTTCTCCTGGACCCTGGAAGATAGGGAAGAGGTGGCAAGTCTCGCAGTGGCAGTCAGTTATCTTCTACCTCTTCTTCTTTCCCTCTCTCCACCATCCTAGATAAAGACACAGCAAGAAGATCTTCATCTTCAAACCAGGAAGTGGGCACTTAGCAGACCTTTGTTCTTCTTGGCCACCAGATTTTTTTAAAGATTTCATTTTTATTTATTTATTAGAGACAGAGAGAGGGAGAGAGGGAGAAAGAATAAGATTGGGCACTCCAGGGCCTCAAGCACTGCAACTGAACTCCAGATGCATGTGCCACCATGTGCATCTGGCTAACATGGGACCTAGACAATTGAACCGGGTCCTTAGGCTTTGCAGGCATGCACCTTAACCGCTAAGCCATCTCTCCAGCCCCACTAGATATTTTTTAAAGGCCTGGAGAGATGGCTTATCATTTAAGGCATTTGCCTGCAAAGCCTAAGGATCCAGGTTCAATTCCCCAGTACCCACATAAGCCAGATGCACATGGTGGAGCATGTGTCGGGAGTTTGTTTGCATTGGCTGGAGGGCTTGGCATGTCCATTTTCTCTCTATTTGCCACTTTCGCTCTCAAATAAATCATAAAAATATAACAAAAATTATTATTTCAACTATGCAACCAATGATAATGTTATGTTATCCAATATCTCTAAGACACCAGCTAACAAACTCAGGTTCTTTGGTTTTTCATCTTCGAAATGGAAATAACCTATTTTTGGGTTTATTGTATAGAACAACCATATAGTACAATTATACAATACTGCTGTATTTATTATGAGGGTATGTATAGTCACAGAAAACAAATTATGATATCACATGTACTATGTAATTATAGTATATAATATATGGAACATAGAGATGGGCCTGGTGATAGAGAGCTATAATTTCAAGTTCAAGGCCAGGTAGGGATATAGAATACATTTAAGGCCAGGGTGGGTAACTTATAGGGACCTCCATCTAAAAATGAAAATAAAGTGGGGCGTGGTGGCACATGCCTTTAATTCCAGCACTCGGGAGGCAGAGGTAGGAGGATTGCCGAGAGTTCGAGGCCACCCTGAGCATACAGAGTGAGTTCCAGGTCAGCCTGGGCTAGAGCAAGACCCTACTTCAAATAAACAAACAAACAAACAAACAAACAAATAAATAATAAAGTATAAGGACTTTAATGTAGCTTAGAGGAAGAGGCATGTACCTAGAATTCATAAAACCCTAGGTAGCACAAAAATATGTATATACAATATGCAATTGGCACAAGGAAATTCACATATTACAAAAGAAAAAAAAAACTTATGTATAGGTAATGCATATATGTTTACTAGAAGTTCACTAGAAGTTTGCAGAGAATAAATATTGCATAATTGAGAGATATTACCTTTGTTATCATTTTATGTTGACATTTTTATTTGGGCTTGGGCTTTCTACCCACATCCCACTCTCACTAAACTAGGTACATCAGTGCTGTGACTTACATGTTTTGGACTGCCTTTTTCCAGTTCTCTTTTGGCAACCTGTTTGGTACATGTATAACACAGAAGCACTTTGCCTACAAATATGGAATATCTTTCTTATTTATTTATTTATTTATATATTATTCATTTGGATTTTTGAGGTAGGATCTCACTCTAGCTCAGGCTGACATGGAATTCACTATATAGCCTTAAAATGGTCTTGAACTCACAGGGATCTTCCTACCTCTGCTTCTTGGTACTGGGATATTTCTCCCATTGAAGTATAAATGAATGCAATAAATTCAACAAGTTAAGTTAAAGCATTCAATAAGTTTGTGCATGTGGATATTTTATAAAACCACCATCACAGACAAAATAATGAACATGGGGCTATAGAGATAGCTCAATTGTGCTTGCCTTGCAAACATGAGGACCTGAATTCAATGTCCAGCACCAATGTGAAAATACTGCCAATGATGACATGCATTGTCATTTTAGTGTAGCTAGGCAGAGGCAGGAGGATACCCTGGGCTCTCTGGCCAGTCAGACTAGCCTAATTGATAAGGTTCAGGCCAAGCAATCTTTTCTCAAAACAAAGTTGGATGGTATTCCTAAGAAATAACATATAAGGTTGTCCTCTGGCTGCACATACACATACACATGCATGTGTACCCCACAACATAGCTACATACACGCACACACACACACACACATAAACACACATGTACATGCATAAAACATAAGTTAATTAACATTTCCTTCACTCTCAAAAGATTTTTATCTTCAGCTCATTTTTTCTATACCTCGCTGATTACCCCAGAGAACCACTGATTTGATTTTTACCACCTTGATTGATACTTTTAGGAATTTCATATAAATAAAATCATAAGTGATGCACTTTTTCTAAAGATATAAAAAACAGGTCAATTTAACTCCCATCTTTGAAAACTGAATAAGGCAGGCCATGTGTTTGTTTGTGGTTAGGTCCATGTGCTACATCCCAGCATGGCGGAGAGAGAAGGCAAAGGCATCAGCTGTGTGCACACAGGCAAGTGGTGAACCAGGAAGCAGAGAGAAGCAGAAAAGGTGCCAGATTCCACTCTCAAGAAACCCGTGAACGTAAGAAGGAAAACCTCTCCTGGGAGCAAGCATGAACCTCTTCACAGTTTATAGATTCCAACCCCTCAATAGGCCCCACTAGGAGCCCAGTTTCCAGTAGGTGAAACTTCAGGGGCATTTCATTAAGCTTTTCCAGGGGAAATTAGGACAGAAGTTTGTTCACTCCCACATAAGGCACCTACAACAGATCAAAAATTAATTCCACCCAAGTCTAGCCTCGTGGACCAGTTAGTTTACTGGAGGCCCATAGAGAGCACAGGAATAGGGTTACTTAGTCTAGATGTTTTAAAGTTAACACACTGTGAATTGTGTTATTTTCTGTTTCAGTATATACATTCTATTATACAGATTTTTGAATTTTGTATCTTGAAACTCTGCTAAACTCACCTAACTTCTAGCAACTTTTTCAGTCACTGTAGGAATTCCTATAACAGTTCTGCCTATGGATAAAGGAACATTTTACTTCTCCATTTCCAATCTGAATTCTTTTATAATTCATTGTCTTACCTATTATGCTGATTGGAACTTCCAGTAAAATGTTAAAATGAAGTGGGTGATCTTGTGCCTGAACTTATGAAAAAGGGTTTCAGTCTCTAGGCATTTAATATAATGCTTCATAGTTGTATTCTGTAAGGTTGGGAGGAAGTTTAGATGGGAGTTTTTCTCATAAATAAATTTAGACTCCTTTTTTATTGATAATTTCTATACTTACAGACAATAAACCATGATATTTCCTTCCCTCTCCCATTCCCCTTCAGAACTCCACTCTCTATGATATCCCCTCCCTCTCTCCATTAGTCTTTCTTTTAATTTGATGTCATCATCTTTTTCTCCTATTATGTTGTTAGACTTCTTTAAGTGATGTTTTGTGTCATTTGAGATGATCATGCATTTTGTTCTTTTACTGATTAAAAAAATATATTTTATTTTTATGTATTTATTTATTTGAGAGAGAGATGCAGATAGAGATAGAAAGAATGAGAAAATGGTCATGCCAGGGCCTCCAGCTACTGCAAATGAACTGGGTCCTGGAGAATAGAACCATGGTCCTTTGACTTTGCAGGCAAGTGCCTTAACCACTAAGCCATTTCTCCAGCCCCCTTCTACTGATTTTTAATGCTAAACTAAACTTACATTCTTGAGGTAAACAACACTAGATTATTATATATTATTATTCATTTCATTTATTATCATACTGACATTAAATTTTAGACTTTTTACATCTACTTGCATGTCCTGCGTATCAACTGCCTTCATCATGGCTTGTTTCACACTCTGCTGGGTAATACAAACTGAAAAAGCCACAAAGGCATATGTTCTAAATGATAAGTCTTCATCTGATTGCTCTGCCAGCAATATTAGACTAGAAGTGATTCTCCCTTCTCTCTTTCTCTTTCTCTCTGTGTATGTCTATCTCATCTTATTTTCCACATATAAATGTGTTTCAGTGTTCAATTCTTGGATCTTTTTTTTTAGTTCACACTCTTTCCCTTACAATGTTTTACTCCTTGGCTGTCATCAAATGCCAGTGGATATCAAATTTATATTTCTAACCATGATATCTAGATTTTAATAAATATGCAAATGTATACTTGATACCACTCTTTCAATGTCTAGTACATTCAAAGTTATATTGTAGAAAGCTATTTCCTAAAACTGAGATCCAGGTTCTAACTCAGACATATTGCTCAAAACAGAGTCACTATATATAAGACCAATTCATAAACACATCCAATCAACTTTGTCTTTAAAATATATTACATATCCTATCAACTTCTGTCTATCTTCATTGCCTACTCAGAGCCATTGTTATCTCTCACTTCAACCATTGTAAGCACTTCCTCTTTGGTACTCTAGCTTTTAGTCTTGCTCCTTACAATTCAGTCTCTGCATAGTACAGAGAAGGATCTGGTGTCATAAACTTAATTGGGAATTATAACATCCTCAGGCAGTGTATTGTTGGGAGTGGGCTTATGAGTGTTATAGCCAGTTTCCCTTTCCAGTGTTTGGCACACTGTCTTATTGATGTTGTCCATCATATGTTGGCCAGGAGGTGATGTCCACACTCTGCTCATGCCACCAGTTTTTCCCTGCCATCATGGAGCTTCACCTTGATTCTGTAAGCCAAAATAACCCCTTTTCTCCCACAAGCTGCTCTTAGTCTGGTGTTTTCTGCCAACAATATAAAGTTGACTGCAACAGATCCTTAAGCCCATTAATCAGAACATGTCATTCCCTGGCTTAAAGACCTCCAAAAGGCTTTCTGCTGTTCTTAGAATAAATCTAATGACTTAGCATGACCTTTAGGACCTGACATGAACTGGCTGCTGCCAGCCCGTCTGACCTCATCATCTGCTATGTTACACTTCCTTCATTATGCTACAGTCACGCTGGCCTATGTCTCATCTATTAATTTATCAAGCCCATCTCTGCCTTAGGACATTCTCACTTTGTTTCCTGTCAGCAACAAGCTGCCACCATATATTCTTAGAGTTTGATCTTTCCTTTAGTTTGTCTCAACTCAAATGTCACTTACTCACAGAGGCCTTCAAATCTAACAAACCTCAGTCTCATGCCTCCTCACTTTATCCCACACCTTCATATTTATACCCTTCTTTTTTTTTTTTTTTTTTTTTTTTTTGTTTTTCGAGGTGGGGTCTCACTTTAGCTCAGGCTGACCTGGAATTCGCTATGTAGTCTCAGGGTGGCCTGGAACTCACAGCGATCCTCCTACCTCTGCCTCCCGAGTGCTAGGATTAAAGGCGTGAGCCACCACGCCCGACTACCCTTCCTTCTTATTCCCATACATAGTGACTTTTAAAACTCATTATGGTGATCATTTATTTGTTAACTGTCCCTTTCTTATGAAGGCAAGCTCCATTAGAGCACTCACATTCTTATGTGTGTGTGTGTGTGTGTGTGTGTGTGTGTGTGTGTGTGTACATTGTGTGGATGTGTATAAATGCTAGAGGACATCCTTGAGTGTTCTTGGTCCTCAGGTTCAGTTAATTTTGAGATTGGGTCTTTTGTTGGCTTGGAACTCACCAGGTAGGCTAGATTGGGTAATCAGTAAGCCCCATGGAGCTGTCTTTCTCCACTTCCCCAGCAATGGGATTACAGATGCATGCTATTATGACCACCTTTTCTTTCTTCCAAGAGGGTTCTGGATTCAGATCCCCAAGCTTGTGGGACAAGCACTTTACTGAGCAATCTCTGCCACCCACATTTACATTCTTATACTGCAGTTCCCTCACTGATCATCTTATGTGGTGTTTAATAACCATGGTATGAATGCATGAATTCATGGATAGATAGATGGTTCAGCAGTGAAAGATGATCATTTGCGAAGCATGTTTGTCTGAGTTTGATTTTCCAGTACTCATATAAAGCCAGATACATGAAGTGATGCATATGTCTGGAGTTTGTAGCAGTGGTAAGTGTGGTAGTTTGAATATATGTCCCCCAATATATTCAGTGTTTTATTAGTTATAGTTTGTATCTGCAATCACCTTGCTAGAGGCAATGTTGCTGGGGACTGGTCTTAAGGTGTGGGTTTGAGATTCCATTGTAAAGATATGCAAATGTGCCTAGCAGGAGTTCCTGAAGTGTGCTGTGTGACCTTTTGGCAGTAGTTTTGCCCTGTGTGCTGTGGTGGCTGGTTGGCTTTTGCTCTCTCTGCCTGGCCTTGTGAGAGCAGGCCGCTACTTCTGCCTTTATGGAACTTCCCCTGGATCTGTAAGCTTCAATAAATAATATCCCTTCCTCCATAACTGTGCCTGGTCTGGAAGTTCATCTCAGCGAACCTGAAGCTGTCTGCTACAGTAAAGTGGTACCGAGGAGTGTGGGGTGAGATGAACCTGACCGTGTGGATATTCGTCTTTTGGAACCTTTGTTTTGGAGGAATGGGCATGGACTTGGTGCTTGCAACTGAAGGTGTCTTCTGGAGTGGTAAGCCAAGTTTTATGGACTATTCTGATGAGAGTTTGAGAATGCTAAGTGCAGATAGTATTGAACTTCGAGGCTTGGCTTATGAGCTTTCTAAGGGGAAGGAAAGACTGCAGAGGACTTTGTTGGAACTGGGCTACTGACATAAGGGATGGCTACGTTCCGCTATCCAGGCCCAGAAAGTTTGATCAAACTTAAATTTGTAATGGACTGATGTGCTTGGCTAAAGATATTGGACTGAGATTTTAAGATTTTAAGTTGGGAAACCTCAAGCAAGTTAAAAGCAGAGGCACTGAGACTGGTTTTAGGTTACTGGAGCTTCTATTGTCAACGCATTAGCAATCTTAAGGAAGGTGGAAGGAAGGTGGCCTGACTTGATTTACATTAAAACAATGGAGAGGATGCCTGAGGAAAGACTGTTAAAAATGCAAATTCTTGGAAAGAGCTGACTGGAGAAGGAACCTGCTTTTCAAGGCTATGATTTATTTTGTCCCTGGATTAAGAATATGGCTGTGTCCTGCACACCTGGTATTAGTTTTGGAAATATGAAAAATGCATAGAATGGTCATGAATTGCACACGGTTCCAGGAGCCACTGTTCAGATGCAGCATGAAGTAGGGCATGAAGTCCCTGAGGAATAGGCTGGAAGAGCCTTTTGGAAGATGGACCGTGGTTTGCATGGAGACCTTAAGATGTTTTGGATATACCAGGACTGTGCAAAAGGGCTACCATGGAGTGCAGTGTTGGCATGGTGTGGTAGTTTGACTATATGTTCCCCAATATATTCAGTGTTTTATGAGTTATAGTTTGTATCTGTAATCACTTTGTTAGAGGCAATGTCACTGGGGGCTGGTTTTAAGGTGTCAGTTTGAGATTTCATTGTAAAGATATGTAAATGTGTCTAGCAGGAGTTTCTGAAGTATGTTGTGTGACCTTTTGGCTGTACTTTTGTTCTGTGTGCTGTGGTGGCTGGTTGGTTTCTCTCTCTCTCTCTTTGTTTGGTCCTGTGGAGAGCAGGCCACTTTTCTTGCCATTATGGAACTTTTTCTGGATCTATAAGCTTTAATAAATAATATTCTTTTTTCCATAACTGTGCCCGGTCTGGAAGCTCATCTCAGCGAACCTGAAGTTGTCTGTTACAGTACAGTGGTACCGAGAGAGGGGTGAGATGAACCAGACCGTGTGGATGTTCGTCTTTTGGAACCTTTGTTTTGAAGGAATGGACATGGACTTGGTGCTTACAACTGAAGATGCCTTCTGGAGTGGTAAGCCAAGTTTTATGGACTATTCTAATAACAGTTTAAAAATGCTAAGTGCAGACAGTATTAAACTTCGAGCCTTGGCTTATGAGCTTTCTAAGGGGAAGGAAAGACTGCAGAGGACTTTGTTGGAACTGGGCTACTGGCATAAGGGATGGCTACGTTCTGCTATCCAGGCCCAGAAAGTTTGATCAAGGTTAAATTTGTAATGGACTGATGTGCTTGGCTAAAGATATTGGACTGAGATTTTAAGATTTTAAGTTGAAAAATCGCAAACAAGTTAAAAGCAGAGACACTGAGACTGGTTTTAGGTTACTGGAGCTTCTATTGTCAATGCATTAGCAATCTTAAGGAAGGTGGAAGGAAGGTGGCCTGACTTGATTTACATTAAAACAATGGAGAGGATGCCTGAGGAAAGACTGTTAAAAATACAAATTCTTGGAAAGAGCTGACTGGAGAAGGAACCTGCTTTTCAAGGCTATGATTTATTTTGTCCCTGGATTAAGAATATGGCTGTGTCCTGCACACCTAGTATTAGTTTTGGAAGCATAAAAAATGCATGGAGTGGTCATAAATTGCACACGGTTCCAGGAGCTGCTGCTGAGATGTGGCATGAGGCAGGGCATGAAGACCCTCAGGAATAGGCTGCAAGAGCCTTTGGAAGATGGACCGTGGTTTGCATGGAGACCTGAAGATGTTTTGTATATAGCAGGACTGTGCAAAAGGGCTACCATGGAGTGCAGTGTTAACATGGGATAAAAGTTTTCCCTGGCGACTCTGCCCAGCTGGAGGGGCGGAATTGGAAAACCTGGAGACTGTCAGTCTCTGGTTATATTGAACTTAAACTGCAGAAGTTTGATGACGGCTGATGGTGGTTGAGTTTGCATTATTCTATTCTCTCCTTGCTATGCCTTATACCAGTTAAAATGTTTACTCTGTGCCTTTACATGTTGAAAGTATTTAACTTGTTTGATTTTACAGGACCATCTTAAGTTGATCAAGACTGTGAGAACCTTTGAAATTTGACTGAGTACAATTTACAATGTGTGATAGTTATCAATCTATTGGGGGCCAGGAGCTAAATATATTGGGGGCCAGGGGCAAAATGTGGTAGTTTGAATATATGTCCCCCAATATATTCAGTGTTTTATTAGTTATAGTTTGCATCTGCAATCACCTTGCTAGAGGCAATGTCACTGGGGGCTGGTCTTAAGGTGTGGGTTTGAGATTCCATTGTAAAGATATGCAAATGTGCCTAGCAGGAGTTCCTGAAGTATGCTGTGTGACCTTTTGGCTGTAGTTTTGCTCTGTGTGCTGTGGTGGCTGGTTGGTTTCTCTCTCTCTGTCTGCTTGGCCCTGTGGAGAGCAGGCCACTTCTCTTGCCATTATGGAACTTCCCCTGGATCTGTAAGCTTCAATAAATAATATCCCTTCCTCCATAACTGTGCCCTGTCTGGAAGCTCATCTCAGCGAACCTGAAGCTGTCTGCTACACATGGGATGAAAGTTTTCCCTGGCGACTCTGCCCAGCTGGAGGGGTGGAGTTGGAAAACCTGGAGACTGTTAGTCTCTGGTTATATTGAACTTGAACTGCAGAAGTTTGATGACGGCTGATGGTGGTTGAGTTTGCATTATTCTAGTCTCTCCTTGCTATGCCTTATACCAGTTAAAATGTTTACTCTGTGCCTTTACATGTTGAAAGTATTTAACTTGTTTGATTTTACAGGACCATCTTAAGTTGGTCAAGACTGTGATACCTTTTGAAATTGGACTGAGTACAATTTACAATGTGTGATAGTTATAAATCTATTGGGGGCCAGGAGCTAAATATATTGGGGGCCAGGGACGGAATGTGGTAGTTTGAATATATGTCCCCCAATATATTCAGTGTTTTATTAGTTATAGTTTGCATCTGCAATCACCTTGCTAGAGGCGATGTCACTGGGGACTGGTCTTAAGGTGTGGGTTTGAGATTCCATTGTAAAGATATGCAAATGTGCCTAGCAGGAGTTCCTGAAGTGTGCTGTGTGACCTTTTGGCAGTAGTTTTGCTCTGTGTGCTGTGGTGGCTGGTTGGCTTTTGCTCTCTCTGCCTGGCCTTGTGAGAGCAGGCCGCTACTTCTGCCCTTATGGAACTTCTCCTGGATCTGTAAGCTTCAATAAATAATACCCCTTCCTCCATAACTGTGCCTGGTCTGGAAGTTCATTTCAGTGAACCTGTAGCTGTCTGCTACATGAATTCATGGATAGATAGATGGTTCAGCAGTGAAAGATGATCATTTGCGAAGCATGTTTGTCTGAGTTTGATTTTCCAGTACTCATATAAAGCCAGATACATGAAGTGATGCATGTGTCTGGAGTTTGTAGCAGTGGTAAGAGACTCTGGCATGTCTATTTCTTTCTCACTCTTCCTCTGTTGCTCTTTCTCTCTCTCATAAATAAATAAAAAATATTCTTAAAAATATCACACCCCCAAATATAAAGATCTATTTAAGGTACTCAAAACAATGGTTCTTACTTAGACTATTAAATGTTTAGTCTGTCATTCTTCCAGTTAGCTTATCTCTCCATCAGTTTTCACTCAGCAATGCCTGTAATCATGGGAACTCAGTGTGTTGATTCAAAGGAATATAAGCACATACTGTTATTTTCTTGCTTTTTAAATTCATGGATAAGGCTCTCCTCATCCATCAACTATAGGATATAAATGGGAAATAGTACTATTCAGTCAGAGAAATGCTACATTGAAACTAGAATTTGAAGCTTCTAGTATCAGTTTAGTCAGTAATGTAGTTATAAAATGTCACTCATTCTTTTTCCATGTTAAGTAAAGTTCCCAAAGGAATGTAATAGCAAAATGGTACCCCCACCTTTCAAAATAAGGCATTTGGGTGCCTATACAGACTTGCAAAGGTTTGGCCCTATACCTAGGATACGGGATTTATCCCAACTCTCTCACTACAGTAAAATGACAGAGTTGAGGGCTGGAGAGATGGCTTAGCAGTTAAGGCACCTGCCTCCTAAGCCTAAGAATGGCGGTTCCAATCACCAGCAGTTCCAATCTCCAGGTCCCATGTTTAGCCAGATGCAAAGTGACACAAGGGCGCAATGCCACACTTGACCACAAGGGGGCGCACTCATCTAGATTTCCTTAGCAGAAGCTGAGAGGGTGCTGGAGTGGCCATCTCTATCTTTCTTCTCTCTCTCTCTCTCTCTCTCTGTCTCTCTCCAAAAAAATTAAAATGACAGAGTTGAAAGATGCTAGGAAAGAGAATGTCTTTGTAAAAATCTGTGCAGTTTTTGGTGCTTTATTTCCCTCCCTCTGTGAGCTCACCAAACACTACCTCTCTTTACTAGAGCCATGGGAGAACTGCTTTAAATAGGCTTCCAGAAGAAGCTATCCCCAAGCCCTGAGACATGAATTCCATGGTTGATTTATATCTACAAGATGCTTCTGATGTCAAAGAATGCTGGCCACACTGTACACAAGCTGGTGACAGGTCAGAGTTGTGGGCCTCACCCTTGGACTGAAAGAACTCAGGAAGAGAACAAGCCTGAGGATTGTTTTCAATGGATATCATGGAGCTTCCAGACAACTGTGAAGAAATCACAGCAGCCAGCTTCCATGGGCTTGCTAAGGAGTGCAGAAGCTACAGATGCTATGTGCATTAGTAAGAAAATGGGAATCACCCAATGTCAAGAGAGATGACTTTAGACATTTTCCATGGAAGTGGTTCCAAAAGACCAAGAAAGATATTCAGCTGTAACATTATACTTAATTCCCCAAGACTAAGCCCAAGACAAAGATATGCACCACCTTTCTAGGCAACCCTGTTCAAAAGTCTTCCTCAGTGCAGAAATCCATAAACACTCATGTGTCATAAAATGTGGAAGTTTCATATACTGTAATACTACTCAACTTTTTAAGATGATGGAGTTTCTGTCTTGATTACAAGGGGAGTTACACAAATGTAAATGGTTGTAAAACTTCACACTTGCCACTTCATAGAGTGAAATTTGTTCAGGAAACTCAGTGAATTCTACTAAAAAGTTAATGATGCCATGTGTACGATTGAGGCATAAGTTGAGAAGAGAATGGAGGCAAGGAAGTATGACCTACCACAGGTGATGACTTAAATAAATATGCACTTATGGGACAGTCATGTCAAGCAGTCAAATTGTAAAGTACCTGCCTGTTACAGGTGAAGGGAGTGTTGGATCATGTTTAGAGAATGACACTGCACCACGTTCCTGCCAGCGTAACCTAATGCTCCCTGAGAGCAGGGATTTGTTCTCATCTATCACCTTATACCCTGAGCCTGGTTCAAGCTTGGCTATCCACAGGCACAGTTCCAGTACTTCTTGATTAACAGGCTGAACACCTCGAGCAAAATCAGTTCTAAGGTCCTAGACCCAATTGAAAGGTTATGGTTCTCAAAAACTAGAGAAGATAGAATGTAAGAGTAGGAGATTGGGGAGGAAGGATGCTAAACCGTGGCTTCTGAATTTGCAGAAGCCATGGTTTTCTGCACAAGATTGGGACTATCAATATGTAACCCCTGATGAAGGAAGAATACATGAGACCCTACACCTCTCACCTAGTGGTTATTAGGATAGAGGAATCAGATGGATCAGTGGTGTATTTCCTGGTAAGCTTCCTGTTCCACAGTAAATAACCTTCCACCTGTAATCATGCAAGCAGCCCTAATTTAATTCAAAGGGTAAAAAAAAAAAAAAAAAAAGCATGAAAGTAAAAATTGCACTAATGGGGAAGAAGAAGAGTGTCAAGGGATAAAGAGGTATGAAAGACTATGGGGGAGTAAAAATACATTATATACATGACTAAAAATGGAAAAATTGAATAAAAACTTTAAAAAAAAATTAAGAAGAACCAAAAAAGGAGTAGAGATTAAAACACTTTGCTTATGTCCACCTTTGGACCAGACCACAGACACAAAATGGTCAGCAGCTGAAGTGTTTGGACTGTAAAATATAAGTGAGCTGCCTCAAACAAACAGAACCAGTTTTTTTTTTTTTTTGCAATGCATTATGAAAAGTAATTTTTCAGAGAAAAATTGTGAAAACAAGTACATGCTTACTAATCCCAGTCCTCAGAAGGAACCTGAAGACTGCACATTTACCCTTAGAGAGAGTAGTAAGAACTCTTCCTAAGCACTGTTCAGATTTATGTGGAAGGAGAATGCAGTGAGACAAATTGAGGAATCCTGAGCACACTGAAAGTTAAAAAGAGAAATGCAGATGGCTTCAGAGGGTACTCTTCTTGTTTTCAAACTTATCTCATGAAGGAGGTTTATTTATTGAGGAAAAAATATATGATTAATATTAAAGCTATATTTTATGTTTATACTTTGTGTTAGAGAATGCCTCTTTAATCTTACATTAAATTCAGCGAACTCATGTTTTTTTCTTTAAAGACAAAATGATAAGTACTCCATGTTCAGATAGAAATATTTCAAGATACATTCTCTAATCCTCCTACCTCCTATCAAAAAAGGAAAACATATTAAGAGATACACAATAACAAGCACTTCCTGCCTTCCTTTGGGCTGTTGTCCCAAGTGGATTATAATATCTCTTAATACCAAAATTCTTAGATCAGGGTTCATCTCCATGACCAACCATGTATTTGCCAATTATTTCTAACTTTGTTGCCAATATCTTTTCTCAAGCCAATGTGATTCAGACCTAGACTGATTTAACTTTCTGCTTATACCCTAGCAGAGTTCCCAAAGAGTTGCAATTTATCACCCAAATTTCTCCCAGACCCTTGAAGGTCTAACTACATCAAATGTTTACTTTTCTTCAATTACATTCATCACCTTGGGCAGATCTACATGCTGCCACGTGGAGGCCTGCTGGTATCCCGAGCCTGGATGAGTCTTATCAGCCCATCTTCCTAGTAGGATGCTGATCACATTGTGTGAGTACATATTCATCTTTCTTCTCTAACAAGACTGCAAGGGTCTGTAGCCAGGAGTCAAGTCTACATTATTCATCTTTGCATTACAGAACTGAATACTATGCCTTATTCATATTAAATACTCTAGAATGCACAATGAAAATAAATGAATACTCAAGAACTTTTAATTTTGCTCATGTTAATTATGAAGTTAAAGGGCAAAAATATAGCTAGAATCTTAATAGAGCTAATCAGTTTGCAATCTGCTTAAGAGTTTTTTTCTTAATCAGAGCTTACTAGAGTCTGAACCTATTTATTTTTACACCACCTAAGTACAATGTAAGTAAGGAATAAGACCCCACTGAGATTACAATACATCCTCATAGATTTCTTTCAACTTCCCAGTAGGAAACTAGAAAGGAGGAAGGGGATGTGGTAGTAAGAGAAAAATAAAATATCTTCAGAATAATAGTTCTACTTTTAAATATTCCCTTAATAAATGCCACAGCATTTGGGAATTCATTAGAAGGAGGAACACTCTTTTCTGTACATGAAGTGCAGCTTCAGCAACGAGAAAGATAATTAAGAGCTTCTCTGAACAGAGCTAAACTTTCTCAGCAGCAGCCTAATAGCTATGATTTTCGTAAGAAGGGTTTTCCTAATAACCTCTAAGCTTGCTTAATCCCTGTTTTGGGACCCTTTTCTACCAATATAAATAGAATAGTTCTAGAGCTCCACCCTAGTGTTTAAAACTTAGAATTTCCTTTTAAATGGAAGAGAAGTGGACCTGTTAGTACCTTCATTCACTGAATGATGACCCTCCTGGCCCCTAGTTCTCACCTTGACAAGGCTCCAATATTTCATATTGTTAGTATGCATATGGATGCATCAAGGGAGTTGAATAATATTGTTTATAGATGCATTAGTACTTAATATTTAAGAAAAAAATCATGGATTATAAAAGTAAAAATAGATTTTTAAAGTAAAAATATATTATTAAGAAACAACCAGAACCTAGATACAAACTTGTTTTTTTTTTTTTAAATATTGGATAAATACTCTGAAGATATTTGGTTATAATAATATTAGTATTGTATAACTCTACAGAATGCCCCAAGTATAGGAAATGAAGCCAAAAGGTTAAATAATGTCTGGGTAATCAGGAGAAAGCATTCTGAGATTAATTCACACTTCTCACAGATAATTTATCTTAAAATAAAAATTTTAAATGTTTATATACTAATTTAATAAAAACTAAGTGAAGTATAAAACTAAAGTAATTATGTAAATGGAACAAACTGCCATAGATTTTCCACTTATCTCAATTATCAGGCAAGGGTATTTGTGCTTGGGTCACCTGATAATTTCCTCAGGTCTTCATTTTATGCAATTATATCCAGAGGTTCTTGATGCCATCCATACTAATGTGCAACGGGTGTTAGAAATTTACATAAGAGCACCAAGAAGTCATTGCTGTAACACAATAAGCTAAGAATTATGTAGGAAAAAGCAAAGTGAATGATAAAACTGAAACACAAACACACATATATTTCAAGAGAACATTATTTTCATCCACTAAAAGATGGAAAGTATTTCTAACTCACCAACATGATTTTGGAAAGGTCTTCATGACAAAGGAGTACCTTGAAACAGTTAGAAATTGATTTAAGGTCTGTATCTTCTTACAAAAAAAAAAAGATTCATTTAGAAATTAAACATTAAAATAATTTTTTAATTTGGCACAAATAAAAGATATTTGAACATTTTTACTAATTTTTCTTTGTTTTTTTTTCCTACCACCTCAAATCAAAGCTTTACTATACTCCACTACCAATCTCATATAAATATAGAAAAAGTGAGCGGCCCCACTTTTCCTTTGCCCCAGGGCAAATTCTTGAAGACCTTTCTAGTCTTCAAACACTGGGTGAGTCTTATTACGCCGGAGGGTTCTGCCTTGCCTCAAGGTCACACAGCAAGGGAGGGAGATAGATGATAGGGTAAGGGAGCTACATGGGTAGGCAGTCCCACAGCAGCTCCTTGGAATCTTGGGGACTCTGGGCCTCCACTGCCAGTGCATGAGAGAACGTCTCCTTAGTGCAGGGTCTGTAGATGCTTCTGTCTGCTGCTTCTCTCGAAGTGCCAGCCTCACTTCCAAAAGGAGGGCACTCAGAATGGAGAGGACGACAGTGGTGGCAGTGATGGTGTGCATACATATATTTGGTTCTGTTTTAGGTTTTTTATACTGTGTTTTCAATTTTGAGAGGCTACATCTCCTTCCCTCAGTGCTCTTCTTCAGAACAGTATAGTCTGTTCTTATATCCCCCTTGTTATAGATGGCATAATAATTCAAACAGGCATTAAGGCAAATGTTTTTTTTTTTTTGGTTTTGCGAGGTAGGGTCTTACTCTGGTCCAGGCTGACCTGGAATTAACTATGTAGTCTCAGGGTGGCCTCGAACTCTCAGCGATCCTCCTACCTCTGCCTCCCGAGTGCTGGGATTAAAGGTGTGCGCCACGCTCAGCAAGACAAATGATTTTAAAGTGAAAAGAGCTGTGACCACATGCTTATAGGAGGTATACACGTAGCCTTGTAAGCACATGAAAATATATTCAACATCCTTAGCCATTAGGGAAATACAAATTAAATATAAACTTAAATAATGCAGTATATCTACAAGGCAAAATTTAAAAGTCTGTTGCTAAAGATGGTAACAAGTAGGAATCTCATGTCTTGTTAGAGGGAAGTCAAAATAATAGAATCTGTTCCAAAGAGTTTCACAGTTTCTTGAAAATAGCTAAATTCATACATGAATAAATATGACCATAAAATAATTTAGTCATGAATATTCACGACAGCCAAGTATTTGGGACAATACAAATGTACGTCAACTGGCATATGAATAAATAAAATAGGGTCTGTCCAAGTAGTGGATTATCACTTAGAAGTAGCAAGGAATAAGTGTATAAGTGTAAGAATACAGTGATTCTCAGAACCATCACCATCATCATTCTAAATGGAAGGAGCTGGACTGAAGAATGCATCTACTTGATTATATTCATATGAAATTGATTTATTTACCCATTTATACAGAGTCTCACTATGTAGCACTCACTCCCATGCTGGCCTTGAATTCTTGATCCTTCTGCCTCAGCCTCCAAAATGCTGGGAACATGGTCTGAGCCACCACACCCAGCTTATATGAAATTCTAGAAAAGGCAAATTGACAACAAAAGAATAGAATGGAGATAAGGCGATTGTGGCAGGGCACAAAGAATCTTAGAAAACGAAGGCATTGTTCTGAATTTGGATTGTGGGGATTATTGTGTTGCTCCCCATATTCACCAAATGTTATCAGCATGATGAGTGACCTGGTGATTTTTTTTTTTTTTTTTGTGCTTGTATATTGTACCTAGATGGAGCTCAACAGATGTGAAATATTTGTTATGGCACCCTCCTCTACATTTTGGGAACTTATCAATTGAAATTCAGGTTCACATGAGACAGAGAATATGATAAATGATCAATACATCAAAGATTGAGAAACAATAGTCACAAGGATGATACATCATTTTCTTTTTCTTTTGCCTGAACTCTTTCTTTTTTTGTTATTTTTTATTTTATTTTTACATTTATTATTATTATTGGTAACAATATTTTTAATATGGATACATCATATATTGGTATGCTCTTTTCCCTTGTCCCTGCCCCCATTCTGTTGGGGACACTCCTCAGTGGGGTTGCAGGTATTCATTATGGGGTTGTGGTTTATGCTTTGCGGAAGCAGCAGTCAGTTATTTTGGCTGGGGAGGGAATGTCTCAGGGTTTTCTAGAGGAACAGAACTGATAGAATGAATTGTATTAAAACAGAATTTATTGGATTAGCTTATGGCAGTCCAGCAACAGCAGTCTGCAGGTTTGAGTGTTAAGGAGACCAGTAGATGCTCAGTTCATATGGTTGTATGCCACAGCAGTCCCCATCCAACACTGAAGTCCTGACGGCTTCCTGGAGAGCCACTGGTCTTCAGTCCAGATAGGAAGGCTGAGAAAACTTGGTTCCAATGCTGAGGAAGGATAGCCAAACAAGATAGATGCTCTTCCAAGTGAAGGCACCAGCGGCAGCACAGAAAGCCAAGCAAGAGGAAGGGGCTCTTTCTTCTTAGGGCTTCCTTACATCAAACACCCCTGCAGGAAGGCTGCCCAGTGTTGGGGAAGGGCTTACTCTGTGGAAAGGACTTCCTCCTAGAGCTAATCCTTCCTGGAGGCAACTTCAGAGAACCAACCAAGAGGAATGTTTGTGGATGCCTAATCTGATCAAATTGACCACAGAACTTAAAACATCACACACAATATCTAGGATCAACTTTAAAAAATATTTTATTTATAAATTAGTTTATTTATTAGAGAGTTAGAGAAAGAGTCAGATAGATTGAGAGAAAGAAAGAGAGAGAGAAAAGCAGAATGGGTGTGCCAGGACCTCTAGCCACTGTAAAGGAACTCCAGACACGTACACCACCTTATGCATTTGCTTGTGTGGGTTCTGGGAAATCAAACCTGGATTCTTGGGCTTCATAGACAAGAACCTTAACTGCTAAGCCATCTCTCCAGCCCCTAAGATCAACTTTTTAACTAATGAATAGAAACTTGAATATTTATTTGGACAAGGATACCTCATTTGGGAACTCCATTTCTCCCTGTTTCAAGTTAGCTGTAGCCCAGTCACTAAATCCTGTTCACTGAACTACTAATTGAAGGTGGTAAGTGGGATTTTTATGTAGGTTTGAAGGGAGTTCTATTTCCTTTCTTTATTTCTTTCAGATAGAAGGTTGATATGACCAGAGATCTAGCATTACCTGGTGGTGACTCTAAGAATGGAATCATTATTTAAAAATCTTATATCATAGTGATAGCATAAAGATCTTGGTACTATAATTATGGTATAAGATCATCACAATAGCTTTAAGATATGAACCTCTAGTTTTAATTTGCCTGTTATCATAATCTACTAACAACTACAATTACTGTGTCAATGGGAAAATCCAACCAGGATCCTCCATTGTTTTAGTCCTTATCTGTCTTTAATCCTGTGTTGAATTATTCATAGTAACTTTTCTATGCTGGATGCTTTTATAGTTATATTTTTTCTTGTGCCCTAATGTTTAGCCCATTTTTGATAATTTGGTCTTAGTTATTTATAAAGTACTAATTGATTCATATAGATTTTAATTTTTATTTCAGTTTACTGTTTATGTGTGGCCATTTTTATTGCATCTTTCTATGTGAACTGTGACAATCACTTTACTTTTTGTTACAATTTACAAGTGTATTTTTATTATTATTTGACAGATAAAATAACTCAGAGTAAAGAATATATATATATATATAGCAGTTTACCCAAGATGAAACTCTTCTGGTAAAAAGTAGAGAAATTAGTTGTTTAAATGCTCTAAGTTCCAAGATTGGTTCTGTCATCTCAGAGAGATGGTAAGTAAGTTACCCAGGTGTATAATAAAAAGCATGATTCTGTTAGCTTCGGGTGTTCCCTCATACCAAGTGATGCTTGTATTCAGTTGTCTTCCCTTCTGTTCCTCTTGTTATTTGAAGTGCATCCTTTGGTAGTGATCTCTTAGAAGAGTGGGACTAGTCCATTCTAGAACAGAAAGCCTGGCACAATATTCTCATTGCCAAGATGTCTCCATCTTTATTTAAGTCTAAATAAAATATAAGCAATTTCTAAGTGGCAATTCTAATTCTCATTTGTGAGCTAGTAATTTAAGGTTAATATTCAGTAGCTTTTAAAAGTTCTATCTTTTCTCTTCCAGATATATGTCACAGATAATGATACCAATATCACTTCTTGAAATTTTTTTTTTAATTTTTACAATTTCTTATAATGGGGCTAGGGAGAAAGCTCAGCAGTTAAAAGTATTTACTTACAAATCTGCTGGCCCAGATCTGATTCCCCAGTACCTACATAAAGTGAGATGCACAAAGTTTCACATGCATCTGGGAGTTTTTTACAGTGGAAAAAGGCCTTGATGTACCCATTCTCATTCTCTCTCTGCTTGCAAATAAATAAATAACAATATATTTTAAAAGAATTTCTTGGTTCCCTAGCTCCTGGTTCCCCAATTCTGATTCCCCTACATTGGTGGGTGTGTTCATGAAACACAGTGAGAACCAAGGAGATAAAACTCCCTTGCACATCAGCCAGGTCCCAGGTGAAAACACAGAGGAATTGACAAAATGAGCAAGAGTGCTACTTCAATGAAGAGCTTGACAACCAATGCCAGGATGATAGAGACAGACACTGAGGATGCTCAAAACATACCAAAGCAGAAATCCAGAAGCTCCTGAAAGCTTAACCCAAAAGTAGACTTAAAACACCCACCATAGCTCAGGAAATTTTGCAGAAAAGCAGGGTAGAGCCATAGAGTGGAAGAGAATATCCAGAGGCACTGCCACTCCCCTCCCTTACAATGACTGACTGCTGCTCTCACATCACATAACCCGCACTCCATGGTGAATATCAGCAATTCCACTGATATGGAATAGGGTAATCAGCAGAATGGGGCAGGGAGGAGGGAAATGATGGTATCAACACATGATGAGTCCATACAAACTTTCTACTTAATTAAAAAAAAATAGAATTTCTTGTGATTATATCCTAATACTTGGACTATGATGTACTATGAATCCCCAACCAAAACATTCATGCACACCACATACACACAAACACACACACATGTATGAATATATATATCTCCTATAGGTTTTCCAATATGCATATGGTAGGATAGTACATAAATGGGATAAATACAAATAGAATAGATTCTCTGAGATTGAGCTTTTAAAATCATATTGTTTTTGCCAATAAGCACTCACAATTCCTTACACAAATGTAGTAATAAATGCTCCTTTTATTTGTTAGTATACAGTTTAGAGGCATGTTTCTTTGAAAGATAATATGCACAATCTGCCTTCTATATCAACCTAATCAAGAATTGACCAAAGAGAGGAAAATCCTCTGCACTACCATAAGCACAAGCATAATATTTCTCGCCTCTGTGGTATCAAAGGCATAATTTGAAAGTATTGCTTTTGGATTTCTGCTTCAGTGCTGTCTAAAAGGTTCTTTCCTTGTATACAATTTTGGTGTTGATGGAAGATCCCAAAACAATATATAGAAGAAATAGGCACTAAAGCAAAATAAAACCAGTGTTCAAAATCATGTGAATGGAGATGGCTAGAAAATAATTTAACCAGGTCTTACTAATTTCCTTACATTCAGCTTGGCCTATACATAGTGATCTCACAGTGAGAAAATTATGATTTATCTGAAGATATGACATATTAGGAGTTTTATGCTCAAAATTATTTTGTTATTGAAAAAATTACATAGTTATCTTTCAGAATTATAGAAATGAATTAATCTAAAGTTGGTGACTTCTAGAAAATTAATATTTCCAGATTTTCTTTATGTTTTCTGTTTATGATAGTTTCAAATTTGGGTTATAGCAGCATTAATATCAGCACAAAATAGAAGACATCTTTTTGCTCATGGGTAAAACACAGACACGCATACTACAACCATTCCTTCATTTGCTTATTTGTAGAAAAGTAAAACATTTTTGTAAGCAATTATTTAACCATAGCCTAAAAAATTTTGAACTGTTTAAACATTAGATGAACATGAATGAGTCCAGATTTAATCGATAATAAATATATTTTCCCCAGGAAGAAAATAATGGCTGCTAAAATGTGACCAGTGTTCACCTTAAGCATGGGAGAACAGCACAGTATCCCTGACCTGGGGGACATAAATAAAAGGAAAACATGTTTTCTTTCCTCAAGGAAACTGAGGTGGTAAAGACAGGTAGGCTATAAAACAAAAACAGGAAAATTTCATATTTCTTTGCAGGTGCAGCCAACCCTTCCTCACTCAAGCAGTTTCCTTTTTGATCTCAAACATGAACCTTAAAGATTTTTATATACTGAATTTTCCCAAGGGTATGTCTCTAGTTCTTATATTTTCTAACACTATGCACTTCTATGCATGTTCTCAAATGCTATCTAAATTTGAATTTAATATCTGGGTCAATGAGTCAAATTTATTTATGTTAAATCTTTGTTTTTATTTATTTTCAAGTACAGAGGGAGAGAGAGAGAGAGAATCTCAAGCTTCTGCAAATCAACTCCAAATGCATGTGCCACTTTGTGCATCAGGCTTTATGTGAATACCAGGGAACTGAACCCCAGTTGCTAGCCTTTGCATGCAAACACCTTACCACCAAGCCATCTCTCCAGCCCCAAATCTCAAATTTCTAGTAAATGCAGATTTCTTTAGTATGTGCACCTTAAGCCAGGGTTTTCCTGAACTGACAGGGAACATCTGATGTTCTAGTGTTCTTGGTACAGGCAAGAATCTTTTCTGCACAGTCCTGACACTGTCTCTCCCTCCTTGCCCCTCACCACTACATCAAATCGTAAAGTGTTTTTGATCCTAGTCCACCTTATTTTACCACCCCTGACACCATCTCCACCCCAGCCATGCCTTACAGTCTCTTGTGAACCACAAGGGTTTCATGTAGGCTTACATTTTGCTCAGCTTATTTTCTGTGTTACATCATGAGATGTTGTGCTGGTTTGAATGTGAATGTGAGAATGTAAACTTCCTCTTAAGTCTCCAGCAGCTTTCTGGAGGAGGTGTCACTGGGGGGCTGATCTCTGAGCCTAGTCTTGAGGTATGGAAAGAGCCAGTTTGAGGGGTGGCTGTTCATGTATGCTAGTGGTTGATGGTTTCTCTCTGCTACGATCAACAGAAGTGAGCCAGCTTTTTCTGCTGTAACGGAACTTCCCCTCGATTCTGTAAGCCTGGAAACATTTTGTGAACTTGCAGAGCTCAGGAACAATGAAATGTTTCTCTAAAACACAGCACTAACTAAAGTATGTGATACAGGATGATTAAGAAGGAACATGATCAGTGAATAAATAAGTTGATCTGATATAAATTTTCCAATACAGGCAGATGATTGCCTAGAGATAAGTCTGGATTAAAGGGGACTTGTGGTGGTAGTGCAAGATACACAAAGCTAAGCAGCAATGATAAAACAAGAGTGTTTAGAATATTATACTCAAAAATTAAAGTATTCCAGGTCCTGTAGTTTCCAGACAATGACTCTGTTATAGTGGAATAAAGTAAATATGTTGGTTATGGTCCACTGAAATGATGAAAGAGAAATTCAGGTGAAATTGGGTACATTTTTCTACAACCACAACTATGAAAGGAAGTGGTTGAACTTAATGACAATCAAGACGATCACATTAGGAACAAGTTCATAGAAACAAAAGAGGGGAAGAAAAATCGAATGAGTATTAGCCATTTGTTTTTCTTCCTTTGAAAATTTCTTATTGATACTCACCTAAGAAAATGATCAACATACTTAACAATCAGGGAAATGTAAATGAAACCAACTATAAGATTTCTCCTTACTCCATAAAGGATGGCAATCATTAAGAAAATCAAATGACAATAAATACCGGTGAGGATGTGGGGAAAGAGGAACCCTCATTCACTGTTGGTGGAAGTGCAAACTTGTACAACCACTGAGCCTCCTGAAGAAGATAAACAGAGCTACCAGTTGACTCAGGGCATCTACCCTAAAGGCTCCATTCTTCAGTGTGGAGACATTTGCTCAACCATGTTTATAGCTGCTCAATTCACAATAGAACTGGAATCAACCTAGATGCCCATCTTTTGATGAATGGATAATTAAGATGTGGTACATATACACAATGGGCTTCTACTCATCAGTGAGTAAAAATGATATGATAAAATTTGTAGGAAAATGGACAGAATTGGAACAGACCATACTATGCAAACTCATACAAGCACAGAAAGGCAAATGCTGCTTGGTCTCCTTCATCTATGGTTCCTAAACTGGAATAGCTTGAATTGCTATCATACCTGACAAGCAACTCAGGGACCAGATAAAAGGAATGGAAGGGTTTGGGAGGAAGGGAAGGGGAATGTGGAGGCAGGGAGATATACACAAAACTAAATCCAAAATGAATTGGCACCATAGAAACCTTCCTCCTAGATAGCAGACTAAAAGACATAACCTCAATAGGAGCATAAAGGTATTGCATGATAAGATGGGCCTGGATCGCAGAGGATGAAGCCTAATCCTAAAACATTTTACCCTGGCTGGTAAAACCCAGTACCAGTAATGGGTTGCAACCCATGTTGAGCTGTTGATCAGAGAGACCTATGGGGACCCAAAACAAGACAAGTTCTTTCAAAGCACTTGATTACCTGCCTGAGGGGAAAGGTAAGACCCAAATGATGAAGACAACACATGCTGCTGATGCAGAACATCGAGAGATCTGTCTGAATCTGGAAGGAAGTCAGCTCCCATATGGTTAGCCCATATAGTTATTAAAAACTGCAGCATGAGATGCTGGGAGGAAATGGCCAACAATGCTGTGAGAAAGCAGGGGACACTCCTATATGCAAGCAATCATCCTCATAAGATGTACACACCTATGCAATAGTGGCAAACACCCTAGGTAGGTAACCAATGGCTTTCTGACTGGCTAAGAGATGCCCTCAGTGGAAAGGAAATAATAGCTTTAACTGGGAACAAAGACAGAATCCTATGGAAAGCATGATTATGGATTCCAATGAGAAGCTTCCACTAGCTTTTAGCCAAAAGTAAGTCTACACCCATCAAAATCTCTCTAAATTAACAATGCTTATACCCTTTTAACCTATCCTAATCTCACTCTCCATTGGAGAACCTGTTTTTTCTTTTTCAGAGAACATCAAGAACTGAGGAGAACAAAATTATACCAACACAACAAGGATAGCTGACTCCATGTCAGTAGGTGAACCACCCCTAGTACAGCAGCTAGAGGCCAGGTGAAAACACAAAACACTTGGTGAGATAAGAGAGTGTTGTTTCCATAGTGAGCCTGACAGCCTGAGACACAATGATGGAGACAGACATGGAGGATACTCAAAATGCACCAAAGCAGAAATCCAGAAGCTGCTGAGAGCTCAACATGAAACTAGACTTACATACAGTACAGTCACCAAGGCTCAGGGAATTTTGTGGAAGAGATGGCAGAAAGAATTTAAGAGCCACAGGATGGGTGGGACTACTAAGAGACATTGCCTGCCAGCCTCACAATGACTTATTTCTGCTCTCACAATTCATACCCTACTGCTCCATGGAGATACCAGCAATCCCACTAAGAGGGACGCTCAGTGGGGTAGGAACAGGGAGGAAGGGGATGATGGTACTAACACTTGATATATACATACAAAGTTTCAACTTAAAAAATAAATTTAATAAAAAGATAATAAAAAATTGAATGAAGGTAAGTAAGCAAAGAATAACAGGTACAGTGAAAAAGGGATGGAAGTGGTTACTGACAATATCTTCTGAATCTGAGATATTATAAATTTGGGATACATAGTGTTTTAAGTATGAAATACCCTCCATAGACTCATATGTTTGTGATTAAGCCTCATACTCCATCTCCAGCTCATATAACCTTTGGAAGGTGGAGCCTTGCTGAAGGAGGTGTTTCACTGGGGCTAGACTTTGAGGTTTAGTAGTCCATCCCACTGGGTGTCCAAAGCTCTTTCATTTTTGCTGCCTCCTCCTATCTAGGTAACAAAATGTGATGCACAGACTCTTATCTGTCATCTTTTTTTCCCACCATGATGAGACTTTCCTTTGAGACTGTAGGCTGAAATAAACCCTTTCTTCCCATGAGCTGCTTTTGGTTGCATGTTTTGTCCCACAACAAGAAAATAACTACTACAGTGCACTCATTCACCTTAGTTTGTGAAAATTATTAGAAAGGTTGGATTTTCTGAAGGGGATCAGGTTTTTCTTCTGGTAGAGGAAGAACATTGGCTGTGAATACATTAAGTTATAAGGCAAAATAGCATGGCAGAGATGATGAAGTTTAACGAGGTTTACCTTGGGAAATTAAGAGTGAGCCCTAGATTATCTCCATGGGTTCTAATCCCATGAAGACTTAAAAGTGGAGAAGTTTTCTAGCTGTGGTCAGAAAGAGATGGCAGTGTGTGAAAGATCTGAGACTTTCTTGCTAGGATTATAGGATTTAGGGATCATGTGCAAAAATCACAGAGAAGCTTCTTAAATAGAAAGGGCTCCAGCTGACAGTCCACAAAGGACCAAAATATCTTAGTTCTCCAAGTGTATGAGAAGGGATTCTCACCCTAGAGCATGAGGAAGACTCTGAGTTCCCCCAAACTTCTGACAGGAATTAGCCTGGTAATCCTGTTTCCAGCCTGGTGATACCCATGCTGAACTTTTGATCTACAGAACTTTGAGATAGATTTATGTGGCTTTAGACCACAATGTTTGTGGAAATTTGTTACAGCAGCAAGAGAAACCTAATATGAAGACCATTGTGAGAATAAATTGAGACGTTCAAGTAATTTGCTAAAAGGGAACTTTAGAGAAAATATTGAAAATATTTATTTTAAGGGAACTGATAAAGGCTTCTTGGCTTTCCAAAAATTCAGTCATTTATTTTTAAGGGCCTCACACACTTTCCTAAAATTACATGGAGGTACAAGTTTTCAATATTTGAAATGTGAGACAATTGTTTAACATTTATCTCTAACAATGTTTTCATGAATTAAAATTGTATTCTCAGATAAAGAAACACACAAACCCACTGTTTTTAGCAAATAAAAAAATGCTTTTTAAGGTTGGGGAGATATCACAGTGGTTAAAGGAGTTTGATCTGAAAGCCCCCCTACAGAATTTGATCCCAAGAACACATGGAAATCCAGATGCAAAAAGACACACATGTCTGTAATCCTAACATGCTGACAACAATAAGAATTAAAGTCTGAAGCCAGGCATGGTGGTACATGCCTTTAATACCAGTACTCAGGAGGCTGCGGTAGGAGGATTGGTGTGAGTTCAAGGCCAGCCAAGAGTAATTCCAGGTCAGCCTGAGCTACAGCCGGACCCTACTTCAAAACCCATGCGCCCACAGCCCCCAAAACAAATGGAGTCAAGAGTATACTAAAGCATGTGGCCAAGCTAGTCTGGCATTTCAGCAGCAAACAAGAGAGACCTTGTCTGAAAAAAGAGGATAGGAGAGGACCATAACCCCCAAGTTATCCTCTGAGCTCTGCACGTATGTTGTGTAATGCATGCACCCATATGTACACACACACACACACACACACACACACACACACACACACACAAAATAGTTTGGAAAGAATAAAAAAATGAATTGATTTCAATTGGCAAAATAAAAATGGATTCTAGTCTGCTATTTCAATTTAGAAATCTTCTAGAAATCACTCATATCCCAAGGTTAATCTTGAGCATTGCTCAAGAAAATTGAGAGGGGAACTAAAAAAAAAGTCAACAAAAACCACCTGTTTCTCTGTTCTGCAATTTTAGAGCAAAGATGTGTTCTGTCCACCTCATTTCTATTCTCCTTCTCTAAGCATTCTGCTCTGCAGCAATTGTTCTTGACCGAGGGATGAAAGTGCCAGGGAACCTGCCTGCACTTGGCTGTTGTGCAGGATCTTTCCCAGAATTTCCTCTTGGCATGAACAGATCTTTCAATTTACATAAAAGTGACTGTGTTTTTCCTTTTACATGTACCTTTTTGATTTACATTCTTCTGTATTAACTCACTTCTTCCTGGTGTGTTAAAAATCACTCCTGAAGCTTTAGAATGACTGAGTCCCTTTCAGCTCTCCTTCAGAACATGCTTCATGACCACACTCTAACCAAGTATGGACTAAAGTACAGCACTCATGCTAGGTGACTCTCCTCTGCACATGCAGGAACAAACTCATTTCTAGCATGAGTCCATGCATGGAATTTTAGAACCTATGATATCTTAAGACAGTATTACCTAGTAAAATAATATATAAAATCTATTAAAAGTTGAGTTTTCCCTATAGGACAATGTCAACATTAAGTATTATGAAGAATTTTTTCAAAACCTTTTGAGACAGGATCCTGCTAGTTATTCCAGTTTGGCTTCAAACTCAAAATCCTCCTGCCTCAGCCTCCAAAGTACTAGGATTTTCATTGTGTGTCATGACATCTGGCTGGAGAAGATTTTTGAAATGCAATTAATTTTAGTAAGCTTGTATATATTTAAACAGATAGAGGACTGTGGAGGGAAATAATAAAAGGTCCACAGGCTTTGGAACTAGATATAATTACCTTTGCTATAAATGCAAGTTTTGCCACATGTTGGCTTAAACTCTGTGAGTTTATACTGGATAGGTTTCTACTTGAGATGGTTCCCACCTATAAAAAATGGGAAGTGATGACACCCACATTACAGGGCAGTTGTTGTAATGAGTAAAATGCAATAATTCCTGATAAACTGAACAATTGTTTGCCATAATATGCTAACTAAAGGTGGAAACTATATCTCCTCACTTTGTTTTTCTGCTTCTACACTTGGCAGATACCTGGTAAACATGCAGAAAATATATATTGAATGACTGAACAAAAGCATCAGTGTGAATAGTCTAGAATATCAGATAATTGAAATGAATGTCTTCCTAGTAGAAGTTTACATGTGGGTTTCTATGGGATGAGAATTACATGATTCATGGTTAGCCAATATTTGCAATTAGGTTGCATTCCATGAACACACAGGTTGAATGGAAAACCACCCAAGACCTTGCTGAACAATTAAGGGGCAATTGGCTTGGGACTAACGACCCTTATAAAACTTAAACAGAAGTCAATAACAATGCCAGTACCTCTATATTCAATCTTTTAAACACAAGAATCAATGGAACCAGGCTGACCTCACATATGATTATTGTGTGGTAAGAGCTTATCTTACCTTTTAAAGTCCTTCTTTTGGTATATCTAAACAGTGAATCTATATTGTATGATAGTTTGATATATTCTGGGATTTGGCTTGTATTTCCACCAAATCCCTGATCTCATAGTACGGGGGAAAAAAAACTTTCAAGCCAGCAGAGAGCAAAGTTTAACTGAAATTATGACCTTAATTTATACAGTCTAGCTTCAGTAATTTAACAATAGGTTATTCATTTATGTAAAACCCTATATCAGGAATATAGTTGAGCAAACACATAGAGATTATCTATTAAATAAATGTAGTGATACAAAGAATGAAAAGAAACTTTACCAGTCGTTAGAAATATAATTGTTTTCAAACAGGGGCAAAGGACATTACTAATACTATTTTTCGTATACTTTTTTAGAACCAATCAGGTTGGCTATAGGTTGCATTCATCTAAAACTGATACTCAGACATTGCAAAGCCAGATGCATTCAGAGCAGGAATCAAATTTAAATAACACTTACAATAACATATTTAAATTTCTGCTACATGACTGCTTTCACCCCAGGATGGTATTATGCCTTAGTGAACTGTGCCACAGAATGAAAATGAATCACTCTAATTTTATTTATCAATCTATATTGATACCCATTGTGTAAGTCATCATAATATTCATGACTTTTAAGAACCCTAATGTTTTGCTGTTGCTTTTTTGGCAATAGTTTAAGAAATTTATAGCATTCTACTCTTACTTTGTATATGTACATGATTAGACATTTCCCATTTTCTCTTGGAACTTTCTAACAGTATATGTGACACTTAATGCACTCAATTTAACAGGATTTAGACACCATGGAAACAAGTCTCTAGACATGTTTGTGAGGGAGTTTCCAGATTTAGTTAATTGAGATTGAAAGACCCAACCTAAATTTGGGCAGCATCATTTTATGGGCTGGGGTCTTGGACTGTATAAAAAAGTCAGCTGATCACCAGCATTCATCACTCTCTGCCATTAGGCTTTGGATTTGATACGACCAGATGCTTCGTGCTTCTGCCACCATACTCTCCCCATCTTGATGGACTGTGTTCCCTCCAACTGAAAGCTAAATAATAATAAAAAAATCCTCCTTTAAATGGCTTCTTTGTAGGTGTCATAGCAAAAGGTAAAATAATTAATAGAGTATGACTGGCTGTACATACCTATAATGATAATTTTAAGACGACATATGCAGGGCTAGGTTGCAGGAGTTAGCATGAAGGAGATACTTAACATTGACATGTATAGATTGGTAGCAAGGGTAGGCATCTGTTAGTCTACTTTGCTCTCATGATAAAATATCATGGATTCATTTCATAAATAATATGGTTTATTTCTGGAGACCGGAAGTCTACCAGGCAGTTGGCTTGGTTTGGGGGTAATATCTCTTTCTAGTTGTAAATGACCACTCTTCTCACATGCCCTCACATGACCTTTGCTTTTCTTTTCATTTATGATATGTACAAAGATCTCTTATAAGGCCAATGATACTGTCATATCAGGGTTCAATTCTTACAAACTCATTTAACCCTGATTCTCTTCTACAGTACTCATCTCCAAATATAGTCAGATTGGGGACTTGGCTTCACAGTATGCATTAGGAATGACACTATTCAATCCATGGTGGCAGGGACAGACATTTTAGAGACTCCAGGGATAATGAATACAGAATCTTTGGAGAGTGCTCAAGTTATGCTTCTTGTTGTTGTTGTTAATTCCCTTGAAAAATAGCTATAGAAAATATTAAAAGAGAAAAGACTTATTTTGGCTCACTGTTTAAGAGGTTTTAATGTGTGGTTATCTGACACCATTGTTGTGGACCTGTTCTGAGGCAAAACTTCATGGTAGTCAAAGTCTATGATAGAATAGTTTGCCATCCAGTGACCAAGAAGCCGAGAAGTGAACACACAGAAAAGGATAAGGGAGAGGACAGGCTTTTCAAAGTCTTATCCCCAGTAATCTACTTCCTCCAACCAGCTTCACATCCTTGTTCCTGCCACTTCCCAGTTAATGACACCAAACTAGGGTTGGGTCAGTGGATTGATCTATTAAGAAAAAACGTGACCCAATCACCTCTAAAAGAATGCATTCACAGTTGGTGACCAAGTCTTCAACACATGCATTTTTGTGGCGATACAACGTTCAAGCCCTAGTGAAATAAGAGGGACAGTAGCAGCTCTTCTCTCAATGAGATGTGTCACAGCGAGTCCTTGTCCATTGAATGGTAAAGCAGTACTGTTCGGGGCCCTGCAAGACAATTATAGGCTGGGACAAGGAATGTATGTACCAGGCTTTATTAAACATGATTCATAAATACAGTAAAGGCAGAAACACCACACAAGCAAGAAAGCATCCACTGACATGGACGGGAGCTCCCAAAAGTGGGAAATGTAACTGAGGGCTGAAATTAGACCATTTAAGTATGTTGAGGCTGTCCGTACCTATAATTGAAGGTGATTGGTTGTCTATGGAATGTTTTTCAGTAGCTGGTAGATGTTTTGAATTGGGTTATTGAGTTGGAGAAGAACAAGTTTAGGTGGCAAGCTTACTGCAGATAAGCATTAGAAGCTGCCAGCTGTGATTGAGCCTCCCCACCATCCATGTTTCTGGCTGAACTCTCAGAGTGGGGAGTCTCAGAGACACAACCTGTCCCCAGTCAATCTTGTGGTTTCTCAGTCTGCAAGCCACCATACAGTTTCTAAGTTTGTTTATATTTCACAGAAACTAAGACTTTCTCCCCCAATGGTAGAGATGGGACAAGCTCTGGCATGCAGTCCATCAGAAATTCTTGTGAAGAATTTCAATTCTGGGGAAGATTCTCTGGTAGAAGTAAGGTTAGGCTTTCTTCATGGTTTTACAGAATAGAATTCTAACCAGAAGACAACTATTTTAAAAGGGAAGTTAAGTAATTTAGGTAAATAAAGATGTTCAAAAGTACAAATTATTTTTGTGGTGAGACCATAAGTTTGGTTATTACAGGTAATAAAATGGAGTCTGGGTACCTAATTGATATAATTTTATAGATTAATTCCTTGAAAAATTCTTTCATGTCTGTGATTTTGTGAGTAATTGTCAAATTGTTGTTATGGCAATTGACTCCCCAGAGAAGAGCTGTCTTTGGAGTGGAAGAGACAGAACTTGAAGTGGTTCATATTAAAAGAACATAGTTTATTTGCAGTGACTAGAAGCCCTGCTGCACCCATTCTCTCTGACTGTCTCTCTTCTGTCTCTCTCTTCTTGCAAATTAAAAAAAAAGTATATAAAAAAGAATTATATGGAAGCTTATCCTCTCATCTTTGGAGACTTCTGAGATATGCAAGTATCATAAAATTTATCATATCTCACTTTGTTATCAAACATAATATACCTACCCTGGATGTGGCAGCACATGCCTGTAATCCCAGTGCTCAGGAGGTAGAGACATCAGAGCCCCAGGGCAAGCTTGTCTAGCGAGACTAGCAGAATTGGTGAGCTCTGGATTCAGGAAGGGACTTGTCTCAATAAATATGGTGGTATGATTGAGAAAGGCACCTGACATTGACCTCTGGCTTCTACATGCATACCCTATACAAATGCACCCACAAATATACATATGCACACCCTACACAAGTACACATGCAGAAATTATTTCCCCACCTCTCCACCTGAAGATATCCAAAAAAAATAAGGAATGAACTCACTGTGTCTGTGAGGGACCTATGGATTCCTGATGGAACAATGACATTTTCCTAGTTCCTTGTCCATTTATTCTCACCATCGTCTCCTTTGGTAGACTCTGATCACTTACATACAGGAGAAACTAGTTAAAGATGAATTTAGGGGCAGTTAGTAAAAAGGGCCATATGTTCTAAATGCAAAACACAGCTATGTTTTGTAGTTTTTTCATTTTTTTGGTGGGGGAGCCAAATATGAGTGACCATAGCCTGGAAATAGCTTCACGTTTTCCTAATATGATGTTCCAATGTGAAAACAGTTTCATAAAGTTGGTTCGAGCTATTGGTCTGTTAACACCTTCCAAAAGATTTCACTTGATAGTCATGAGGATATTGTAGGCCAGGCACAGAGGTAAGCAATGGTAGCTCTTAATGGATCTAAAGATAAACCAAGATAATTTGGCTCTGGATCTACAATATTACAATTCTCCACAATCACAAAGTTCTGATTACTCTTATAAAATCTTTAACATAGGTGAGCCTTTTTTTCTGAGAACTTAAATTCATAACATAACAATTTGGGAATAAAAAGTGTGAGGAAGTTCTGATTCCCACACCCCCATCTCGGTATTTAAATTGGTTCACAGGACCTATCTTTGCTGCTCCCTTGCTGCCTCTAATCTCTGCTTGTTGCCTGCAGTCAGCCCATTGGAGGTGGTGAAAGGTTCCCTGCAATATATTCCATCATAAATAATGTTCTACCTTCCTATTGTTTTCCATTGATGCATTGAACTCCTGGCACTATTGCAAACTCATGGGCAGACACTGACACCTGGGACCTCTGCATATGAACAGCCCTGCAGAGATGAGTGCATGAGAGGCACTGATGTAACTCATTATAGGAAACATGGGTAAAAGTCTCAGTGGAAGGCTGAAGGATGAAAAAGGTCCAGCTGAGTATCTAATTGAATAGCATGAAAATCTGTCACTTCATCCTTGCTATATCTTATAACTGTATTTTAAGTAAATTTAATAATCATGCTTTTGATTCAAAAACTCAATTCAAACATTGAGAGTTTTTTTTTTTTTTTTTTTTTTTTTTTTTTGAGACTGGACTTTAATTTCCTAAAGCTTTCAGTAGACATTCAATCTTTTACTCGTCAGCATGTCAAGAAATTTTCCTTTAGCACATAAGGCCTTAGACCATCATTGAGTCTATAGGCTTCTTTTCTCCTCTAATCTTCACGTCTTATGCTTAAATAATCATTTTATGTTTCTCTGAAACATTGGATAAAACTAAATTCAAGTATGGGTAAAGGTAATTTGTTCAGGGATAACACTCAGGAGTCCATTGTTCACTGCAAGATGAACATTTCTTGAGTTTTTCTCAGCCTTCTAGCTTCTTCTTTCACTCTAGGGTTGAAAAGAGTGAACATAAACATTATTGAAAAGAAAGGATTTAGATTTGGAAAATATTGATTCTCTTAATATTTCTGCTCCAACCCTAGCAAAGAACTGATTGTTGTTATTTTCATATGTCAAGGGTTCTGTTGGTGGTGAATTTTTCTGTCAGTTATCCATCCATGTGTGGAATCAACATATGCAGAGAAGAAATGAACAGGAGAGTGATTTATTAAATTTTTTAAAAAATAAAACTGATGAGACAGCAAATGATATTCAATCCTATTAAAGAGACTAAGCACAGGCCTTCAAAAAAGTTCTTACATTCCTTACATTGGGATTGTGTGATATGGTTCTATAATTCAGAGAGATTGGAAATTACAGAACATCTGCAGTGAAATTGGTTTTTTGTGGAAAACTGATGAATCACTTACTGCCAATGACTAGAAGGAAAAGCACTTGTTTATACCCTTCTGTAATGAATTTTTATGAGGTGAAGTTTGCTGTTTATAAAAAATATATACTTTAAGCTGTTGTAGATGTAAAATAATAGAATTCAGAGTTCAGAGCAATGCGTTACTGCAAAGACAGTCACCAGCAGAATATTATCTGCTTACAAAACATGAAAACAGGGCTATTACTTTTATAATGGAATTAAAAAAAAACTCATCTACCCAGTTGAATTCTACAAGAAAAAAGTATTTAAAGAGACATAGCTGAAACTGACAGCTCCAAAATTGCATGTATTTTCAAAGAAAGTTATTAATTCTCTTATTGTGCTTTTGTATTCCAACTGTGTTTTTCCTCAGAGCAAGAATGCCAGAGAACATTGTAAATTGAAAATGGTACTCCTCAGACAAATGACAAAGATGAACTGAGGTAGCTGGCTTTTCTTTCCCACTGTGGATACCCTGTGGAAGCTTTCCTACAGAACACACAGGATCAGCTGCACGACTTGCTATCTCTGATTGGCTCAAAATCAAAGCTCGTGGATATTTTAAACATTTTGAGAACATCATATAAATTCTGGGCTATATTATCAATAAAGGAGAAATCAAGCATGTCCCTACAACCACAAAGTCTATGCTATCATTTGAAAGACACATCCAGTAGAAACTGAAGAGAATTCTACTAGTTCTGAGAAGGGGCACTAAGAAGGAAGGCATACAATATTAGAGTGGGACCCTTGGCCAAAGAATTTATTTATCCATTATATTTGATCCAGAGGTAAGCTTTTTTTTTTTTTTTTTTTTTTTTTTTTTTTTTTTTTTTTTTTAAAAAATCTCTATTATCCCTCACAATTAGGGAAATGAAAATTAAAAATGTTTTGAGATACTATCTTGCTCCCTGTCAGAATGGCAACATCAAGAAAACTGACAACAAATGCTAGTGAGGTTGTGGGGGGAAAAGGAACTCTAATTCACTACTGGTAGGATTGCAAGCCAGTACAGACATGGAAATCACCATGGGGATAACTCTAAACAATTAGAAATAAAACGCCAATATGGCCCAGTTATACCTCCCTTAGGCATATACCATTCCTTGTTTCTCTGAGTGGTACTTTTTAAAAATATTTATTATTATTATTAACAAGATGTTTCATATGTATACAATGTGTATTGGTACCCTCTTTTCCCTTGTCTTTGCCCCCAGTCCCTTGGGGATGCTCTTCAGTGGGGCTGCAGGTATTCCACATGGGGTTGTGATTTATGCCTTAAGGGGGGAAGGCAATGTCTTGGGGCATGATGTCTCAACCTGTGGCTCTCAGAATCTTTCTGCTTCCTCTTCTGCAAAATTCCCTGAGCTGTGGTAGCTTAGTTTTTAAGTCTACTTCAGTGATGGGCTCTTCGGAACCTCTGTATCTCTGCTTTGGTAGGTGTTGAGTATCCTTGGGGTCTGTCTCCTATACTCTAGCAATGATTATCAGGGACAGCATGGAAGCAGTACTCTTGCTTGTCTCCAGAATTCTTCTGTAGATTCAGCTGTGGCTTGGCTGGAGTGGTGGTTTATCTCCCGTGGTCTTGCTACCTTCTGAAAAAGAACAGATTCTCCAATTAAGAGTGACATTAGCATAACTTAAATGAGATAAGCATTATTAATTTAGGGAGAATTTGATGTATGTAACCCCTTTTAGCCAGCCTAGTGAGAGCTTAACACTGGAGAACATGCTCTTTGTCTCCTTAGGATTTTGATCTGGTTCCCAATTCCAGTTATGGATGGGTTCCTTTACACTGAGTGGGTCTCTTAGCCAATCATAAAGCTATTGGTTACCCATTGAGGCTGTTTGCCACTATTGCACTGGTGTGTATATCATATCAGGGTATTTGCTTCTGAGTAGCTTAGACCTCTGGTTGTTCAGACTGTTGTTGGCCATTTTCCCCCAGTAGCTCATGTAGTGCTTACAGCACTAAGACAAACTGTCTGGGGACTGGCTTTCTTGTTAATTCCAGCCTGGTCTCTCCATGCTGTGTCAGCAGCATATGATGTCTTTAGCAATAGGATCTTAGCTTTTGCCTCAGGCGGGTAATCAAGTGCTTTGACAGAAAGCTGTCTTGATTTTGGACCTTCTATATCTCTCCATCAACAGCTCAATGTAGGTGACAACCAATTTCTGGTACTAGGAGTTACAGGTCAGAGACAGACACAAAAAATCCTTTGGGCTGGAGAGATGGCTTAGCCTGCCTGCTAAGCCTAAGAATCTGGTTCCAATCTCCAGGTCCCACGTTTAGCCTGATGCAAAGTGATACTAGGGCACAATGCCACAGTTGCCCACAAGGGGGCACACACATCTGGATTTCATTCACAGCATCTGAGAGACTTCTGGCACGCCCATTCTCTATCTGTCTCCCTCTCCCTCTCTCTCTGTCTCTCTCTCTCTCTGTGTCTCTCTCCAAAAATAAAATAAATAAATAAATAAAAATCTTTTAAGCTTAGGCTTCATCCCACTCTCACCAGAGTCCTACTTTTCAGGTGCTCCCCCCTTACTCCTTTTGAGGGTTATATCTTTTAGGCTATCCCCAAGGTTAAAGGTTTCTATGGTATGAGCTTATTTTGGATTTAGTTTTGTGAATATTTTCCCCCATTACCCTCTCCCAAACCCTTCCACCCTTATTGCCTAGGCCTTGAGTTGCTTGTCAGGTATGACAGCAACTTGAGCAGGTCCAGGTTAGGAACTGCAAATAAGTGACACCATGCAGCATTTTTCTTTCTGTGATTGTGTGAGTTTGCTGAGTATGATCTATTCCAAGTCTGCCCATTTTTCTACAGATATCATCGTATTGTTTTTTCTTAGTGCTAAGTAAGCAGTAAGAAAATGTGTAAATGTACCACAAATTTGTTATCCATTCATCCATTAATGGGCATGTGGGTTGATCCCAGTTCTTAGGTATAAAGAATTGAGCAGTTATAAACATAGTTGAGCAAATGTCTCTGTATTGATGCATGGAACATTTAGGATAAATGCCCAGTATGGGAATAACTGGGTCTGCTGGTAGGTCTATGATCATCCTTTTCAGGAGTCTCCAAATTGATTTCCATAGTGGTTGTTCAAGTTTACATTCCTACCAACCATGAACGAGAGTTTCTCTTTCCCCACATCTTTGCCAAAATTTGTCATTGTTAGATTTTTTTTTTTTTAATGATTTCCATCCTTACTGGAGTAAGGTGGACTGTCATGGTTGTTTTAATTTGCATTTCCCTAATGGATAGGGATGTTGAACATTTTCTTAAGTGTGTATTAACCATTTGTAATTCTTCCTCTTAGAACTCCTTATTCAATCTCTGCCCCACTTTTGGACTGGGTTGTTTGATGTTTTATTGTTTAGCTTTTTGAGTTCTTTGTAGATTCTTGATATTAGGTTTCTGTCAGTGGTATAGCTGGCAAAGATTTTCTCCCATTCAGTTGGTAATCTATTGGCTCTGCTTATGGTATGTTTGTCTGTGCAAAAGCTTTTCAACTTTATGAGATCCCATTGGTTGAGTGATTAATTTCCTGGGCCACTGTGGTTTTGTTCAGGAAGTCTTTCCCCACTTTTATATCTTGGAGAGTGCTTCTATTTTTTATTCCACTAGAAGAGTTTCAGGTCTTATATTAACATATTTAATCCTTTTAGATTTGATTTTTGTGTATGGAGAGATGAGTGGTTCTAATTTCATATTTCTACACATGGTCCTCCAATACCATTTGTTGAAAATGCTGTCCTTTCTCCAGTTCACAGTATTGGAGCCTTTGTCAATGATCAGGTAGCTGTAGTTACCTGACCTAAGGTCTGAGTCTTTAATTCTGTTCCACTAGTCTATGTTTCTGTTCATATGCCTCAAACTCATGCAATCCTCCTACGTCTGCCTCCCGAGTGCTGGGATTAAAGGTGTACGCCACCATGTCCTGCCCATGTTCTTTTTGTTACTATGGCTTTGTAATACAGCTTTAGATTGGGTATGGTGATACCTCCAGTGTGTGTGTGTGTGTGTGTGTGTGTGTGTGTGTGTGTGTGTGCGTTGAGGATGTTTGGATATCTGAGACCTGCTGCCACTCCATATGAATTTTGAGATCATTTTTAAATCTCTGTGAAGCATGATGCAGGTATTTTTACTGGTATTGCATTAAATCTGTATATTGCTTTAGGTAGAATTGCCATTTTCACAGTATTAGTTATATCTATCCAGGGGCATGGGAGGTCTTTCCATCTTCTCAAGTCCTCCTAGATTTCTTTCTTGAGTGATTTTGTTTTCATAATATAGGTCTTTCACAACCTTGATTAGTGCTATTCCAAGAGTGTTATTTTTTTGTTGTTGTTGTCATTGCTATTGAAACTGGGAGTTATTTTGTTGATTTCTTTCTCTGTATATGAAACTGAGAGAGTTTCACTGATTTCTTTCTAGATATATTTATATATATATATATATATATATATATATATATATATATATATATATATATAAATTACTGATTGTTGTGCATTGAAAATACTTTAAAAATTTTAAAAGGCTATAATCTAGTAGCAAAGTACGAATTGACAAAGTAGGCTATGAGGATTGACTGCAAATAGTAATTGTGGTTACTTGGATCATCAACAAAAGGTAGATTATAGTCTTTTTAACTTTTTTAAGTATTTTCCTTTGATATCAAATTGCCCATTATTGTATGTATTTTTTTAACCAGTTTTCCTTCTGTCCTTTTCTATTTTTTAATCAGCTAGTAAAAGTACAGTAGAACTCAATTTATAATAAAGTAGACTCCACATAGGGACTTTAGGAAGTTTCCCAGGAGCAGGCTTTGTGAATGGAATCAGAAAATCTACTGAGATTTTCCTAAGAGTGTATAACAATACAGAAATAAGTCAACAATCACATTTTTTTTTTTTTTTCAATTTCTAACAAGGTCTTGTTTTCATTCAGATTTCCACAGAAATTATCTAGAGTGACCCCTAAGAACAAAGACTTGGCCATCTTACTTCTTTACTTGAGATCTTTCTATGAGTTCCTTGTATTTGGAATATATCCAAATCATGGGCTGTAGAACTTTCTGCAGCCTGGCCCAGGTCCCTGTCCTCACCTACTTCATTTCTCACCTCTCTTGTTCCTTTTCATGGTGACTTTTCCCTGTCCCATGGTCAGATGATGCACTTTTCCTCTTAGGTTGTACAACTATTTACTTATCCTTCTTGTCCTCTACTTGGCCACCTCCCATGTCCTTGTGACCTCATCAGATTTCATCTCCTCAGACAGGACCCAGTGAACATGGGACCCACATAGCATCCCTTGTTATTCTATTTCTTAAGCCTATCTCATTTTCTTCAAAGCTCCAACACTTGGACTTCTCTTATAAATGTGTTCATTGCTTCCAAGAATATAAACTCCAGGGCTGGAGAGATGGCTTAGCAACTAAGGCATTTGCCTGCAAGGCCAAAGGACTCAGGGTTGATTCTCCAGTACCCATGTAAGCCAGATGCACAAGGGGGTGCATGCATCTGGAGTTCATTTGCAGTGGCTAGAAGCTCTGGAGCTCCTATTCTCTCTGTGTGTCTATACCCTTCCCCCCTCTCTCTCCTTGCAAATAAATAAATAAATAAATAAATAAATAAATAAATAAATAAATAAAATTTTTTAAAAATGTAAAAAGAATATAAACTACAGGAGAGGAGGCTTTTGTCTTATTCACAATCACATTCTGAGTACAGACTAATGTCTGTAGGTTATGTATGGCACGTTTTGAGAGAATGATTAATTTTTAAGGCTAAATAAATGGAGTGTTAAAGATGTTAAATCAACTTGTCCAAACCACACTTACTCTTTGAGGGCAAGGGAGCCAGGGAGGAGTACATTCATTGTGTAATGTTAAAAATTTGGATGTGTCAATGAAGCCTGCTGGATAAGAGCAAGTAGAAGACCTGATCCGAGAGCAAGCTGCTTAGGAGGTGTATATCCTTATTTTACAAAAGGGAAAACATTCATCACTGGTTGTTAGGTTCTTGAGGCTAAAGTAGAAATTTATCATATAGCTAAGCACAACCCAATTTTCCTCAAATGTTCAGCTCTGGGGCCACTGGAGAGTAGAAACAGTTGTCTCGGTATAAAAACAAATCTGGCAGTGCCCAGGGTAATTGGGAATGCCAGGAACCTCTGGGACTATCAAAGAACTTGTCCAGGAGGCTTGGATGTTTACAGTGAGGCAGAGCTCCTAAAGCAAGCACATGGGTAAGTTAGTTATAAATCCATTGATACCCTGACATTAGTGTGCTGTATGTTGTCCCAGAAGCAAGAAACAGGAAAAAATAATAATAAAAAAACTATTAAAAATAGCATTACACAGCCAGGTGTGGTGGCACACATCTTTAATCCCAGCACTCAGGAGGCAGAGGTAGGAGGATCACCGTGAGTTTGAGGCCAGCCTGAGACTACATAATGAACTCCAGGTGAGCCTGCACTTGAGTGAAAGCCTACCTCAAAAACAAACAAACAAACAAACAAACAAACAAACAAACAAACAAACAAAAGTATTACAGGACTGGAAAGATGGCTTAGTGGCTAAGCACTTGCTTGTGAAGCCTAAGGATCCCGGTCTGAAACTCGATTCCCCAGTACCCAAGTAAGCCAACGTAGTGCATGCATCTGGAGTTCATTTGCAGTGACTGGAGACCCTGGTGCGCCCATTCTCTCTCTGTGTGTCATTCTCAAATAAATAAATAAATAAATAAATAAATACAAAAATTCAAAAAATAGCATTACATGTTATTTACATTAAGTTATGTCACCACCCAGTCCCTTCTTTAAGGATAATTGGTGGCCCAGCTGTGGGTATGGTTAGAATACTGCTTCCAGCTGGTAGATTCTTTAAGGTCTATGTTAGTGGAGGAAACAGTCAGGTCCCGCCATCCTTAGAGCAGCTCATACCCAGTGACTGATTGATGCAACATAAAAATAGACATTAGCTCCAGAGCTGCTGTCTGGATGGGTCAACTTTTTTTTTTTTTTTTGGGGGGGGGGGTTGAGGTAGGGTCTCACTCTAGCTCAGGCTGACCTGGAATTCACTCTGTAGTCTCAGAGTGGCCTTGAACTCACGGTGATCCTCCTACCTCTGCCTCCCAAGTGCTGGGATTAAAGGTGTGCGCCACCACCCCGGCTGGATGAGTCAGCTTTTGTCAGGCTTGCACTACACTGTTATACCATACCATACCATACCATACCATACCATACCATACCATACCATACTAGCTATACCATACTATACTATACTATACCACACTATACTACACTATACCATACCATCACTATACTAATCTTCTGTCTACTCTTGTCTCTTTCCCTTTCTCTTCATAGATGTGAGCCTCTGATATACACAGTAGTCCTCAATGTCTATAGGTTTTGTGTCTGAATTCAACAAACTGCAGACATTAAAAAACTGCATCTGCACTGTTTTATCATTATTTAAAAAAATAGTACAGGATCACAACATTTAAACATTTAAACTGCATTTACATCGTGTAAGGTATAATGAGTAATCTTCAGATGATTTAAAGTATATATTAGGATGTATGTGGCTATACACACACACACACACATGTATGTGTATTCCAAGATATCTGGTTACTTCTATCAATTTCCTTATCAAATCAGACCACTAGTGCAGAGTCTGCATGCAGTTTTGTTATAAAGAGAGATCAAGACTGAAATGGCATTGTTTGTTCCTGCCCAGTATCCATCCTCCTTATAAGAGCATTTCAGTTTTCTTTAGTGGCCAATCTCCCTTCAGCACTCTTTGAGGTTTGTAAGGTAGATGCAAGGGTCACTCACATTTTGAGTAAAGGAGAACAGTGTTACCTAACAGCCTAGGTGTAGTGACTGCTTTAGCAATGTGCACAGAATCACAATGACTGATCAGCAACAGTGAGCTACTAGACTTTTCCTGGCTTACAAGGCAATCCAGTGGGAACAGAAAGCTGGCAAAATATAAGCCTTGAGGTTCTAAGGTGGCCATTATTCTGCTGGAGAATGAAGGCAACTCAGCATAATAGGACAACAGTAATGGAGAGAACTATATAACTGACGAGGCTTGAATCATGTCTTCTGAAGGCTACAGTGTTAAAATCTTGGTTGCTAGTTGAGGGACTTTTGAGAAGTGGTTGGATTATGAGACTAATCACATCAGTAGATCAATCTTTTGATGGAGTCATAACTTAATGTCAAGAATGGACATTGCAGGAAATAATTATGGCCTGGTTGGAGTAAGCAGGTCATTGGGGGCATGCCCTTGAGGGATGTATCTTGTCTCCTGCTCTCTCTATATCTCTGACTCTGGTCTGCCATGTGAACAGCTTTGTTCCACTGCACATTTCTCCCATGTTCTGCCTTACTACAAGCTTAGAAGCAATCAAGGCAAATGATTATGGACTGAACCCTCTGAAACCGAGTGGAAAGAAAAACCTTGAAACCTTGTTCCCTTGTTTACTAAAGTATTTTGTCACAGTAGTAAAAAGCGAATGAAACAATGCCCTAAACATATAATCTGTATAGTGCCCAGATGTATAGAGTTTTAAAATATTGCTTTGAGGTTTACAGAACAGAATGGGAAGGTGGGGTTTGAAGACAAGATCATGTCCTTCAGAATACACACACATACGCGCATGCACACACACGCTCACACCGAACATAGCTGCCCCATAATAGATGGCTTAGTGGGTAAAATGCTTGCCTTATGAGCATGATGACCTGAGTTCAGTTCCCGGATATTCATGTAAGAATCCATAATCCCAACAATGGGAAGGCAGATCCCAAGGCTGAGTGGCTAGCTAGTCTAGCTAAATTTGTGAACTCTTGGTTCAGCTGCAGGTTCTGAAAAGTAAGGTGGAGAGCAATTGAGGGGGCCACCAGATGTCGACCTCTAGTCTCTACACGCATGTGCACACAAATGCATATGCATCCACATGTATGCCCACATACACATGCAAAAAATACATACAATAAAATAACTGAATATACGATACCTTAATACTGTGATAAACAGTATTACAAATGAACAGTATTTCAAAAAATGAAAAATTCTGTATTTTTTCCAGAATTTTCAGTTTTTCACAAATAAAATTTTAAAATTAGAGTGAAAAAAGACATGTTTTTAAAGATATAACTATTCTCTAAAATTACAAACTCCTTGGTTGTTTTTATGCTAAGCTGAACATGAATTAAATTCAGGATACATTCAATCACATTCATGAAGGTAACAAGTTTTCTGTATTCCCTGCTGAATTACTTTCAATATCTGTTTTTCCCCTGCAATGTATATTTTACTTGTTTTACTGTCAAAGTTCAAACCTTACTTTGGTAAGGTAACCTAAACAGCCCAATAATTTTTTAAAAATATTATTGTTATTTAGCAAAGAGTTCATTTAAAAGCTTTTAAGGGAGAAATACAGAGAAAAGGAGGGTTTATATATCACAGGAGACTTTTCCTGGAGAGATGCAAACTCACACTATTCACCCGAGCTAAGGCTCAGACGGTAGACCAAAGTACAATTGTACCAAAACCAGTTTTGGTGAACCAATGAGTTTATTGGGGTTACTTAGGGAGGAGGGTGAGGGATTGCTTACAGGAGCAATGCATGACTCAAAAGCAGCTGCATCATGCAAAAGCCCATCCCAAAGTAGGTGAACACCAGGGAAGCTATATCTCTAGAGACCACCACACGACCTGCAGGCAGCAGGGATTATCTGAGTGTCTGGAGCTCCTTGCAAGACTTGCAGGCAGTTAAGCAGGGTAGGTGGGGGGAGTCTCTCCCCAACCAGTTAACTCTTCAGTCCCTGCAGGTGGGAATGTTTCTACTGCTTCACAACACTGGTCAATATAACCTTGGAACATGGTCCTGTGACCTTTTAAGTTTCAGCTCATCCAGACTTGACCTTCTGAGTCTCCAGAGATACCCTCCTCTCTTCAGGAGAGAATATTTCAATTTGGAGGAATATGCTATAACAAAATGTATATTTTAATATGCATTTCTGTATTATTATTATGTTAAAGTGATGTGATACTTCATAAAATTACCAATATTCTCAGTGAGAACATGGGCACTGATTCAGACTGGAAAAACAGTAAACAGTTTTCTTTACATCAGTTGTCCCCTAGTCTTAGCTTCTTAGCTGCCTTAAGCAATTTCTACTTCCTTAATGTAAGAGGTCAGTTCTGAAGAGTCTGACAGCTATGAGCTGAACCTCTTGAAAATGCTTCAGGGAAAAGCTCACAATTATAACTAAGGCTATAAAACTTGAGGTATAAAACAATAAGGCCTTACCAGTGCTAGATTATATTATATCAGCACTGAAAATAAATATACACTCGTCTCAGGGTCTTCAAAAACTTTTATTTTTAGAGCCCATCCTCTTCCTATGAAGCAGCAAAAAGACACAATCTTAGTAGTCATCTGATGACATCTTTCCATTATTCCTGACATTAAAAATTGACACAGCTGATTTTAAAAAATAACATGAACATTATCATAATATCTTTAGAATCATGTAGTTTTCACTGATTAGGATTTAGTTATGCTTTAAAAGGAGCAGAAAGGAAAAGGAATAGTGGCTGAGTGGCAAATGTCTTATAAAGACACCTACATACTATACTGAGGATGACTAATTTTAAGGACTTGGGCCTAATATATTTTTCGTCAGAGGAAGCCATTTCGTTTCTAAAGAGCATTCACTTCTGACATCTCAATTCCTGATTTCAGTGGCTGCACACTGTGCACTTCAGTGCCACATTTAGGACAGGAAAAGTACATGTCAAATAAGAAACTGCTTTTCACACAGTAGTAACAGAAGATGTGTTCACAGCCAATGGTGTGAGGCATGCTGGGCCACTCTCCACACAGAGCACACTCTTTGCCACTGGTGGCCAGTGCACTGTCACTATTAGGCACACCACTGAGAGGGATGCACCATGAAGATAGCTTGGCTTTCAACTTCTGGACATTGATGAGTGGTAAGAGAAAAATCAGAAACTCTGCAAAACCATGCCAGAGAAGTTCCCTATTCATGTACTCAAATCCAACTTCACGCATGTTTTGTGGCTTGCAAAATACAGAATGAATGCCCAGGAGGCGTTCTGTCAATGTTGCAAACTTCCCTTTTTGCAGGAATATCAAGAAGTTTACTAACTCACCTAATTTTAAAAAACCAACCACCAAATTCATGCACTGCTTAATTTTCCCAAAAGATGCTAAGTGACGGTTTCGAAACAAATCATAGCACCGCTCTTCTAACCACCTCCCGCCAATGGTAGCGACAGCATGCCAGAGCTTCTGAGTTTTACTTGGTGGCTGGTACCTCAGGTTTGGAGAAAAATTGCTTTTGTACTGAATATTCAAAACTGTCTGCCCCACAGTGGCATTTTTGGAGTAAATGGTGAATCTCCACAGCAAAAGCCACAAGAATGCTTTCACTTCTGGTTCCAAGTGAGCCAAGAGCCCCGGCTTAAATCCATGAAAGCACTGAGTAAACTGTGACCACACTAGCTGCTCCAGGGCCTTGTTCAGTTCCAGCGCATCTAGCTGACTGATTCTGAGCACTCTGCTCGTACTCATCATACTCTCTTCTCCGCCAGCCATGTCGTCTCTGATGGTCCCTGGCAAAAAAATACAATTACGGAACATCATCAACCAGTGGCAATCTTGTCCTAACTCCTCAATTCACACATGGAAAACAGATTCACTAATTACACAGGACACCTGCAGATGGGTCTGTCAGTAGTATAAAAAGAGTTTTAAATAACCTGTCTCTCCTTTTCTTCCTTCCTTTACCTTCAACCACACTCCTTTGGTTTTTGCTTTTTTCACTTCCTGGCAAAAGACTAACAGGAGAGAGAAAAAGAGAAACAGAATGGAATAGAGAGGGAAAAGAGGTTAGTGGGAGGACAAAGGGAGGAGAGATAGAATATGCCCATTTTCATTAAAAAAAAAAAAAAAAAAAAAAAAAAAAAAAAACTTCTACCTTATTCTCTTAGTCAGATATCTGGTAGGTAGATAAAAATCCTAAAACTTGGGCTGGAGAGATGGCTTAGCGGTTAAGGCGCCTGCCTCCTAAGCCTAAGAACGCTGGTTCCAATCTCCAGTGGTTCCAATCTCCAGGTCCCACCTTTAGCCAGATGCAAAGTGACGCAAGGGCACAATGCCGCACTTGATCACAAGGGGGCAAACGGATCTGGATTTTGTTCACAGCGCTGAGAGGCTGCTGGCGCGCCCATCTCTATCTGTCTTCCTCTCCTCTCTCTCTCTCTCTCTCTCTCTCTGTGTGTCTCCCTCCCCCCAAAAATCCTAAAACTACTAATTAGGCTGAATAGTGCAGTAAATGGAGAAATATATGAACATAATAAACATAATTAACTATACAGAACATGCCAGAGATGTTCAACCAAAACCTTAGTGTAATTTTCCATACTTCCATTGACTTCAAAGGTACATTTTTCAACAAGGCACTTAATCTTTCTCAAATGCATTTTATTTCTGTAAAGAAAGTTAGAAAGAAAGGTAAGTGAATAATGTGTTTATTATTACACTGCTTACAGAAAATAAACAGTGCTTAATCTTATCATGAAGTAAAAAGAGTATCGAAATGTCATTATTGAAATACTACAAATGTACATATGTCATGCAGTACACCAAAAAAAACCCCCAAAAACCAAAAAACAAATATGGGGTTGGATAGATGGCTTAGTGGTTAAGGTGCCTGCCTGCCAAGCCTAAGAACTCAAGTTCCAATCTCCAGGCACCACGTTTGGCCAGACGTAAAAAGGGGTGCAATGCTGCACTTGGCCACTAGGGGTCGCATGCATCTAGAGTTAGTTCACAGCTGCACCCATTCTCTCTCTCTCTCAAAAAAAAAAAAAAAAAAAGAACAAATATGATGTAAAGACATATACTATGATAATTTCATAAATACACCAAGGAGACAAATTTGTGCTAATGGAGAAGTAACTTTAAGTGAAATCTCAGGAGATGACATAAATGTTAGCCAGGCACGACTTACTTAAAAAGCACTGAGTTTGTGCCAGGAAACACCCAGTCCACTGTTCCAGGTGACTACCCTGACTCACTCATTTGCATACCATACTATTAATTGGCAAGCTTCAACTATGACCAATAATCATGTTTGGTTTCTAAAACGGTTCCTATGTATGATCTTATTACATGTGCAACCTAAAACATGTAACTTGGAGAAGCTAATAGCAAAATAGTGTTTGCTAGGTGCTGGAAAAATTAGATTTTGAAAAATAAAATAAAATAAAACAGTAAAATAAAAAAGTAGAGATTTTGGTCATAAGTATGAAATTTCAGTTTTAAGATGTTTCCATTCTGGTGAACTAATGTACAACGTGGCAACTCTAGTCAATAATTCACCATTGCTTGTTTTAAATATGCTGAAAGAGATCTGCACCTTCACCTCACCCCACACAGACATGTTAGATGTGAAATATACATATATATCATCATATTGCTTATATAGATATGTATTTTTGTCAATTATATATCAATAAATCTGGAAAAAAATAAAATAAGCTTTCAACACACTGATTGTGAACATGTTCTCAAAGCCTTCAAAAAGTCAACAGTTACACACAACCCAGGATTATAGCAGGAGCTCACTGCCACGAGAGGGAACCGTGTAATCTCGCAGCAGTCATTTCACATAATCCTCTGCCTTGATTTTCTCACTTGCCAAAGGGCTAGAGAAAAAAATAACCTTTATTCCTTTCAATTTCTATTATTTAACTTATTTTTATTTTTTGAAATTTTTATTTTATTTATTTATTAGAGACACAGACAGGGAGAGGAAGAGAGAAAATGGGAGTGCCAGGGCCTCCAGCCACTGCAAATGAACTCCAGATGCATGTGTCATGACATGCATCGGGCTTATATGGGACCTGGAGACTCAAACCTGAGTTCTTAGGTGATGCAGGTAAGCGCCTTAACTGCTAAGTCATCTCTCCAGCCCTATTATTTGATTTATTTTTTTTACTAAAAAAAGAAAAAGAAAAGATATAAAATGTTAGATAGGGAAAGAGCTGAAAAGCATTTCCTAAAATCAAGTTGTACTTCTTGAAATCAAGACTATCTTTGACAACCAAAGACATTTTCAAGAAGCAAATTTGAATACTGCCTTTATATCCTAGATTGTGTTAGTGGTAGAAGACTTTATGTTTAACAAGATTAATCATAGGAAACACAAATGCCCACTGTATAATACAGGTGACTTGGAGCTGTGTTCCATTAAACCACACATATCAGGACTGAATCTTACCCACAAATGACAATCCACTTCTGAGAAGAGTCCACCTTCCCCTCCTATGGTTCTCTTAACCCTTGACAGCACTGAGATTTCTATAGCAAGTTCTTCTGGGAAGACTTTGCCTCATACTTGCCAGGAGCTATGGCAAAGAAAGAAGGTATTAGAAAGAGAGTTGTACTTCCTCATTTTACTAATCTAACCTACTGACAAGGACTGCCTGTTCTTTGTCCAAAGCATTTTTTAAAAATCTATCCATTACTCTATTCGCGGCACCACCTCTTCTCTTGATCCTTTTGCATGGAATTAATGTACTGGCTCAGTGTCACTTCCCTTGACTCCAAATCTGGCTTTTCTGTGTGTTTTAGTTATTCCTTTAGCATTCTATCTTCCTTTCTTGGCCTCTACGCCTGGAAATAATCTATTATCACAGTTGAATCATAGCAGCTATCACAGTTCCTGGTACACAGAAGAGAGCATTCTGCATGTGCTTGATGAGTGAACAGGATAAAGACTGGAGTAGAAACATAAATTCTACCCATCAACCTTTAAAACTATTTCTAATTCCATACCAATTACTATGTATTTAATCCACCATCTTTGTGGCACATCTGCTATTTTCTAGCTAATATACTGAGGACAGTGAAATAACAGTACCAGTCTCAACCACTAGGGAGCCCATGATTTACTAGGGTAGAAGGAGAAGACTATCTGGATATGCCATTGGAAATCAACAGGCAAATACAGAGAAATGGAATAAGTGATTTGCAAGGAGAAATTCAGGGTACTATGTTTATCACACAATACAGAAGGCAAGGAGGATTTCCTTATGAGGCAGTATGAAAGTAGGCTCTGGGAAGAAGGAGGCTAGTCAGTATGGTCAAGGAAAGGTAAAAACATTTCAAGGAAAGGGAGTATCATTGGGACTGGAGATGCAAGGACCAGAAGGAAAGAGGGGATAATGAGGAGTCCTAAGCAGAAAACTAGTTGGATTTGCATTTTAGACTGCTTGTTCGAGCCACCCTGCAAACAGAGCAGAGGCCATGCAAAGGGCAGGAGGCACAATGTGTCCACTTTGCAGGTTACTCACAGTGTAGTGGGAAGCTAATGATGGTGTACACGGAAATCTAAAAGGTGGGAGAACTGACACTATTTCTTGAGAAGTAAAGACTGCAATAATTGATTAAATGGAGATCCATTTCTGTGCTAAAGAAAATACATGAAGGAAAAGCTCATGTATGCTGTGTTAGAGGTCAGAAGTTCCTACGAGACATCATGATAGTAATCAGGTGACTATGAAATGGAAAATCTGGGTGAAATTTTTGATAAATCCCAGACCTTTCCAGTGGGATTAACTCCTTACTTTGAATTTGTTTGATCCAGGTACATGCTACAGTTAGGGAGCAATTATCTAAACAAGCAGTTAGATCTTGACAGCTTTCTTTGTAACAATACTTTTTCATAGTTTTTTTTTATTGATACAAAGCTATAAATACCTATGCAAAAGATACATGCATCTTTGCCCATTCACTATGATCTATGGTAGCTGGTCATGGTGGCACACACCTTGAATCCTAGCACTCGGAAGGCAGAGGTAAGAGGGCTGCTGTGAGTTCGAGGCCATGCTGAGACTACATAGTGAATTTGAGGTTAGCCTGAGCTAGAGTGATACCCTACCTCCAAAAACAAAACAAAACAAAAATAGTTTTATGGTCTTTACCATCACAATTCTGTCTAGTGGCTTTCAAGTTTGAGGGCTTATCAGAATCACATATCAGACATATCAGACTGGTTAAGATTGTTGGGCCTCATTTCTGATTCAGTAGTTCTGGAACAAGACTCAAGAGTTCACATTTCTTTCCTTTCTTTCTTTCTTTCTTTCTTTCTTTCTTTCTTTCTTTCTTTCTTTCTCTTTCTTTCTTTCTTTCTTTCTTTCTTTCTTTCTTTTCTTTCTTTCTTTCTTTCTCTTTTTCTTTTCTTTTCTTTTTTTTGTTATTTGAGAAAGACAAAGAGGAAGAGACAGGCAGAGAGAGCATGGGCATACCAGTGGCCTCTTAGCCACCATGAACAAACTCCAGACACACATATCTCCTTGTGGGCAAGCGCGCATTGCATGCTCGTGTCACTTTTTCCGTCTGGCTAAATGTGGGACATGGAGATCGATGGGTGGTCTTCAGTTTGGCAGGTGGGCGCCTTAACTGCTAAGCTCTCTCTCCAGCCCAAGAGTTCACATTTCTAACAAAATCCAGATGACTGTGAGAACTGAGCTAGTTGGTTGGTTGGTTGTTTTTAAATTACAGTCCTTAAAAATATATTTATTGTTTCCTGATGGGTATCTTAGACTGCAAGTTGTTTGGACCAATGTCAGACATTTTCCCCCAGTTGCTCATGTAGCACCCTCTGGTACTAGACTCGCTAACTGTCTGGGGACTGACCTTCTTCCAGATTCTGGCCAGGTCTCTCTGTGTTTGGTCTTACACACGTATGCTGTCTTCGACAGTAGTGGGGCATTATGCACAGAGACTGGGGCCTATCCACCAGAACTCTTGAGCAAACTCACAATGCATGATAAACATTCCCCATTGATGAGGGCCCCTTTGAAAGTGGGAGGAAGGGGAGGAGGACAATGGAACCAATACTATGAATGTAAAATCAGAATAATATAAATAAAAAATATATATTGAAAAAAATATATATATTTATTTATTTATTTGCAAGCAGAGAGAGAGAGGAGAGACAGAGAGAGAATGGGTATGCCAGGGCCTCTATCTACTGCAAATGAACTCCAGATGCATGTGCCCCTTTTACATCTGGCTTATGTGGGTCCTGGGGAATCAAACCTGGGTCCTTTAGCTTTAAAGGCAAATGCCTTAATTGCTAAGTCAACTCTCCAGCCCCTGAGCTAGTTTTAAAGTAAAAATCTCTTTAAAAAATCTCTCTTTTATTTTGGCATATCACTGTAATGTTGCATGTCAGCCCTGTGGTTTTTTTTTTTTTATCTCTTTATCAGCTGACAGAAGTTGCTATAAGTCTTTCACTGTCTCAGTGTTTCTTCTTTCTTTTCCCATTTAGTCCCCGTGAAATTAAACACCACTTATTGTTTTCACAAAAATCTTGGTCACAACTGAAGCTTAGAATGTAAAGAAAGACCTTTTATGCTCTTATCTAAGGCTGCCAATAGAGGTCTAGCAAGAGAGGTATGCAAGTGAATAGACCACTCTAAGGCTGTAACAGAGTATGGCATACAGGCTTAAAAATTCATATAAGAAATTCCAAACCTACATTATTTGCCCAAGTCCAGCTCAGTTAGGCATCGGTACAACTGTTGGATTAAACAGATTGCTTTTTAGCTGAATAGCAGATGATTTACAGGGCCAGTTATGCCAATTTCTGTGTTTTTAAATACTGGAGTAATAATACTTCATAAATAGCTTATTAATCTTACAGACCTAGAATTTTCATAAAGAAGGACACATCAGAGGTGCTCAGTAAACACTTGTGTGTGGACTTCGGTGACATGACAGGAAACAGTGAGTGGTTTGGTAGTCCGTGTACTAGGAGACATCTGTGGATGTATCTAGATGCAAAGGACGGCTAGGGGTGATCTTTCTTGCTCAAGTTCTGTACTGGTATTTAGTGGAAAACTAGTTAGGAACAATTTCTTGGGGGAATCACCTCATTCAAAGCCCTCCTCCTTTGGAGAAATACTTAAGACCATTTAGTTAAGACAAAATTTTCATGACTGCCAGAGAAAGATTTAACAGAGTCTTTAACAGATCCAATATTTAACAATACTTATATAAAATTCTCTTATCCCTTCTGTTACAGTTTAACTTTTTTTTTCCTTTCCTTTTTTCCTCCCTTGGCCTGGCCTCAGTGCAGATTAGGAACAGCTGGGCTCTCTTCCCTCCACAAGGTTCTTTAATACACCAAAAGAGCCCTTATTAACTAACTGCTCTGTAGGGCCTTTGCTCCTCCAGTGAGTGATTTTCTGTTTTTTATTTTTCATTGTTGTAGAGTTTCAAGATTTTAGTAATGTTTGTGATGTTGTGTAGTTGTAAACCTAGAACAAGCATTGTCCACTACACATCACAGTCGGTTAGTGAGGAATGCCTTGACTGTGTTCAACATGTATCTTCAGGCAACTGTTACAGAGGAGGAAAAGCAGAGTTAAAACTAAGCTGCTCTGGGCTCAAGTTTTAGCTCTGGTCACCTACTTGCTATGTGATCTTAAAAAAAATATATATCATTAGCCTTAGAACATTCTCCTAACACTGGGAATAATAGCTATTCTAGTGGTTGGTTGTTGAGATTAAAGTAGATAATGCTATCAAAGTAGCTTGGAAACTGTAGAGAAGGCTTAATACTACATTGTTATTGCTTTGGCTAAGAATGGGCAAGAAAAGACTACACACAAGTTGATTTTGGCAAATCTCATTTTCTTAAGACTGAATTCTTCATTATTACTTACACTAGTGCCTTAATCAACCTGTATCAAAAGAATTTGTTTCCAGAAAATACTGACAACATTAAAATATAATTGTGGAATATAAACCTTGAAAATGATGTCACATCATGTGTGAAAGGGCATGCCAGGTGTGGTTACTTGGCTCACCCTGATTGTAGTATGCATCCTGCCTGAAAGAAGACACAATGGGATTCCTGGAGAATGGAGCTGGGTTCCAGAATGACCAGCTCCTGCAGAAATTGAACCCCATCATGAGTGTTACTGGGAAGGAAAAACAACTCAGGACACACACAGATACTACCTGCCTCTAAGGGGCTTTGCTATTGGGGCACAACAGGCAGCCCAAGACAAGCAAGACAAGTGTCCTGCTTTGAGTTCATCAACATAAGACATTCAGTTCTTCCTCTCCCCCAACACCAATACACTCCTTTTCCTGTCAGGTACAGCTCTTTCAGAATACTGGCTTTTGAGAAAAAAAAAAAATGGAAAAAATAAAAACAACTGAAGTTCAATTAATCTGATTAGAGAATTCTCTTCCTTCCATTGCAGCATAATAACAATTTGTTCATAATAGGCATGAAGCACAGCAAAATGCCATAAATGCCTTTAAATCACATAAAATTATTCTCAACGTAATGTAACTAGTTTATGTTAGTGAATTCTCTGACAAATACTTATTCAATTGAACCAATATTCATTGAGTACATAAATGCCAGGCATTCTCTTAGGTATCAGAGATTCGATCTAAATATTTAAATGTCAGTTAACTTCCCCTTTTCAAGCATTTTTAAAGAAACAGAACTTTAATGTAATCAGAACTGGCCATGGATCTCTGTATTAGAGAGTAGATTTCAAAATTTGAAAATAAGATGAAAAGTCACAAAACTCCCCAGAAAAAAAGATAAACATGTTATAAAAGAACAGGTTGGGTAAACCTGGGGATGTGAAGTCCTGGCCATGGTCTAGCAAGGACACTAGGGATGGACTTCAGTATGAGCTGATGCAGTGTGTTTGCAAAGAGCTAAGTCTTCTGAGAGAAAGACACATCAGGCTGGCAGGAGAGATGGACTGATGGGCCACCCCTCCACACTGTTAAAAGCCCTCTAATAGAAGTTGCACTGATGATGAATTGATGCAGGAAGTCACTGAAGAGACATAACAGATAAGCTGTAAAACATCAACATGATAGTAGAGATGAGCAAGACTGGAAGAAAGACCATTATTCTGGCAGGCCAGCTGTTTACAGTATGCTTATAATTCAGAGTTCTAAACTTTTTGTAGAATTTAAAATAATTTAACTTTAATAAGACTTATAGAAAACCAAAAGAAGATATCATTTAATATCATTTAAAACCTTCAATACTTCTGGTAAACCAGTACTTTTATTTCTTCTATTATAGTGGTTATAAGTACCAATGTCCACCCACACTGGTCATCTATTTTTATTTTAAGTGAGCTTTAACAATTGTCAGTTAATGGTTTGTTTAGATTAGTACTAAGTTTACTAATTTTAGCCTCAAACTTGAACAGTTTAAAAAATACTACCTAACCTTTTTAAACCAAACTTATTCTTAAAACAAACACCATATTTAATTTACACTGATTTTTTTTTAGAATGTCCCCAAAATATTTTTTTTTTCTTATTCTGCCTTTTAATACTCAACTCTGATACTCTTCCACTTTCTAAAACAACACTAAATTTAAGGAACATTATCAGCCAGGTAAAAAGATGAATGAAGGTAATTAAAAGTATGATTTCTGATATAAATATTAGTATTAAGGAAATATTCTACTACATAAGGGAATGTAGCAAAGATGCAAAAGGCAAAATTAAGACCGGATAAAAAGCATGCTGTCCTCTAGGGTTAGGGCTAACTGATCACATAAATATGTTTAAGACAAAATGATCCAGCACCAAGAAAGATTAAAAGATCTTCTGCTGATATTTTATCACTAGAAATGACACACTTTTTTTCTTTCACAGAAAAAAAAACCCTGAAAATATTTATGAAAAGCAGCAACATATAACATTATGGCTAAAATAATTCACACTTTCCTTCTACGTTCTGCATTCCCCCTAAAAACTTTTCCATCTACATCACAAAAAAAAAAAAACTATAACAAATGACTCTCTTTGCAGATGAAGGAAATTTTCAGGTCATATCTTGGAGCTTTTATTGAGCATACTACAAATTATGAATGAATATATTTTATTTAAAAACATGTTATTGACAGAAATCTATCAATAATAATGTGGGTATTGTCAAGGGCCTGCCAATATTAATGTAATTATGATTAAGAGGATAACATGGATTTTAGCTATAATACCAAGTAACATCTCCAACATTGCTGCTATCAATATACACATTATTATTGACCTGTTCTGAGAGTCTCAGTACTAGATGTATTACCATTAAACATACTTGTCAATGCATACTGCCTACAGAAATTCTACATTTAAATTTACAGTCTTGTAAACTTTGTCAGCAGAAAACATGTGAAGTCCAACTAATGCGTAAATTCTCATAAGCTCCCATTCCTCCTGCCCTTACTAGTTCTTTTGCAGCTTGACAATAACCCACTAAGTTTTAGTATAATAAGGTCATTGCTGTATAGTCTCATGCATTCTACTAATCAAAGTGGATGGGGCAATAACATAATTTTATTTCTAAGGTTTTAGTTAAGTTTTAGGTGAATATTTCATATTATTAGGTTATGTAAGTAGCTTTTGTAAATGTGGGGGGATCTTAAGTTTTGAACCTTATTCTAATATTTTATATCCTTTGTGTGATTAGATAGATTTACTGTGCATTGTATTGAGATCAATACTAACAAAAGGTACATGCATCAAAGAGGGATTTTACAGGACAACAATTCCCAGAACACATTTCAAACACAGGTAAAGGAGAAAAGCTATGGCTGAGACTCATTAGGACACCATGACCTCTGGCACTCTGAATGTGCCTACAAAGCAACAACTCTAAGTTTAAATTACACTTGTGCCATAGACTTGCTAAGAGAATGATCTCTACTCTGTTACTGCTCCTTCTACCATATGTAAGCTTAGTTTCAAGAGTATAGAGACAACTAACATTATAAATCTCAATCATGTTCATTTGGATATAGGCAAGACCTCAAACTACTGACATTAGGTCTCTAAGCTCTTCAATAGTCATCAAAATCTGAGTAAGTGTTTTCATTTGGGGGCAATAATGTGATATGATAACACTTTTGTACAATATGTATACAAGATAATAGTATACAACTCTTGATAAAATGAACAATGATCAATAACTTGCCACAGATGAAAAATTATATATTGAGAGGAGGAAGCTGAAAACAAATGACACAAATTTCAAAACTATAATTCATCTCACACAGTAAACTGTGGGTTTTATTTATTTTAGCCACAGTATATTTGTTAAAGCACTAAAAGTTAACACAAAACTCCGTTTTTAACCTTAAAACAGAATTTCTAGCACCCAGCCCTAGCTTCACATATGTTTTTAAAAGAACATGAATGTTTTCATACTCCCTTCTTTCAGAAAGCTGATATTTATGAGTCTTTGACAAGCATATTGCAAAAATAGATACTGTAGTGCATATGGAGAGTGTTGAAGAGGCTCTGATTACTTTTTTTTTTTTTTTTTTCAAGGTAGGGTTTCACTCTGGTCCAGGCTGACCTGGAATTATCTATGCAGTCTCAGGGTGGCCTTGAACTCACGGGCGATCCTCCTACCTCTGCCTCCCAAGTGCTGGGATAAAAGGCGTGCGCCACCATGCCCGGCTCTCTGACTACTTTTGTGTTCTAGCCTGGGTTCCCTAGCTGCATGACTCTGGATCTCACTTTACCACACTATATTCTTCACTTGTGGGATAAAAATAAAATTGTAAAATGTCTACCTACTTATCTAGAATCCTTATAGGAAGTGTTTTAGGAAAATTTGAAAGAGGAAGGAAACTAGAAAATAAAACAAAATAACCAGAGTTTGGGAAATGCTGAAAATGCAGGGAAATCAGTGCAGGACACATGAGAAAGAGACAGTAATCAGAAAATAATGGCAAACCAATAAGGAAGACAAGGTGAACAAGCTTTTCAGTTTACAATCATAATAAACACATTATTATTCACTAGTTATCAGTTGCTAACTAGTGATTATTGCACCTAACTGCCATGCATAAAATTAAATATTAAAACATACTTCCAACACATGATGTATTTATATTAAGTAAGTCTGTAATAGAAAAACAAAAACAAAAACAAGAAAACAAAAAAACTTGGTACCCAGACCACAGCATTATTAAGAGGTAGTAGAATCCGTAACAGGTGGACTTAGAGGTTTATGACTATTGGAAGTGTGCCCTTAAAAATGAATATGGAAATCTGCTGTCTTTGTGTTTCCCTTATACTTGGTGGTCACAAGGGGAGCCATTTTGCTCTATCATGTGATGTTATCATGATGTGCTGATACCAGCCCAAAGTAACAAGGCCAGCTAATCTTGGACTAAGACCTCAAGAATGCTAGTGATAGCACACCTTTCCTATCTGTAAATTACCTTGGGTATTTTCTATAGAAAGCTAACACAGTTCCTATTTCTATGCCTATACTTACAGAATGTCTTAGTAATTTGAAAACATATTAAAGTCTGAAAAGAAAAAAAAAAAAACTACTTAATAATACCAGGAAAGATGCCCTTTTATTTACATTCTAAAGAAAAGTAGGGCACAGGGAGATAAAACTAATATAAAATTATGGGCTATAAGTGGAAGAGCCATGTTCTGTACCACAAAACATATTATTAGTTATTTTAAGAAGCTAACTTATAAGAGTAGAGGTATAGCAAATTCCAATCCAAGGATGATTACACACACAGAAGCTATATGAAATACATTAAGTAACAAATTTTTCTATAAATTTAGGAAGGGTCCTTAGAGTCAAATTGCATGATAGCATTCCAAATGACCTGAAAGTTACTACAACACACATTTAATTTCATGACACAAGAGTGAAAACAGAGATCAACCATGGCATAGGAGAGGTACTATATTATGTGTCAGGTACTAAGCATTCCCTTATATTGTCATTGAAGCCCTGTCAGCATTTCTACAGAAATAATTAAAGCTTGACAAGATCAACTTATCTCAGGTCAAGCTAACAATGAGTAAACTTCTGATCATTGTTACAAAACCTGTGAACCACATGAAAATAGGCTAGTAGAATGGATAAGTATTTGGTAAGCTTGAATCAAATTTAATCCCATGGTATGCAATGCATATTTTTCCTCCACAAGATCATTCAGTGGACTGATAGCCAAGCAATCTATAGATGAGGAAAGAAAGTAAAGGAATGTGGGAAAGTCACCCATGTTCCTCTTATCTACATCCCTTCTCCCTTCCTTTCTTTCCTCCTTTGAAGTAAGCACAACAGACTGACTTTTTTTTTTAATGCAGGTGTGGGGGGGGGAGGGAGGAAGGGAGGGCGAGAGAGAGCGAGAGAATGGGCAGGTCGGGGCCTGCAGCTATTGCACTCAAACTCCAGATATGTGTGTCCCCTTGTACCTATATGTGACATTAGGTGCTTGCATCAATGTGCATCTAGCTTACATGGGACCTGGAGAGTCAAACATGAGTCCTTAGGCTTCGCAGCAGGCAAGCGCCTTAACCACTAAGCCACCTCTCCAGCTCAACTTTCTTTTTCTACATTTAGTCAGAGAAATTTGTCAAAAACACAGAATGTCAAACCTGAACAGAGAATATTTGGGTGAAAAATAAGGGGTGTAACTATTCATTTAATGAGTTCATATGAATACAGATTTAGATGCAATATAGAGAACATGCCAACACTTCCACTGAACACAAGAAAGATTTAGGCATCTAGTCAGAATCATTTTAGAGCTTTTGGCATTTGTGTTTTAGTAAGAAAGAAATGACTACATGGCTGGGATTTTATTTTACCTTACTAGCAGGAAAGAAAGCAGAACTCTGGTAAGAGACAAAAATAATACAGAAAAGGTCATTCCAATGTTAGAGAGGATGACGTTGGGCAAATTGGGAAGGACATGCAAGCTATACTCTCTCCTTTCTCCATTACAATGTATAGAAACCATAGGGCTGGGTTGAAAAAGGCAGTGCTAGGTTGATAGTCAAGGGGGCAAATGGAACATATCTGGACCTTTTCTCGTGAGGTTTCTTGTACACTTTGGGTGAAATAAAGGCACAACACATTTGGAAACTGCTTCTAATCCACAGGAAAAAAGATAAAGGGAATTGACAGGGGAAAAGGAAGCATTCCTAAGTAAAACTTTGCTTCAGACATAAAAAGTGATATGGGCAAATATGTTCCTTGTACTTTAGGAACCTGAAAATTGCCACGAAGAACACATGTGACTACGACACATGAAGAGGTCATGGGTAAGCCTGCTAACACCACTGTTCAGCTATTATGTCAAATGGAAACTATCTGCCCTTCACATTGCAATGACTATTATGCACATCAAAACATTTATGGCTAAGAATAAAAGGATGGATGGGAAATAAGGAGTTATGATTAATCATAAAGATAGAATTAAATCTGTATCTATAAAATGAATATACATGTTTGTAGTTTGAGTACATAATTTTGGACAGCTATAATAATCAAATGAATGTGTGCTAACACAAATGAACAAATTGTCCTAAGAAACAGGACTTTCATTCAAGCAGGAAAGGCAGATCATCTGGCTCAAGATATGAATTAAGTGTTCTTGACAGGAACCCTGTTGTAAAGGAACACATAAAATAGCTGTTCTTGTTGAACTAAACTGACAGTTGCCTTGTTTCTTCTCTCTTGCATGGTTCCAGAAAATTTCTACTAGAGTTCTTTCATGGAACAATGTTAAATCCACAGTCTGAGTGCTATCTCAAATTTCTAAACGATAATTAGCACAAAAGGTAAAGACAGTTAAAGGCAAATCAGATTCAGGACAAGAACAACAAAATTCTCAATTCTCCCAGCTTTAGTTCTTTCCATTATGTCCTGTTACCTTTTTAAAGAAAAAAAAACTGAGGTCCTCTTTCTGACCTTGTAAGTACTTCCACCTTCTCCTCTTTTACAATCCTGGCTCAAAATGATTCAACTCTAGGCTTTCAGGATATAAGTAATTGCTAATGAAGGAAAGATAGAATTAAAAAAAAAAAAAAAAGAAAAAGAGAAGTCAGCCACTCTAGTTCATTCTATTCAGATTTAACTAAGGGTAGCACGTTCAGTGGCAGGTGTTTTGACTACATCTAATAGATGAAGGCCTCAGTCACCCTGTAAATGCTTAGAATTGTCCAGATAAAATGGCAAAGGGCACCACAGGATGCAGAACACATTAGACTTGTACTCTCTCAACAGTTAACTGTAAAAAGCCCTTTCAACGAAATGTTTGATATGGAAAATGGTACCTACATAAATAAATAAAGAAAGATCTGGGAGACGGTTGTGACTGTCACATGCCTGATCAAAAATATGAAATTCAATGCATTTCACAAGCAATGTTACAGGAAAACCCTCAATTCTGTTGCCCCCGGAGACAGATAAAAACTGAGTGAATGACCCCACAAACACGTTAACTCCAGCTCTCTGAAGAGACCTGCACTGCGATGCTCCGAAGGGCTCGGAGCGTGAGGTGGTCCAAGCCCATCCCGAGAAGCCACCTCTTCGGAGCGAGGAGAGTCGCTGCGGAGGGTGCACAGGGCTCCATCCAGCAGCCTGTCAGCTCGTTTTGCAGTGGCGCGATCCTAAAAGACTTAGGAGTTTGGACTTGCTCTGGCGTCTTTCTAAGCCAAGACCCTGACTTTGCTCTTCTAGGAAGGCGGAAAGACAGCAACGCAGCCTGACGTGGAAGGGCGCGGCTGTGCAGGCCGTGACCCTCGGGCCGCCCGGCCACGCGCACGCGCTCTGCGGTGCTCGGCTCTCCGCAGACACTGACCTTAGCAGGCTGCGAACCGCCCAGGCTCCGCGTTACTTTCTCTCAAACATTTCTCTGCAAAGCCGGGCTTTTCCTAGGTGAATCTGGGTTACCCAACAGCTTCCGGAACTCACGGGCTTCCGGAGCGACGCAGAGACCCGGAAGTGGTTGGAAGAAGAAAAAAGGTGAAAAGCCAGAGAAGAACTAAGCTGTACAACTCTGAGGAAGGCCAGAGAGGGCCCAGCCCCGAAATGCGCCGAAAAGCCGAAAGGCCGAAGAACCGATGGGCCGAAGAGCCGAAGGGCCGAGTAGCCAACGAGGACACCCCGAGCGCTGTGATTGGTCGAGCAAGTCGCCTCTGATTGGCAGGAGAGTCGCGAACCGGTCAGCGCGGGGTCGGGGGCAGGGCGTGAAGAGGCTTCCGTGTCAAGGGGCCGCCGGACGCCGGGGCTCTCCCTGCGGGCGATGGAGTCTGCGTACGCCGCTGGCCGCCGGAGGAGCGCCGCCGGGTGGTAGCGGGGCGCCTGCGCAGCTCGGGCTCACGGCACTCGCCGGAGGGCCAGCGGCCCCGTGACCCGGCGAGGAGGCCGTGCGCGGGCGGCGCGTTTTCTCGGTTCTCAGGAGGGAAGGTCCTCAAGTCGTCCTGCCAGCCGGTCGCCGGACCCCGCTGCTGGCGGGACCAGTGGCCAGGCCTGGAGGGGGCGGTTGTGAGGTCCGCTCGCGCGCCCTCCCCAGCGTCGCCCCCACGCCCGCAGCGCCACTGGTTTCCGGACAGGAGTCTTCCACAGGCAGGTGCGCAGGGGACGTGTCCCGGAAGCTCTGTGCAGACCCCCGTTGTGCCAAAGACTCGCTTGCTGCCACTTACAGAATGTCGCCTTCCCTACAGTTAGACGCTCCCGTGGGGAAAGAGCAGGAGGAATCGAAACTTCCCTTTTCACCCAAGTAAACCGAAGGTGCAGATGAGACAGACTAGGAGCCGCAAGTCTGTAGAGTGCAGTTAAGGACTGCTTTTCCACAGATAGAGGTGTTCTAGCTAGTGGCCGGCCACTAGGTATATTTGGCTGATCTGAAAAGGTGAGCTTTTAAGTGTAAAATATAGACAGGAATCTAAACATGGCTTAAAGGAAGCAAACAATTAAATGTATAATTATATATATTGAAGTAAAACTGGAAAAATTGATTATTTAAGTTATTACCTTACATAGTGCATATTGATGTTCAGAAGTAAGAAATTCTCTCTGTAGAAGACCAAATCTTTGATTTACTTATGATGGAAGTTGGTTATGTTGCACTTCTCAGCCTACAGAAACACTTTATTTATTTATTTATTTATTTATTTATTTATTTATTTATTTACTTATTTAACAGGATTCCCCCTTTGTAGACCAGGCTGACCCTGAACTCACAACAGTCTTAACCTACTTTACCCTACCTAGTACAGAGATCACAAGTGCTACCACCATGATTAGCTTTCCATAATTTTAATGGGAGGGTGAAAGGGTCAAAGAATCAGAAATGAAAAAACACAAAAGGACTTTTTCAGAAAGCAGTTGTAGTTCACATGCACTGCACACATGAACATCACATTATCTTGATAATAAAAATACAATTTAGGAAACTTGAATTGTATTAATATAAGGAAATAAACCATGCTAGGGAAGATTGTGGTGGGTCAGTGTGACAGCTTACCTATGTAATCCCAGCAAGCAGGAGGCAGAAATTTAGAGACCAGCTGTTAGCTACACTGGCTGAGTCAGAGTGCTCTGGGTTCAAGTGAGAAACCCTGGCTCAATATGTAAATTGGAGAGTAATAGAGGATGATTACCTGTGTCAAACTCTGACCTCCTCATGGATACTCACACACATGCCTACACACCATACTCGCATGCATAAAATTCCTCAAACATGTTTTATATGCATATTTAACAAAAGCCTGCTGGGGCTAGGGATATTGCCAGTCAGTGTTGAAAAGAAACTGAAAGCAGACAGACATGGCCTTTGCTTTCTAGGAGCTAATGAGTATCAATTCAGTGAATAAGGTAATAAGCAAGACAGGGTGTGTTGTGCCTTTGTAAATACAGCTTGCTATTTGTAAACCTAAATAGATAGCTAAAAAAAGAGCCTTATTAGAACTTGGTTGGGACTTCATTACTAAAAAAAAAAAATTAAGAGTATAAATTATTTACTATGAGAGCTTAAAGAAGAAAGCAATTGCTTATTCCTTTACCTTTAAATACAAAGAAAGTTATTAAATTATAATAGCATCTTATATCCTCTTTTAGCCTTTTAGTGACTTTTAGATTCTAAGGCATTAACTGTAAAAATGTAAAGAAGACATTGATTTATGCCTCTAACATAGTTTAAAATTGCTGACTTTAAGAAGGTAAATTTAAATTAGCATATTACATTGTTCTTAAATCAATATATTCGAGTCTTTTAGGAAAGAGTCAGATATAGATTTTTGTTATTTTACTATTGCTGTTATAGCAAATTACCACAAAGTTAGCAGTTTCAAACAACACCAATTTACTTTTATAGCTATGTAGATCACAAACTCAAGATGGGTCTCCATGAACTAAAAATCAAGGTTTATACAGGTCTATTTTTCTTTCTGCATGCTCAGTGGAAGAATCAGGCTTTATTTTATTTTTTTCTCTTCTCTTTGATTTTTAGGCAAATTCAATTCCTTGCTATTGTAGGACTTGGATTTCTTTTTCCTTACTGGCTATTAGCTAAGTACTTTCAGAAGCCATCCACATTCCTTATGCTGAGGCCCTCTTCTGCCATCTTGGTTAGCAACAGTGGGTTGAGACCCTTTGTAACCTTTTTGCTTCTTCCACCACTAAAAAATCTAATTGGGTTGAATCTCCTCATCTTATGAAAGTCTGCCACTTAAATCACATTTGTGAAGTCCATGTTACCATAGTAATTGTAGTCTCAGGCTGTGGGTATTGGAGCATACTTTATCTAAACGTAATGGCCCAAAAGTTAATGGCCAAACTCCTTAGAAGAACATTGGAACCTTTCATGAACTACATTTCTTTGCCTGGTATTGACTTCAACTTTCTTCCCTTCTCATTTGCTATTACTATTCCTCAAAGGTCTCCTCTTATGATAACAGTTAGGGTGAGGGTAATGGCGTATTCTGGGTTCCTGGTTAAAATTCTCTTTTTTTCCGAGGTAGGGTCTCACTCTGGTTCAGGCTGACCTGGAATTCACTATGTAGTCTCAGGGTGGCCTCGAACTCATGGAGATCTTCCTACCTCTGCCTCCCAAGTGCTGGGATTAAAGGTCTGTGCCACCATGCCCAGCTCTAATTGTTTTTAATACTGCTCTAAAACTTTTTGACTTTACTACTATCAACTTAATTCAAACCCCTAATTATCCTTATGCTTTAAGACATCTACCAAATAAGTTAGTGGACTCCAGCCTCCCTACCTTTCAGGATTACTCTTCCTTGCTTTGTAGAATGATCTTAAGTACCAAACTCCAAATCACTTTCTTTGTTCAAATCCTGTAGTAGCACTTCTGCCTGTTTCAAAAATATTAAACCTGGGCTGGAGAGATGGCTTAGCAGTTAAGGTGCCTGCCTGTGAAGCCTAAGAATACCTGTTCAATTTTCCAGCTCCCATGTTTAGCCAGATGCAAAATAGATGCAAGGGTGCAATGCCGTACTTGCCCATAAGGGGGCGCATGTGTCGGGAGTTTGTTTACAGCTGCTGAGAGACTGCTGCTGTGCCCAGTCTCTATCGGTCTGTCTCTCTCTCTCAGTCTCTGTCTTTCTCAAAATAAATAAACCCTTGTACTTTTTTACACCAATTACTGCTTCTACTGTAGTATGTGAAGTGTTGGGTAGTTGTCTATGTATCGATATATGTATGTGTGTGAATGTGTATGTGTGTGTGTTTGTTTATTTTTTTTCTGAGTGACGTTCTCACTGCACCCAGGGCTGACCTGTATCTCATGCTGTAGCCAAGGCTGTCTTTGTCTTTGAACTCAAGGCACTCCTCCTACTAAAGCCTCCCTAGTGGTGGGATTACAGAAGCCACCATGCCTAGCTTATTTAGATACATTTTTCTCATCCATATCATGAATTCATTGAGAATGACTTTGTTCTAATGAATTTGCATTGTCTTGTCATATTAGTTATATCATAATTATTGGTGTTTTTCTTGTTTCATCACTACTCTGAACTCTTTAAGGGAAGCGTAATCATTTTACTTGGCACACAGTTTGAATGCATTCATGTAGTTGGTGTAGGAGACACTGGGTGCTGAATGAGTTAATTGGAAAAAAATCTTCCAGAATGTATAGTATTTTACAGTCTCCCTAAATGTAAAAGTTTGAAACAAACCTACCTGATTTCAGGACTGGAGGGATGTCTAAATGGTTATGGTGCTTGCCTGCAAAGCCTAATGACCCGGGTTTGTTTCCCACGTATCCACATAAAGTCAGATGCACAAAGTAGTGCATGAATCTGGAGTTCATTTGCAGCTGCTGGAGACCCTGGCATGTCTATTGTTTATCAGTCTGTCTGCTTCTCTCTGCTTGCAAATAATTGGAAAAAAAAAAAAAAAAAAAAAAAACTTACCATATTTCAGAGTAAAAGAAGACCTTCTGGGAACTGGGCTTTAAGATAGTTCATGTTGTATCTTGGCAAAGAATCTGGCTTCATCCTTCCATTGAGAACTTGAATGAGACTGAATTAAAAAATAATGGAGTAATTTGCTTAGTGGAGGAAATCTCAGTACAAAATAGCCTTCAGGCTCTTTCATATTCACTGCCCTGATCTCATTTTCACATACACTGAGTGTGTGTGTGAAGGGGGAGTTAAAACATGAGACTGTGTTTGGTGGGGAAAAGGGTTTCAGGTTACAAACAAGGCTGGTGGTGATAAAGCAGCTGTAATTGTTAAAGAAATCAAATCCATTAAAGAGAACAACACTGCTTTGTGACAATAGGAAAGGTGAGCAGAAGGTAAGACCTTACTCATCACAGGCTGTCTTATGAAAATACAAATCCCTTTGAAAGAAGAGAACCTGAACTGAGAATGCTACTGAAGGAGTTACCTGCTGAAGGAAGTGTTTCCACAGGTGACACATGGGAGGAACACCGAGGCTGATTCAACTGTGGTTCAGAGGGAGTAGGGCTAGATCTCAAGCTGGCAGCATAACTTGGCAGCATTGTCCATGTGGCATTGATTCTGTACCCATGAGAGATTCAGGGTTGAGGTGGCCATGTAGTCTTGTTCCAGAGAGCCACTAAAGCTAAATAATGCATAGTATGTTCAGAGTCCTTGCAAGGAGGCTCTCACAAGTCTCTTTGAAGCTGAAAGATGAAGCCTAAGTTTCAATGAAGATACTAGGATGTTGGGGATACTAAGACCAAAACTAGGGTGTCTGCCTGGGAAGGCTCCATGCATGTATGGAAGTGGAGCTGTCTCATGAAAGAGACTGTATGCTACAGGCAGAAGAGCTAGAGGTATGGTGCCAACCAAGCCTTTCAAGCCTGGATCATTCCATCATCATAAGCCCAGATACCAGATGTGAAGGTGAAGATTTAGTGTTTGCCCTGCTGCATTGCAATCTTGATTTGATTCAATATTTCCTTCTGTGCTCTTGTTTGAATGAATTTGGAATTGTTAAAGACTATGGGATCTTTTGGATTAGTCTGAATGGTTTTGCATGATGGGATGGCCATAAATCATCTCTCAGTAATTACTCTCTCCATAATATTCAGATTCTTGTACAATCTCTCCTTTGAAAATGGGCTGCATGGTGACTTTCAATGAAGAAGACAAATGTAACAGGTGATCATTCCTAGGATTGAGTCCCAAATAGCTATGACTAACAACTTGTGAAAACAGAAGCCCATCTACAAGCAGAGTGTGAATTTGGAAAACAGATCCTTCTCTGTATGGGCATTGATGGGCCTTCAGCCATGGGTACCTTAAGTGTAGCCTCCTGAGAAATGAGGACCCCATATATCATGCCTAGATTTATGACCCATAAAATTTATGAAATACGTCATTTCCAAAACTACAAAATTTGAAGATATTTCTCTTACAATAGTCGATGAATAATATCTTGGTAAATACTATTCAGATAAAAAAAAACCAAAAATATAGAATGATTAGGCAACTTCCTGAGTCACTTTACTATTAGAAATTCTTATAACTACAAGTAATAAAAGGCTATTGCCAAAGCCCTTCATCTCCCTTGAGAAACAGATAGTATTATGACCCTATTGCTGAAGACATCTCTTACCTGAGGGGCAAGGTCACTGAGAAAGCAAGCTGGTGCTGAGCAGAAAACCTCCATGTAGACCAGCCAACAGAAAGCTAGAGAAAGTTGTACTGCATGCAGCCATATGGGACACAGGAGTCATCAGGAGTGAAAACAGTGGACACTGAATATTCAAGCTTGGCCATACAGGCCAAAGGACTGAACGGGTGCAATAGTGGCATGTCTGCTCTTGGGGTAACCAACTGCTCCATACTTGGACTGAAGGCCCTCTCTATGGGAGGGAATACTTACCTGGTACTGAAAAACCTAAGCAAAAGTCTATGGCAGGGGAGGTCTTGAGCCTTAGTGGTATAAAGCCTGCTCTTGTCTGGCTAATTGTATATATTTTTTCCCACCAAGCTGCCCTGAAAGCACTATACTTAATGTTCATATTCACATATTAATGCTACTCTCACTTCTGGTTAGAGAAGCTTCTCTTTTCAGATGGCGACCACTGGGTGACCCAAAAGGCAAGAAGGGATGGAGGAGTGCACAGCACTGAAACATCTCTGTCACACCCTCCAAGGCTCAGGGCCCATTGCGGGAGAGGGGGTGGATAGAATGTAAGAGCCAAAGGAAGGGGACGACTCCTTACAATGCAACTGTCCAGACAGAAATTGGCCTTGATATACATGACCTTGCAGTGCCTAGCAATACCTATGCAAGACCCTCATACTAAAAGAAAAAGATGATGCCATCAAATTAAAAGAGAGACTAATGGAGAGAGGGAAGGGATATGATGGAGATTGGAGTTCTAAAGGGGTATGGGGGCAGGGGAGGGAAATATGCATTTTTTTGTATGTAAGTATAGAAGTTTTCAATAAAAAAATTTAAAAAAATTAGAGCATTTGTACTAGTTGTTAGTAACCTTTCAAAATAATATGTGTGTATGTAATGTGTGCATACATATATCAGGTTATTACAATAATTCCATTATGTGCTATAATTATGAATAATTAATTTGAATTTAAGAAACATAAAGGACAAGACTAAGATCCATTTAGTCATTAAATTTATAGTATTTAAACTCAAGTTGCATGACTGAAATGCTCATTCAAGCTATGATAATTGTTTCATTCTTAAGTACACATACTGTAAAACAAGGTGATGGTGCAGCAAGAAGGCACTGAGCCTACAAAATAATTCATAACTAGGTTAACAAGGAAATGCTGGGCTCTAGGAGAGCATCTGGCTTGGTTCTGAAATTCCAGGTAGAATTTAGGAGTTTAGTTATTAAGGAGCAAAAAGCAAAACAGTCATGAATGAACATCAGTGGTAAAGCTTTTCCCTAGCATATGCCAGACCATGTTGCTAAAATTGTGTGTGTGTGTGTGTGTGTGTGTGTGTGCGCGCGTGCGCGTGGGTATGCATAGCACAACTTTGGAAAGCACAATACCCAGAAAGACATCATTGCCTAGAGTAGTCAGGATGAAAACAGCTGGGAGATAGATACAGAAAGGCCCTGGTTATAGCTATGAGAGAATAAATGAACTTTTAATTACAAATTCATTTTTGTTAAATATTGAAAACTCAATCTTAGTATCAGAATTAAGTTACCCCCACACTGAGCACTTGGCCAGTGAGACACATGAGGTCCCCAAAGCAATGCAGGCTCTTGGTATAGCACTTGGTGACCCTTCAGAGCTAAAAGGTAATATGCTATTGCTGAAGACTCCACAGGCTGCTGTCCTAGAACACTGACACCAAGAGACCACATGGGAACTGAAGGAAAAAAATAGTCCTCTTCTGCAAATCCTCATGGTGCTAAGAACATACTGTGGAAACTGCTGGGTGATAATGGTTACCAGCAGCATGAGTAAGCAGGAGACCCTGCATGTTATGCAATCAACCAGCTGGGCAGGAAGTACACCCTGTGCAATAGTGGCACATAACCTTTGTGGGTCACCAACTGCCCCCTGATTGTATATTAGGCACACTCAGTGGAAAAGAACTCATATGATGTGGGGAATGAAGTCAAATTCCCTGTGTCCAGGGAACAACACATTTACTGGGCCCAAGAGACATTTCAGATGAAGCAGGGACTAGAGTATTACTCCCAATGCTAGCCTGACAACCAGTTCCAGGGAAATGGCAACACACACTGATGAATCAAAACTCACTGAAATGGAAATAGGCTACAGGGAACTCAGCACTAAAGCAAACTTTTAACAGACCCATTAAAGCACAGGGATTGTTTCCAAAGGGGGCAGGAAGAAGAGCCCCAGTGTGGGTAGAAATACCCTGAGGTAAAGGCCTCACTCCATAGAGACTTTCGCAGGCCCTAATTACCCCACAGTAAACACTAGTAACCACAATTGAAGAGGGCCCTCAGGAAAATGGGAAAGATGGTGGGGGGAAAGAAAGGGATATAAAAGTAAAATCTATGTAAAAAAATAAATTAGGGCTGGAGAGATGGCTTAGCAGTTAAGGTGCCTACCTGCTAAGCCTAAGAATGCCCATTTGATTTTCTAGGTCCCATGGTTAGCCAGATGCAAAGTGACACAAGGGCACGATGCCACAATTGCCCACAAGGGTGCACACGTGTCTGGAGTTCGTTCACAGCAACTGAAAGGCTGCTCGTGTGCCCATTCTCTGTCTCTCTCTCTCATTGTCTCTCTCCAAGGGGAAAAAAAAATTAACTTGGAAATTTAACTTGTTTATTTTTATAGCTATTTTTAGTTGACTGCATCCTTGTTAAACCTATACAGTTGGTGCTATTATAAAGATAATATTGTGGTGAATTTGAAAGATAGAATCAGATCATATGGATCATATAAAAATGTGAAATTTAGTTTTGTGATGTGCAAGAGAAAATTGGAAATAGATATAGAAAATTTTATGTGGCTAAACTCAGAAATACACTTAAAATGTGATAAATTTATGTTTAATTTCAGTAAAATCAAACCAACCAAATCAAAATTAGTAGAAAACTTTGTTCTCTAATACAATAGTAGTATTTATTTATTTATTTAGAAACTATATGGGTGCACCAGAGCCTCTTGCCACTGCAGACAAACACTAGACACATGCCACTTTGTGCATCTGGCTTCACATGGCTACTGGGGAATTGAATCTAGGCTGGCAGGCTTTGTAATAAGCACCCCTAACCACTGAGCAATCCCCCCAACCTTTAAACAGACATTTAGTGAGTACATTGAGAGCATATTAAACATTTCACCAAGGTAAACCATATGGAGGAAGAGAAATCTTTATAATTGTAGTTTCAGTTACCTAGGAGTGAGCTTTAGAAACAACAATGAAAGGAAGTCATATGAAGCAGATCTTAAATGCTATCAACTCTTTCTCTCAAAAAATCATTTCAAATTCACTACATGGAAATTTAATTGTGTAATATGTCTACATAGTTAAAATATGTTTATGGTGTGAGCTTTCAATTTAGACTATTATCATGACTTGGAGAGGAATTTTTTCCTCTTTGGCTAGATTGAACTTCCTTTTCAGGGAATAGATGAATCCAGAAGGTTCCCACAGCTTCATATGCAGCCAAAAGCAATGGCCATGGGAGAATGGAAAGCTCACTGAATAATGACAGAAGGGAAAAATGTAATTCTTTTTCCTATTGTCACTAGTCTTTTGTGCCCTAAACATACCTCAAAATTCTCCTCTGCCATACATTTAGTATCTTGCTTAAATTTAAATCTAAGGGTTGAACTTCTGTTTTACAACAGTATTAAGCAGACAATTGCAAATATGAAATATATGAAGAGGTCTGACTGTGATTTGTCTTTGACAGTGCTGTGACCTTTGAAAGGTCTCTTAACTGTCATGGGCCTTAGTTTCTTAATCTCTCATCTGTTTGACATGTCCTCTAAGATTCTGTTTTCTCTTAATGGATTAGGATTTTAAAGGCCAATTTTTTATGGCTGCATTTTCAACCCAATTTTGCTCTTAAACATGTGGGCCTCTTGGCTGTCTGCATACATTATGTGAAGTCCTGTTTTCTGTGTCTGCAGGTTTTCCACAGTAACATAAATACAACTGTAAAAGAAGACAAGTCCTAAATTCTTATCCTAGCTCCATTTTGGTTCCTCTTGTTAGCTTTTTTTCTTACACTTTATAAGAGAATCCTCTCTCCACCTCTCAGGCAAATTCTGTATTAGTCCTAAAAGAATAAGGTTGAAATCATTTCATTGTAAAGTATTTCTTTTTTCTTTTTTTTGTACCGTGTATCTTATTACTTAACAGAGAAAAAAACATTGAGGTAAAAAGAAAATAAAATTATGGCAGTAGTTTAACCTTGTACCCTTAACCTTAAGGGCCTCCTCACCATCTAGGGTTTATCTTTGACTTTATCCTCTTTCCCCAAGCCTGTAATCCTGGAAGACTACAGTGACTCTTACATGGCAGGAAATGTCTTCAAAAGAAGCTTCTGAAACCATAAAGAACTCTGGATGAGGTATCAGAACAAACATTCTTCATTCATTACATCAGAGGTTCAGGACTGGTCTAAGGTCAGTATTCTCATATCCTTCAAAGGCTGTGAGGAGAAGAATAAAGATAATTTTAGGTACTGCTGAATTTCCTATGATTTATAAAACAAAATATCCAAAAGCCCCAAGTCTTCTTGAGTTTCTGAAAAAATGCCTGTTCCTCCTTACCTTGGGAAAATCCTTATCTTAGAAGAATGACCAAAACTTATTCCTGAATATATCTGGGTGCAATGGCTTGAATGTGAAATGTCTCCCACAAGCTTATGTGTTGGAACATTTGGTCCTCATAGGAGGTGCTATTTTGACAAGATTGGGTGCGTTCAGGGTGGTATAGCAGTAGACAAGGTGGTACTATTTTAAGAGGTTGCTGAACATTTGAATGTGGGGAATAGTTGAGAGAAGTGGGACACTAGGGGGTGATCTTGAGGGCTACACCTTATCTCAGACTCCATTCTAGATTTCTCTGCTTCCTGGTAAGGCACCATGTGAGGAATTCCACCACAGACCTGCTGCCACCGACAATGGTGTTCCACAGCCTTATTTTCCCCATGATGGACTGCAGAAACTAGAAACTGAAAGCTAAAACAAACAAACAAAACTAGCCTTTCATCTCTTAAGCTTATTCTATCAGCTATTTTGGCCTAGCAATGTATAACACAGTAGGTTACAGAAATTCCCTGAAAGGTGGATGTAGGTGATACTTGGAAAGTTGCCAGAACTGGAGTCAGTGTGAAGGACACTTGATGACTCCTATCCACCATAGTCTCTAGGTGAGTGCTCCAGGGCAAATGACACTGTCTCCTATGAACAAGGAGAGTGTGGCAACATTGACACTGAGCATGTTTCCAGTTCTCAGTCTATATGATTTTAAGCCAGTTGTAAAATGTCTGTAGGTGCTGTGAATTAGACAGCAAGGTGAATGTAAAACATGTTGTATTCTAGGCTCTGTTTTCTTCCAAATTAGTAGAGGTGCAGATTCAATCTACTTAGATTCCCATAACTTCTACGGGAGAAAACCATCTCCATGTTTGTCATTGTCATGCCACCTCCAAGAATTTCTTTTTTTTTTTTTAAATATTCAATTACAGAGCTTTAATAATTTCCAAGTATTCTTTTTGGTTGTAACTGTAAGGGATACAAAATCTATGCTTTATTTACTCCTTTCAGATCCTAATATTTTTAAAATCATCTTTGTTGAAATAGCCTACTAAATTTCCTTAGTCTAATGAAAATGAAAATGTTTTAATACCACAAGTATGATGTTTGATTAGTCACTCTGGGAGGATGTAAACATAATAAGAAGGTGATTTTCCTTGATAGCTCATCTAAGAGAAAGAAAAGTTATAAGAAATACACATGTGAACAGAGTAAAAAAAAAAAAAAAAAAAAAAAAAAAAAAAAAAAAAAACTGTCCAGAACAGTTTGCAAGAGATAGGAATTATTCTTGAAAAGAGAATATATTCTTTGGAATTCTACTGAAATAATTTTGCATATAATTTGTTAAACATTATATTACCTTGAACAAAGTAAAAATATTTTTTCCCACTCCCAAATCTATCTTTGGAGGTAAATGTTGCAGTGTTACTTTGAATTATTAAACCTGGACACTTGACTTCCTTCTTGCATAAACACACTTCCAAAGGGATGTGAAACATGGAATAGTTTCATAGCTGTTTAGAGAAATTAGAAGGAAGGTCATTATCCTTGCATTACTTCCCATTTATACGCAAGTCCAACCTGCAGTCTCTGAGGTAGTGAACCTTCCAAGTTAGGTTAAACCGTTACATCAATCTAGTGTATGATTTGTATTAGAACACATAAGCATTAGGGAGGTTCTCAGATACTTTAAGGCAAATTTGTTTCAACTAGTTCCATTTTGCTATGTGATTTATAGATTACCAAGTAAAAACAATTTAGGAATTAAAATTTGTACATTTCTCTTTATTCCTGAGTACTTATAACTCAAATACAAAGAGAAATGATGAAGTCTGGCTATATATAGGCTGTTTATCTGAAGCACTGTCTGGGAATATTTAATTAGAAGCTAATCAGAAAATGCTCATTTTGAGGAAATGATGGATTCTTATTTGTCACAAAACTTAAACCACATTAGTGTATGCTTAACTACTATTTAGTGAATTTAAATAGTTATGTGTTATCAAAAATCTTTGAAAATAATTCTAATTCATAGTGAAGTACTATACATGACTCAGTTCTGATTATGCTTATATTATCTCCCTATATTTTGTGAAACAATAGTAATGGATAACAGTCTAGAGTAACAAACACACACCAGACATTATTCCATTTATTAATACACTGAATATTCACAAGAATCCTATTCAGAAAGCATTATTAAGATGGAAATTATATATATGAATGAAGAAATGAGATACCAACTGATTAAATTACCACAGGCTGTAAAGTTGAAAAGCTCAGAATTTGATTTCAGGTACTAACAATTTTTTTAGCTTACTAATAAAGAAGGAAGGATTAAAAAAATATCATGTGGACATTTTTGCTTTACTTATTTTTGTGTCATCATTTTCATTGTAAATAGTTTACTAATACAGGGAATTAATATGAGTAAGAAAGGATACAACATTTCCTTGGTGTTTCATATTTCTCAGAACACTATCATTTTCTTTGCGTGTTTAAAGCAAGTTCTGATTCTAACAAAAAGCATAGTCTCTTGTGATTATTTCATATATATTTCATATATACACACATATACACACACACACTCAAAAGGAAAGAGGGGAGGGAAGGAGAAAGGGAGGAAGTGAAGGAAAGGAGGAATGGAAACACCAAGGCCTCTTGCCACTGCAAATGCAAATGAACTCCAGATGTATACACCATTTTGTGCATCTGGCTTTGCATGGGTACTGGGGAATTGAACCTGGGTCATCAGGCTTTGTAAGCAAGCACCATTACCACTGAGCCATCTCTCTTGCTGCATTTTTTATTGTTGTTGTTTCTCAGGCTTGGACCAAACATCCTTGTTCTAAATACGATTCTATGAATTTCCACCTACAGCCTGTAGCAAACAGCTTCAGGTTCGCTGAGATAAACTTCCAGACCATACACATTTATGGAGGAAAGGATTTATTGAAGCTTACAGATCCAGGGGAAGTTCCTTAATGGCAGAAGAAGCTGGCCTGCTCTTTTTTTTTTTTTTTTTTTTTTTTTTTTTTTTTTTCGAGGTAAGGTCTCACTCTGGCTCAGGCTGACCTGGAATTCACTATGTAGTCATGTAGTCTCAGGGTGGCCTCGAACTCTTGGCGATCCTCCTACCTCTGCCTCCTGAGTGCTGGGATTAAAGGCGTGCACCACCATGCCCGGCTGGCCTGCTTTTATAGGACCAGGCAAGAGGGAAAGCCAAAAGCCACACAGCATAGCTCACTTCAGGAACTCCAGCTAGACACACTTTGCATGTCTTTAGATTGAAATCTCAAACCCACCACCACACCTTAAGATCCACCCAGTGACACTGTCTCTAGCCAAGTGGCTGTAGATGTAACTACAAACTAATAAAACACTGAATATATTGGAGGCCATCTATTCAAAATACCACACAGCCATTGTGAATATCATGGCCATTGAACCATTCAATATGCAGTAGGCAGTAAGGAACAGAGCAAGATGGCACACATTTGGTCTGTGTCTCCTCTGCTCATGAATATATTGTATGTTTTATTGGATTTATGTAGGATTACTACACATTCCTATTCTCTGAAGAAAGCATGTTGACTTCTTGAGGACATTATATGATTTGGAAGCTAGATTGAACTGAAACCATTTATTTAGTGAACTAACTAAAGAAGAAAAATCTCTTATAAAGATACATGGTTGACCTTGGAAATTTAGACATTAATGGTTCCTTGAAGGTGACCCAGACAGTTCTAGAATATCCCAGTTACTCACAGGAGCCCAGGCCCCACTTGAGAGCTATGTGGCAAGTGAGCAAGGAAATGCACCAACTTGCAAATGGTTTTACGATCTTGGAAGTGCATTCTGGTCAGCAGCTTTGTAAGATAATTTAAATCCAACTGGTTGCAGAGACCATGCATAGTAAAATCTCCCAAAGAACTAAGGACTTCCTCAAAAAAGCTAGAAGCCCTTTAGAATGGCTTATTTCTTAAGGACAGAGATAGGGCATGGAGACAGCTATTGCTGGTTTGATACCAGATGATAAATTCAGTGGCTAGGAGATAAGAAATAATCATACTACAATGCCACCCATAGTACATCAACATTTTCCCAATGTCTCCTTTAACCACATGATCTCATGGGAGCCCATGTCTTCATGAGGTAGGGAGGAAATAATTTCCTATTTTATAGATACAAAAGCTAAGGTCATCAAGAACAGGATTAAAAAAAAAAAATATGCAGTCCTGTTCCTGTGCTTTCTGATAGGATTTTCATGAGCATGTGTAGCTGTTAAGCACTTAAATTGTGGCTAATGTGACTGAAGAGCTGACTGTTTTAGTGATTGGATTTGGATTTTAACTTAGTAGTCATATGCCTAGTGGCTGCTGTATCAGGCAGTATGGTGTCAGGGCAAATGTGATGCACTCTTTACATGGTCAGCGAGTAGCAAAGCAGAATCTCAGCCTGAGTGAGGTGATTTGAATGTCAGTGGCCCCACAGACTCAGACACTTTTGATTAAGATTAAGTTTCCTACTTAAGTTTCTAGTAGGCAGTCTCCTGCTAGTGGTGTCATTGTGTGTGGATCTTGAATCTAGCCCTACTAGGTATGTCAGGAGCCAGTTTGAGCTCTGGCTGTTTGTGCTTGCTGCTATTGGTCTCTTTGATGTGGATGCTGAAGTGAGCAAGCTTCTGCTAACATGATGGAGCTTCTCCTGGAGTCTGTGAGCCTGAAATAAAACCTTTCCTCCCATAAACTCCTTCTGGTCAGGTGTTTGTCCAGCAAAGCAAAGGTAATGGCAACACTGAGGTTCTCATAACACTTCAAGATCTAGCTCTTAACCCAATACTTTTTCTACTTATTTTTCCTGGTCCTCAGACCACTTCTTCACTCCACTTCAGGGCCAGCAGGCAAGTGTTACATGTCATATTTCCAGGTGGTCCTGGCTTAGCTTTATAGTATAGCTGGGACAGTAAAAGGTGTTTGTGATCAGAATATACCTGGCTGCTTCTAGTTACATTGACAAGGCCAGGGCATCAGCTAAACATCCTCCTCCTACTTTATCTGTTAGAAATGTCACCACACCTGTCAGTTGAACATTTGCACACTTGAGACAACCAAGTCTATTACTTTCTATCATACATTTTTAACATTTCCACAACACAAGTTAAGTCTGGGTAAGTCCCAAGTCCCACTGTGTTACTTATTGGATGTACTTTATCCTGCTGGAAATGAGTCAAATTTACCCACTTTTGCTATGACACATAGAAAAGATGAAGAAGGTGGTACCTGCAGACAGCCCAACATGCAGATAGAGAGAGAGATAGGAGAGAAAAAAAACAAGAAAGTGGAGTGATTCAAGTACCAAGGGGAGAAAAGTGTCCACTGTGATACATGCTAATGATAAGGCAGATGAGGGCTGAAAATTGGCCCTTTTCTTCTTAACACATGAGTCATTGGGAACCTGGAATGGAACAGCTTTTTTTGGATGTAACAGTCAGCTTTGTGTTGCTGGAAAAAAAACACCCAACCAAGAGCAGCTTGTGGAGGAAAGGACTTATTTTAGCTTATAGACTGGAGGAGAAGCTCCATGATGGCAGGGAAAACTGTGTCATAAGCAAAGGGTGGCCATCAACTCCTGGCCAAGATCAGGTGGACAACTGCAGCAGGAGAATGTGCCAAATGTTGGGAAGGGGAAGCTGTCTATAACACCCATAAGTCCACCCCCAAAATACACTGCCTCTAGGAGGCTTCAATTTCCAAATTTCCACCAGCTGGGTACTAGCATTCAGAACATATAAGTTTATGAGGAACACCTGAATCAAACCACTATATTCTAGCCCTGACCCCCTTAAATGATACCCATACATGATATACAATGCACTATATTCAATCCAACTTTAAAAGTTTCCATAGTTTTTTTCAATCTTAATGCTATTAAAACATCTCCATACTTAGTTGTAATAAAAAAAAAAAAAAAAAAAAAACTAAACCATAATAACACAACATAAATATTACACTGAAAAAATGGCATTGGGCATAGCAAAGAAATATTCAACCAGTACAAGATTTAAAATGGAAAATCAGTGATAAAAAGCTAAAGCTATAGAATCAGATTTCTAGCATCAATGACCCCATTTTCAATATCAATTTTACTGTTGTGTTCAGCTTCACATTGCTGGCAAAAAAAAAAAAAAAAAAAAAAAAAAAAAAAAAAAAAAACCTGACCAAGAGCATCTTGTGGAGAAAAGGGTTTATTACAAACATGAGGGGGTAGCTCTGTCCTGGCTGGGGAAACCATGGCATAAGCAAAGGGTGGACATCACTTTCTGGCCAACATCAGGTGGACAACAGCTGCGGGAGAGTGCCAAACACTGGCAAGGGGAAGATGGCTCTATCACCCATAAGCCTGCTCCCACCAAATACTGTCTCCAGGAGGTTCCAATTCCCAAACTGTTTTGACTTTTCAAGGAAAAATGCATGATGGCAGGGAAAACTGCTGGCATGAGCAGAGGCTGGATATCTCTGCCATAGAAGGTGGCAAGCAGAAGTAAGAGGGTGAGGATGTGCCAAACACTGGCAAGGGGAAGATGCTTAAAATACCCATAAGCCTCTCCCAACAATATATCACCTCCAGGAGGCTCCAATTCTCACATTTCCACCAGCTGGTGACCTAGCATTAATAATATGTAAGTTTATGGCAGACACCTGAATCAAACTACCACAGGGGGTGATAAAGTTGAAGCCCAATTGCAGTGGATTCCAGAGAAAATGTCATCCACACCTGTGTTTGTCATTATGTAAGAAAGCATTCTCCATCTCTATGTGTCTTGTATCTTCCCCCATTACCTCAATTGGAACTAAAGGATGCTAGTAGACAGAACAACATGGGAATCATTTTTTTTTTTTAGAAAGCACAAAAGATAGACTAATTATACTTATTTTAATATTCTATACACCTTTCATCCATTATTCTTGTCTGCTTTATACCCTTTAAACTCTTATTACATTGTGCCTCACCTTAGCAGCAAGGTGAACACTAAGTATTTTTAACAGTTTGCCTTATTCTTCTAATTCAGAATATTTTTATTCCTATCAAATCAAATGTCATCTTCAGACTGCAATTTAAATAGTTGAAATTATCAGGCTCCATTTCAAGACAGTTGTAAAAAGAGGACAGCTGGTAGGGCTCTTGGGTTCTAGTTCAGTTCTAAAATAGGTACATAATTCAGTAAAGGCTCTTAACTCAGAATCACTTATAAAATAGCTTCACAATAAGAAAATCTTTATGCTTTTTTATAGCTCCAAAAGTCTGCATTACTAGCTATGAGCTCTTCATATATGTGTATCTGTGTGTTTATGCATATGCAAACTTGTAATATACATTCATCCATTTACACACACACACACATATTTCAAATGTTCTGGAGAAGCACATGATATTATTCATATTTTAGAGATTTAGGCACTGAAGTTGAGTATAAGTCATTTATCATGTTTTAAATTGGTAAAGAAAGAACAATATAGGGTGGCAAGCCATAGAGCCAAATGTTCTGTGTTTGATTCATTGTGACTTTGTGACCTTAGACTATGACTTAAATCCTGAAACTCAGTAACTTTAATTGTAAAATGGGGGTAAGTTCATAATTTTACCATCTGGATTATTGGGAGCACTAACTGTAATAATCTAGGTTAAATGCTTCCTCTGTATGTCTTCAATATGTATTAAATATGAACACATGATAAGAGACATTTCTTCTTTCCTTTCAGTATTGTATTTACCACCTGCTTCTGAAACTGATACCTGTCTGGTCTCTTATATATCATCTTTGATGTTGGATGATCTGATCAATTACAACCTTGTTTTTTTTTTTTTTTTTTTTTTTTTTTTTTGGTTTTTGAGGTAGGGTTTCACTCTGGCCCAGGCTGACCTGGAATTAACTATGTAGTCTCAGGGTGGCCTCGAACTCATGGCGATCCTCCTACCTCTGCCTCCTGAGTGCTGGGATTAAAGGCGTGCGCCACCACGCCCGGCTCACAACCTTGTTTTAATTGATCAAATTCATATAACAGTAACACACTTTTTACATTTTTATATAATGTCCAATATGAAAATTAACAAATGAAGGAAGCACAAATTAAACCTACAAAGAGGAAGATAATAACTTCTCTAGTTTCCATATATATATTAAACAATAGGATAAAAAGGAAAATTGCCTTAGAAAAATAGATAATATCTTATATAATTTGTTCTGATTGAATGAACTTTTGAAGAAGAAAAGAAGAGAACATGAAGCTTGATAACATCAAAAATGTGACATGACTAAAACAATCAAGAAATCACCTATCTTGAGCTGGGCGTGGTGGCGCATGACTTTAATCCCAGCACTTGGGAGGCAGAGGTAGGAGGATCGCCATGAGTTCAAGGCAACCCTGAGACTACATAGTTAATTCCAGGTCAGCCTGGGCCAGAGTGAGACCCTACCTCGGAAAATCAAAAAAAAAAAAAAAAAAAAAAAAAAAAAAGATCACCTATCTCTGAGCAGAAGTCAACTAATAAATCAAAATTGTGTTCTTAGCTAAGTCAGATGTTTCTTTGAAACAGCTTATGGTGTAAGTCCAATACACTCTGTATTAAGCCACCTGACAGGCTGTCTTGTTGCTTTCCAGTGAAGAATATAACAGCACAAATGTTTATAAGGCTGGTAAAATATTTTTGGTTTATTTTATGCCCTGATTAGCTATTTCTGGCCTGATAAATGCATTGTAAAATCCAAGATCATAAATGAAGAAATTAACTGGTTGGCAGGAGCGAATTTTAATTGTTGCAGCCTCCTATATTGAAAATATTTATAGTTTCTTTTTCATAGTTATTTTGATATAAAATTTAACAAGTTTTTTGATGCCATATTGAGTCAGTATTTTATAAAAATGTGAATTTAAATTTCTGCATTATTTGCAGATTGAGCTATAAAATGAATATTTTTTCATAAATTTTAACCAATTTCAATCCTTCTGTCATTATTATATCTTAATTAAGGAAGAATGAATATTTATATCCCTTACATACTATGATGCTGCTATATTTATGTAAAGAATAATTAAATCCCAATATAACTGCAGAAAACTAGCTCACACAGATTTCTAAAATCTTAAATGTTAAAACATCAATGACTGAAAGTTCCAGTGAGTGGATATAACTTCATAATTCATGGAGAAACTTGTAAGAAAATAATTAATTGACAGGTCTGGGATAAATTTGTTTCAGTACATTATTAGTGTCTCTAAAGGATTAAATTTGGCATTATATTGTAATGCCACTGTCTGTGTATATTTGTTTATGTCAAATCAGAACACTGTATTCAATCTCTGTGTATACTTTGAACCAAAAATGTAATCACTTATATTTTGGGGGCACTAATGTCAAGTAAGGGCACTCTTCTGTAAGAGATGATTTGAATTCTGTGTTTTAAAAGACCCAAGAGGGTCGGGTGTGGTGGTGTATACCTTTCGTTCCAGTGCTCAGGAGGCCTGGGCTAGAGCAATACTCTACCACAAACAAACAAACAAACAAACAAACAAACAAACAACAACAACAAAAAAAAGGCCCAAGAGAAAACTATGGTTAGAGACTGTTGCAATGTAGCACTAACTTTCTCCTTGCTGGGATAAAATCCAAAGCACCTGATCAAATGCACCTGGTGGGAAGAAAGCTCTTTTCCTTTCCTTTCCTTTCCTTTCCTTTCCTTTCCTTTCCTTTCCTTTCCTTTCCTTTCCTTTCCTTTCCTTTCCTTTCCTTTCCTTTCCTTTCCTTTTTTCTTTCCTTTCCTTTCTCCTTTCCTTTCCCTTTTGCCTTTCCCTTTCTTTTTTTTTTTCTTTTTGGCTCATAGTCTAGGGAAAGCTTCATGACAGCAGGAGACAGCATGTCATAAGCAGAGGCTGGATAGCACTTGTGTGATAACATTTGGTAACTTCAGCAGAAGAGTGAGCCAAGTGCCAGCAAGGGAGATCTGGCTGTAATACCTATAACCCCAGCCCAGCAACACAACTCCTCCAGCAAGGGTCCAATTTCCAAATTACCACCAGCTGGGAAGCAAGCATTTGCAACACCCAAGTTTGTGAGGGACATCTACTTCAAACTACAACAGAAGATATTATGAAAGGGAAATTTGGGGTATAAAAATTGCCAAAGGGGACACTGACATAACTTTATATTCATCACTTTGATACTCTTTACCTGTGTGACATTAACGAGCTGTTCTGAATAAAGGCATTCATTTTCACTGATCATTCTAGTGTTCACAAAGTAGTTGAGAAGTGGAGTGCTTCTTCCTCATGTATGTAAGATTTTAAAAGCCATCTTCTCCTGCTTTTTCTTCTGGCATTAGCACTGCTCATTATTTCCCAACTAATTCTGTACTTACTTTCTATTCATAGCCCATGACATTGCATTGTAGCATGGTTGTTATCAGTAACAGCAAAACAACTAATTGGATGCTGTGCTAAATTCCCCAGTGGCCAGATATTGAGGGAACACACTAGATATGTGTTGTTAAATGTGTAGTGGACATTCTGCTTATGTGAATCTTCCTTTTCTCTGGTGCTCAAACAAAATCGTTGAAGCAATGAAAAAGGAAAATGGTACCAGTGATATCTTTCCTCTGTAACAGATACTTGGCACACTTTATCTCAAATATTTTTTCAGTGGTTTCCATCTTACTTTTTCATAGCTGAGAAATAAAGAGCCTTGGGAAAGTATCATGTTGATTCAGCACCAGCCCTTCTATATGATGAAAAGCCATTCTTTGAGCTCTAGCTGCAATGAATGTGTTTTCTAGCCTTTGGCCAAAAATGTGGCCTTCTCTCATCTCTTCAGTAATTTCTCCATAGTTTTTTACTCTTCCTCAACTTTGCCTACCTTTATCCAATACTTGTTGGCTGGATGGCTTCACTTCCTTGTCTGTTTTTTTTTTTTTTTTTTTTTTTTTTTTTTTTTTTTTTTTTGCCCATCCAGGCTTCTTGTCATCATAACTGCTTTACTGATAATTATGTCCCATCTTCAGCCACAGCTGCTCCATTCTGGATTATTCCTCTCATCTATTGTTCTAAATGTTCCTATTTGCTGTAATTCTCTAACATACCACATGTGCATTAAGAATCATTCCCTTTGTGATCCATTCCTTATGTTCTACCATTTCTATTTGGGCCATCCTAATTTTAGTGTGGGATCTCCACTATGTGTGCTTGGTTCTGTGATTATAGATGTGAAAGAGAACCATGTGGGCAAAAAGATAGCACATAGAAAAAATAAGAAGTCAGAACTTTGTAGTTTTATGTGATTAGAACTATCATGGGTAGATTTTACACTCTATTCCTTTGTAAGTATATGGCAAAAAAGTTTGCAAACCTTGATTTACTTAAAACCAGAGGTTATGTTAGCTCCAAAGTCATGATTTTGGCAGCTATTTTGAATTTACCCACATGTCGGTAGCCGTAATTGCCTGCTTCTTTTCTTGTTAGTTCCCGAAGTTGTCTCTTCTTCCCTGCTGTGAAATTTTGTCCCTCTCCAAAACAGAATATATTTTTTTCCTGATGTGCAAAGCACACTCATTAATTTCTCACTTAGTGATGATTCATTAATCATGGAAGGGCATGTGAGCTGCAGTAAAAGCAACTCCTTTAATTTAATTTAACAAACATTTATTGAGTGCTTAATGTGCAGCGTAAAGCGCTAAGCATGAGACCCAAAGAGACCCAGTTTTGGTGATATGTAAATTATTTCTTCAACAGAGTAAGTGTTTAATAAACTTTTCTGAATCAAATCTAATTGGCCTAGAATTTATTATGGGTTCAAGTATAGATAATACTTACAAAATATTTAGTAATAGACTTAAATAAACATAGTTGGATTATTTCCATAGAGAATAAATAACTTATTTAGTAGGAGGGGGTAGTTTATCTACAACTCATATTCTTCTAAAAACAGTGCCAGGTCAAGAATTAGATTCTGCACAACACCATTGACTGTTTTGTGTTCTTTCTTTTCTGTCCATTCCATTATGCAGGAACAGTGAAGAATTATCATCATGGAAATGGTTAGCAAAGGGATCTTTGAGAAAAACTAGGTAATACGATGAAATACTGATTTAACTTTAGATAATGAACTGTTAGCTCATGAATCATGTAATGTTAGGAAAGACAGCCATCTGGTATCTGTCCCATCTCAATCAGTTTATAGTTTATGATGCATATTAATCAGTTAAAAGAGTGAGTCATTTTCTTAGAATTTTGTTAAATATTGATATGTTGTTTTAAATAAATAAAAGGTTTTTTAAAATTGGTTTTTCAAAGTAGGGTCTTGCTGTAGGGTCAGGCTGACCTGGAATACACTGTAATCTCAGGGTGGCCTCGAACTCATGGTGATCCTCCTACCTCTTCCTCCTAGTACCGGGATTAAGGGTATGTGCCACCACACCTGGCTAATAAAAGCTTTTTGACTACATTTTCTTGAATATAATAATTTTTGTCCAAGGTCTATTGGGCCTTTGCAGTTTCATGTACTTAATATTCATTAAATAATTATGAACTTCTCTATAAAATAAATTAACACATAAACATATAGGCCTGCACACATTCAGAAACCAATATATAACCTTGAGGCAATGTGAGTTAATATTGTTCAACCATTCTTAGGCCTTACCATAATCCTTAATTCTGTCTTAATGAGGTGTTATTCCTACATAAATAAGTAATTATTATAGTATACTATTAAGCGTGGAGACTTTGTCAGGGACTATGGGCTTAGTACTAGCAGTGCTTCTAGCTTAATCCTGCAAAATCTCAGCTCCTCATCAGAAAAACTGCGATGATAATCCTGAAAATAGCAACCAACCCCATCTATGTGATTGTAAATTTGTAGCTGCTCTCTCAGTTTATATGCCTCGTTTTGGAGCAGTATGCCACTGTCTTATTTTATCATGCTCAATAATCCACTTCAGTGAAATCCTTTGAGCCTAGACGAATTTTGAATTCCTCTATTTCTGGAAGATTAATTTATTACTTTCCCAACACTCTTAGCTTCCTAATTTACACATTGAAAACTCTATGCCTAGAAATTTGTTTTCTTCCTATTTGCCTCTTTCTCTTGGAATGAAACCAGTCAGTATCCCTTGTACTCTAGTTCAGCTATCTGGTATAGCCTGTGAGCTGTGACCTTTAATCTCATGCCACCTTCCCAAACTCTTCACTCCAACAGAACTGAAAGTACTTGAAGTTCCCTGAATGTGCCCTGGTGTTCTGGGATTTGTTCCTTTTCTTGTGCCACTCTTTGCTTGAAATGACTGTTATACAAGGATACGCCTAATTTTAAAGCCATTCTGGGAAAAAAAAAATCTCTATGAAAACTCTTTTGATGAAGTCCCTACATTAGACATATAACTCACTGGCACCTTATTGTATTCCACATCCACTTTTGCAAAGCACATGTTACTCATTAATATATAATATAATGTATAATATATGATATATATTATATACAAATATGTATATACAAATATATTATATACAAATATACATTAACTTTTATTGACAACCTTTCTTCGTAAACAAAATGTACCCTGATCATAATCCACTCTCACTACCCTCCTTTTTTGTTTGTTTGTTTTTTCAAGGTAGGGTCTCATTCTGGCCCAGGCTGACCTGGAATTCACTATGTAGTCTCAGGGTGACCTTGAACTCATGGTGATCCTCCTAACTCTGCCTCCTGAGTGCTGGGATTAAAGGCTTACACCACCACAACCAGCCCCACTACCCTCTTTTAACCCCCTTTCCATTGAATACCAACTAGTCTCCTGTTTTGATATCATCTTATTTATTTATTCATTTATAAATTTGAGAGAGAGAGAAAGATACAGAGAAAGAGAGAGAATAGGCAAATCAGGGCCTCTAGCCACTGCAAACATACTCCAGATGCATGTGCTGCCTTGTGTATATGGATTACTTGGGTATTGGGGAATGGAATGTGGGTCCTTATACTTTGCAGGCAAGCACCTGAACCACTAATCCATCTCTCCAGCCTAATGTTACTTTTTTTTTTTAATTTATACACAAATATTTTACGTCTTATGTAGATAGTATCGGATGTTGTGAGGTCATAAATGTAACAGCCATTAAATTCTGGAAGACAGTATTCCAAAGCATTTTTTCCTTTCCTTTGGCTCTTACATTCTTTCTGCCACCACTGCCACCTCTTCCTGAGCTGTGGAAGGTGACAGGTATGTGTTACTTAGTGCAGAACACTCTGCTGTCATGTCTTCTCAGAACTTTGATGAATTTTTAGTCTCCAGAGTGGTCATCACCATCTGAAAAACAGAAGTGTCTCTAACCAAAGTGGGAGTAGCATATCTATATGGACATAAACATAAATATTTAGAGAACAATTTATTGTGCCCAACAGTTGTATCCCCATCCCCAATCAGCACCACCTCAGGGCTTAGGACCGCCCCAGCTATAGGCTTTTGATGATGTTTTCATTACTAGGCATGAATTTCCTCCCACGGAGTGGGCCTCAGGTTCAAGTAGAGAACAGTTGGTTTCCCCCATAACAGACATGCCACTGTTGCACCAGTTAGCACATTTTGTCTAACTGACCAGCTGAGTAGCTTGCAGGGTCCATTATTGGTTAAGACCTTTTAGGACTCTTCTCCAATAGGCTTCATAGCCTTTTTCAGTAATATGACAACTAGTCAACAGGGAAGGGGCTTTAAGCCTCACTTTGATTTTTATATCCTTCCTTGGCTGCTTATTTTTTTTAATACTCAGCATTAGGAAAATCCTTAACATATAGTAGTCAATTAATAGATACTTGTTGGATGGACTTGTTAAATAAATTAAATGAGGAGAAACAGTCTCCCTGGAAAAATTAAGGATTTAATTTTTTTTCATTTGGTAGGCTTTTGAATTTCTTCTGTAATCAGCAGTACAGGGTCAACTTAAAAAATGTTATTAGATATGTTAACTAAAATTGCTGCTATTTTTGAAGTTTTTAGCAATAGCTGTACATGGTCAACTTTAGATTCCATGATTTAAAACAAAAAAACTCACATATTCTTGTGCTATGTAGCTATTTTCTCTTCACTGAAACATTCTTTCCTGGGGGGTGTAGGAATCCTCTAAGTCTCTGAAAGCTAAGTAAAATTACAAGATGTGGAAGCTTCTAGAAGGTACAGGTTTCACAAAGCTCCTCCCTGACCTGACAGAGTCAGTAAACAGTTGCTGGAAAAGATTACAAAGACTATTGTATACTTTGGACCTCTTTAAAGAGTTAAAATTCATGTAAGAGGTTAAGGACCCTGGAAATCCTATTGAAGTGAAATCATTAATATTTCCCAAAGAAATTGACTACGGAACCATTTTTTTGCTTATTAATTTATGAAATTTCATGAAGGAATATTTTCAAATCTTCAAAGCACGAGTAATTCCTATGCAATTTAAATTGTTCTAGGCATAAAAATAAAGGGCACATTCTAATTCATCTTTTAAAGATATGGCATTGTATTTAAAATTGACAAAGACACCACAAGAAAGAAAATGATAATTGATCTTACTTATGAATATCAATACAACATAGTAAATAAAACCCAGAAAATAAAGTATTGCTTTAAAATAATATTTCATGACCAAATGGGTTTTATTTCAGGGTTGCAAAAATGTTTAATGCAAAATCTCCTAGTACAATTGACTAGAGATTAAAGAAAAGGCAGTTTTTCTAAGTATAAAGAGAATAACATTTCTTTAAGTGAAATTATATGAATATCTCACACTATTTGCAAATACTGTTATTGATAATATTTCATAAATTGTCAATGCAGTTACAATATAAGGTAAGTGTGCCTAGTTCTCTATAATTTAACATTTTTTCTGGAAATAATGTGTACAATGAATATATAAAAAGGAATTCTATAATAATTATAGATATTTGGAAAAGAAGAGGAAGTGTTATCATTACTAATATATAACATGATTATATATTCAAAAGAAAATCAATAAGAAAAATACTATATAGAAAGAATAAAATTATCAAATAATATGACTAGCCACAAATAGATACAATTGGGATGCTAAAACCATATGCAGGAAGATAATAAGGGAAAAAGTAGTCCACTTATACTTGTAGAAAGAAAATAAAAAAATACCTCAGGATAAAGCTAACAAGAAATGCACAGTTCATAAGTACAGCATGAAATGTTAGTAAATGGATATGTGTACCTCATTCTGGATAACAATATATGGTTTTATAAATGTTGGGAAATTCTACTTAACATGTGTATACATATTTTGTAATTCCAGTTAAAATCCCAACAGAATAATTCTAAACTTTTATTCAATAAAAACCAAAGGATATGTGACATATTTTTAGTTTTTTGCTTGTTTGTTTTGTTTTTGTTTTTCAAGGTAGGGTTGCACTCTAGTCTAGGCTGACCTGGAATTCATGATGTAGTCTCAGGGTGGCCTTGAACTCATGGTGATCCTCCTATCTCTGCCTCCCCAGTGCTGGGATTAAAGGCCTGTTCCACCAAGCCTGGCTATTTTAGTTTTTTTTTTTTTTTTAATTCTTCCATGAGTAGCATGATTGAAAATATTATCCAAGTAGAGAACATCTTTAAGACCTGACTGATTTCATATAATAGACAGAGCATATAGCTTAAAGACTGAAGCATGTGTATGCAGTCATATGTACCTTGTGATCATTCAGGAATTTCCTTTAAGTACTCTAAGTTGCTTCTTCACCATATTTGGCCCATTGGTCTAATATGCATCCTCCCCAGACTAGATCCCTGATATAATTTAACTTGACTGTGGAGCTAGAACTAAAATATAGGTGTGTAAATTAGAAGAAAGTGAAATATATTTGGAAAAAATAAAGCAGAAGGCAATATTTTGATGATCAGAAACACAAAGCAGATTTAAACACATAATGATCATCATTGTATGTATTTGATATAAATTTTAAAAAATATAATTTAATAAGTTGTATTACTCTTTTAAAAATGTACACAGATTTCCCCTAGCAGACTGGATATTAGGATCTTATAAAGAGAAACACTTTGTTTTTAGCTTAGTGGTGGGTGCAAACTTGTATTAGCATTTGAGCATAGCTGGGCTAATTAGAGAAGAAAAGTGGGTAGATTTTGTAGTAGTTGTTAGTGGTTCCTACTACATATGAATCAGAACTTCAGTGTAGGTTTTTGTGGCTTGTCATTTGTTCCTACATCTGGAACATAGAATGAAACTGGCAGATGGGACTGAATTAGCAACTGTATAGTCCTGAAGACATCTTGAGATAAATTTTGTCTTTCATCTTGAGATAAAATTTGTCTTTCAAAAATTATTGTCTAATAAGACAATTATTAGAGTCTTTGAAACTGATTTTATATTGTATAAAATGTGACGTTGGGAAATTATAGTAGGATATTTCATATATACATCGCTGTGGTTGAACTCAGGACCTCAAGTATGCTTAGGCAAACATTTCACTAAGCTACACTCCCTGCTCCTAAAAATATTTTCTTAATGTAGCAATTTCACAGAATTTTTCTGAAAATTGATTATAGTAATACATTCAAAATCACTATTAGGATGTAACATGCAACATAAATATTTATTCTTTTCTCCATGTAAACTGAACACCCAGATTCTGTTTAAAGCCCTGAGGATGTGGTATTGAAGACACACTTTTTGCCTTAAAAGCAGATAGTAGGCAGGGGCAGAAATAAACATATAAAGAAATGAATAAGGTAACTTGAGGTAGTGATACGTGCAATCATGACATAAGATGGGGTAATGAGCTAGAAAGAGACTTGAAGAGGACAGGCACTGACTAGATTAGGTGGATAGGCGTGGTCTGAGAGCAATACATAAGCTAACCACTGTGAAGTGAGAATGTTGACTGAAAGAGAACTCAATGAATTTTCCGAATGAATATATCTATCTACTTATTGATTTTTGTTTCATCATGAAATTCATTTTTCTCAATGTCAGAAATAAAGTAATTTCAATTATGCAAAATTACTAAGTACAAAGACAAAGAATTCTTATGAGGCAAATCAAGTTCTGTGTTTGGACATCAACAGAATAGTCCAACCTTTTCAAAAGTATCATACATAGTATAAGAATTAAAAAGATAATAGAGATAACACATACAATTAACCAAAAATATCTATGCTGTAACTGGCTCCTTCTAACAGTCTTCCACAGTCTTGCTGCAAGGTTACTTTGTTCTTTTCCTCCCCAGGCCTAAGTGTGCCCTCATCGTAGGTGACTTTATCCATGCTACTCACCCATCAATACTAACAATTAAGCAATCAAACCTGCTTCCTCATCATAAAGTTAGCTAGTAATTCCTTCTCACTCAAGAGGTCAGATACAAGAATAAATTGTCAAGGTTTATGTGAAATAATTAGTTATTTTAAAGCTTATTTTATGTGCTATGATTATATTTATGTTTTTTAAAGGCTGTTAATGCATAGTTACCATGATTTTTAAATAGGTATCATGATGACCTTCTATATTTTCTTTGTAGGATAAACTTGCATGAGAGGGTACAAAAAGGCAGTATTCAGAAGACTGATGTCTATTCTGCTCATCATTAGACTGCCTGTGCCTATCATGGAACTGTTTTGAGAGGAACGGGTGATTGCCATCCATTTTGTGAATATAAGTTGTAAGGCTGAAAATAATCACAGGGAAAAATAAAAGAAAACAACAAAGCATCTTTGTGTCACAAGTTCTCCAGCAGGAAAGTGTAAACCAATCAGAGTTCCCAAAATATTATTCCAAAAAGAGCCCACAGAACTTGATTTTTGAGATAGAGCACTGAACCAGTCAAGTGATCAGAATCTTGGCTCTCTCAATAGGCTTTCAAAGTGCTGTGCTTTACTGTTGAATGCAATGTATATCACAATTTGGTCAGATAACATGAAGTAACTTCTGGAAAGCAATTTGTTTTTAAGGCAGAGAATGGCCACTTTGTTTTTCTCAATTCCACTCCAAGTTATATCAGAACTCATGGTGATTTTTCCATTGAGAGCTATGTTAGAAAACATTGATGGAAGGATGATGTACTACAGAAAACTCTAGCCAAATTAAGCTCATGTCAGATATTAATATGGATGTTTTAAACTTACAATTCTTATTTCTTGGGAAATGGGGCTGTTCTCATCTCCATTCTTTTTAAGTGGGCCTAAGTTTTGGAACTGTGAGTCTGAACTCTGGCCAATTCCTTGATGTGCTGTTGGTAACGTCCCTACAACGTGTCAACAGCCCTTTGGAAGAGTGGTTCAGTTTCCCCAGAAGAAGCATTTTTTTCAGGGAGAAAATTTATGTTGATGATTTTCAAATTATTGGAACTCCTCAGGCAGTGTTCCAGTTGGCCACCCTGACACAGACACAAGAACAAGTGCCAAGTTGGGATGTTTGGCAGTCATGAGCCTGACCTGGTCAACTTCAAGAGGCAGCTCCGGGGGAGATTTCAGCATCCACAGTTAACACAATTACAGTTTGCTTCTGGATAGAATCCAGCACTTTGTGTTTAATATGTGAGGCTCAGTATCTGTTTAGAATCACTTTTTTTCTCCTTATGTTCTACTAGTAAAAAACTGAAGAGGCTTTACATTGGGAAAAATAAAAAATAAAATCCTCTTTGATACAGGAATTCTAAAATCTGAGTTTTGCAGTTTGATGATTGTTTACTCTTGGAAGTCCAGATATTCCTTTATTTAGGTCATTGCATGTAGGTTTTAAATACTAGCATTCAATGTTAAGAATATAAAAGATGGAGATTA